>QNTS01000692.1:464544-502298 GCA_003317085.1 Hucho hucho
GTGAAATGTTTTATTTACTTTCATGGTGATTGAAATGCTGTTTAATATGTTCGAGCTATGTTTAACTGCTGTGTAGATTGGTTAAGGAACACATTGAAGCATTGTCTTCATTGATTTTGTGTTAAATGGGTTTGTGCTAAAATAATATTTCATTTTGAGTTGAAAAAATAAGATACAAAAGGATGGTACAAAGTTAAAAATGTAAACTTTACTAACAAATTTGGAAAATTCATGAAATTATCTTTTGCTTTATTCCATGTAAAAGGCTTAAGTGGTTAATTCATCAAAAAATTCATTAAAAATGTTTAATTAAAATGGTAACTTTTGTTCTGTCTTTAAAGGTTTACAACCTAATTCACTGAACAGACCAATCAACTGACAAAGCCAAAATAAAAGTGATTGAGTTGGAAAATTGAGTCGTCCTTGTGTCCTTTGGAAGTTGAACAAGAGTAGGACTTGACAATGTACATGTTAAGTTGTCTATTGTTTTTGTCTATGTATGTTTTTGTTAATTGTCCCCCCCCATCCCCCCCAAAAAGAAACAATAAATAAATAAAAATGTAATGAACACAGAGACATACCCTGTTTTATAATTACTGCTCCCCCACCTTACACAGTGGCTCAGATGACTGAATCAGCATGACCAATTAAGAATAAGCACAGCAGGCTGCCCTGGGGCCATACGAGACAAACACTGAGCAGAGTTGGACTGTGTAGAGGCAGTTCTAAGGGGAGCTCTGCCTCAAGGGCAGAAATGTGATTGGTTAAGTTTAGGCAAAGAAATGTGATTGGTTCAGTTTAGGCAACTAATTCCAATTGGTTAAGGTTAGGGGTTAGGTTAAGTTTAGAGTTAGGAGTTGGGGTGGGATTCGAAACCACTGAGGAGACTAGACTGAGCTTGGGTTTGAATGGGATTTTTTCTAACCGGATTCCATTTCGAATGGAAAGCCATCTGGCCCCGGCATCAGATTCATGAGCTTATATTATATGATAGCAAGGAGGAAAATAACTACATTAACATCTGGAGTATGAAATAGAAGCTTGATCAATAAACTTTTAAACAGTTGATATATATATATATATATATATCCACTTAGATGTCTCTTGGCATCTGTCAAAATCTTTATGAAAGAACCATGAAGGAGGAAAATGTTTTGGCACTCAAACACAGACCTCTTCTAGTCTGGTCCCAGATCTGTTTGTGCTGTCTTCTAGTTCTGCTGTCTTGGTCATTGTCAAGCCTTTGGGACTAGGCTACGCCTCTTTCAGGAGTCTAAAGCATACAGCAAAGGTCACTGGTCTTCAGAGGGCAGTGCCAAAGATAGACCAAGACCAACCACAGAAAAGGAAAAGTCACATTGCATGGAGCTACTCACTGTCCTGCTGGACAACTAAGGCTGCATTCATACACACATCCTTTGTTAATAATGGAACACTGGTCACGTTAATAATGGAACACTGGCCACAATAATGGAACACTGGTCACTTTAATAATGGAATCACTGGTCAGGTTAATAATGGAATCACTGGTCACTTTAAAAATGGAATCACTGGTCACTTAAATAATGGAACACTGGTCATGTTAATAATGGAACACTGGTCATGTTAATAATGGAACACTGGTCACTTTAATAATGGAATACTGGTCACTTTAATAATGGAACACTGGTCACTTTAATAATGGAATACTGGTCACTTTAATAATGGAACACTAGTCACTTAATAATGGAATCACTGGTCACTTTCATAATGGAATCACTGGTCACTTTAATAATGGAATACTGGTCACTTTCATAATTGATTCACTGGTCACTTTCATAATGGAACACTGGTCACTTTAATAATGGAATCACTGGTCACTTTAATAATGGAATACTGGTCACTTTAGTAAATACGGTAGACCATTCCATTCTTGTGGGCCGGCTAAGGAGTATTGGTGTCTCTGAGGGGTATTTGGCCTGGTTTGCTAACTACCTCTCTCAAAGAGTGCAGTGTATAAAGTCAGAACCTCTGCTGTCTCAGCCATTGCCTGTCACCAAGGGTGTAACCCAAGGCTCGATCCAAGGCCCCACGCTCTTCTCAATTTACATCAAATCAAACTTTATTTGTCACATGCGCCGAATACAACAAGTGCAGACCTTACCGTGAAATGCTTATTTACAAGCCCTTAACCAACAGTGCAGTTCAAGAGAGTTTCAAGAACTTCAAGAAGAGAAGATTTACCAAATAAACTAAAGTAAAAAATAACAAAAAGTAACACAATAAAATAACAATAACGAGTCTATATACAGTGGGTACCGGTACCGAGTCAGTGTGCGGGGGTACAGGTTAGTTTTGGTCATTTGTACATGTAGGTAGGGGTGAAGTGACTATGCATAGATGTTAAACAGCGAGTAGCAGCAGTGTACAAAACAAATGGAGGGGGGGGTCAATGTAAATAGTCCGGTGGCCATTTGATTAATTGTTCAGCTGTCTTATGGCTTGGGGGTAGAAGCTGTTAAGGAGCTTTTTGGTCCTAGACTTGGCACTCCGGTACCGCTTGCCGTGCGGTAGCAGAGAAAACAGTCTATGACTGATGTACTGGGCCATACGCACTACCCGCTGTAGTGCCCTCTTCACGACTGTCTTTGTGTGTTTGGACCATGATAGCTCGTTGGTGATGTGGAAACCAAGGAACTTGAAACTCTCAACCCGCTCCACTACAGCCCCGTCGATGTTAATGGGGGCCTGTTCGGCCCGCCTTTTCCTGTAGTCCACGATCAGCTCCTTTGGCTTGCTCACATTGAGGGAGAGGTTGTTCTCCTGGCACCAACACTGCCAGTTCTCTGACCTCCTCCCTATAGGCTGTCTCATCGTTGTCGGTGATCAGGCCTACCACTGTTGTGTCATCAGCAAACTTAATGATGGTGTTGGAGTCGTGTTTGGCCAAGCAGTGATGGGTGAACAGGGAGTACAGGAGGGAACTAAGTACACACCCCTGATGGGCCCCAGTGTTGAGGATCAGCATGGCAGATGTGTTGCCTACCCTTACCACCTGGAGGCGGCCCATCAGGAAGTCCAGGATCCAGTTGCAGAGGGAGGTGTTTAGTCCCAGGGTCCTTAGCTTAGCGATGAGCTTTGTGAGCACTATGGTGTTGAACGCTGAGCTGTAGTCAATGAACAGCATTCTCACATAGGTACTCCTTTTGTCCAGGTGGGAAAGGGCAGTGTGGAGTGCGATTGAGATTACGCCATCTGTGGATCTGTTGGGGCGGTGTGCGAAATGGAGTGGGTCTAGGGTATCCGGGAGGACGCTGTTGATGTGAGCCATGACCAGCCTTTCAAAGCACTTCATGACTACCGATGTGAGTGCTATGGGTCAGTAATCATTTAGGCAGTTTACCTTCGCTTCCTTGGGCACAGGGACTATTGTGGTCTGCTTGAAACATGTAGGTATTACAGACTCGGTCAGGGAGAGGTTGAAAATGTCAGTGAAGACACTTGACAGTTGGTCCGCGCATTGCTTTGAGTACACGTCCTGGTAATACGTCTGGCCCCGCAGCTTTGTGAATGTTGACCTGATTAAAGGTCTTGCTCACATCGGCTACCGAGAGCGTTATCACACAGTCATCCAGAACACCTGGTGCTCTCGTGCATGCTTCAGTGTTGCTTGCCTCGAAGCGAGCATAAAAGGAATTTAGCTCATCTGGTAGGCTCGCTTCACTGGGCAGCTCGCGTCTGGGTTTCCCTTTGTAGTCCGTAATAGTTTTCAAGCCCTGCCACATCCGTTGAACGTCAGAGCCGGTGTAGTAGGATTCAATCTTAATCCTGTATTGACGCTTTGCTTGTTTGATGGTTCGTCTGAGGGCATAGCGGGATTTCTTATAAGCGTCCGGATTAGTATCCCGCTCCTTGAAAGCGGCAGCTCTAGCCTTTAGCTCATGGCTTCTGGTTGGGATATGTAGGTACGGTCACTGTGGGGTCGTCGTCGTCAATGTACTTATTGATGAAGCCGATGACTGAGGTGGTATACTCCTCAATGCCATTGGATGAATCCCGGAACATATTCCAGTCTGTGCTAGCAAAACAACATAGCTCAGGCAGTAGGAAGCTCTCTCATCCATTTATATGCAGATTATACAGTCTTATACTCAGCTGGCCCCTCCCCATATTGTGTGTTAAACGCTCTACAACAAAGCTCTCTTAGTGTCCAACAAGCTTTCTCTGCCCTTAACCTTGTTCTGAACACCTTCAAAACAAAGGTCATGTGGTTTGGTATGAAGAATTCCCCTCTCCCAACAGGTGTGATTACTACCTCTGAGGATTTAGAGCTTGAGGTAGTCACCTCATACAAGTACTTGGGAGTATGGCTAGACGGTACACTGTCCTTCTCTCAGTACATATCAAGCTGCAGGCTAAAGTTAAATCAAGACTTGGTTTCCTCTATCGTAATCACTCCTCTTTCACCCCAGATGCCAAACTAACCCTGATTCAGATGACCATCCATACACAGATCGGCAGGTAAGCATGCTCTCGAGCGGCTAGATGTTCTTTACCATTCGCCATTAAATTTGCCACCAATGCTCCTTATAGGACACATCACTGCACTCTATACTCTTCTGTAAACTGGTAATCTCTGCATACACGTCGCAAGACTGGTTGATGCTTATTTATAAAACCCTCTTAGGCCTCACTCCTCCCTATCTAAGATATCTACTGCAGCCCTCATCCTCCAAATACCCGTTCTGCCAGTCACATTCTGTTCAAGGTCCCCAAAGCACACACATCCCTGGGTCGCTTGTCTTTTCAGTTCGCTGCAGCTAGCGACTGGAACGAGCTGCAACAAACACTCAAACTGGACAGTTTTATCTCAATCTTTTTTTTCAAAGACTCAATCATGGACACTCTTACTGACAGTTGTGGCTGCTTTGCGTGATGTATTGTTGTCTCTACCGTCTTGCCCATCGTGCTGTTGTCTGTGCCCAATAGTGTTTGTACCCTGTTTTGTGCTGCTACCATGTTGTGCTGCTGCCATGTTGTGATGCTACCATGTTGTTGTCATGTGTTGCTACCATGCTGTGTTGTCATGTGTTGCTGCCATGCTATGTTGTTGTCTTAGGTCTCTCTTTATGTAGTGTTGTGTTGTCTCTCTTGTCGTGATGTGTGTTTTGTCCTATATTTTTATCTAGTTTATTTTTCTTTTTAATCCCAGCTCCCATCCCCGCAGGTGGCCTTTTGCGTCATTGTAAATAAGAATTTGTTCTTAACTGACTTGTCTAGTTAAATAAAGGTAAAAAAATATATATTAAGTAATGGAAAACTGGTCACTTTAATAATGAAACAATGGTCACTTTAATAATGGAACACTGGTCACTTTAATAGTGAAAGGAACTCTTTACTAATTTCATATGTATTTACTGTATTCTAGTCAATGCCACTCCGACATTGCTCGTCCTAATATTTATGTTTTTTAATTCCATTATTTTACTTTTAGATTTGTGTGTTGTTGTGAATTGTTAACATCTGCTAGATATGTGTATGCGATCAATAACATTTGATTTGATACCCGGGGGATACCAGTATGCTTCTTAATTCATTGTTGCATGTCTAATTTTGGGGTCTTTGTACCTCAGGGCCGTAGTGAAGAGTAAACATCTTCACAGTCCATTAGTCAATACTGCCCTGTAATTCCTTGAAGCGTTGCTAACCAATGCATATACTACCCAACTAGCATGATTATATCCCAGTGACATTGAATATGGCACTCCCTGTACATCTCAAGGGGAATTACTGGAGACCTCAGCGAGGAATCTGCTGTCTATTTATCTCCCATCTCTGCCGGTGGGAGGCATTGTTCTTATTCTCCACAGCTGGCTCAACACAGCTCCAGGCCCCATCACATCAATTATGCACTGCAATATTGAGCCTTTAGATTAAACTCAAAGGGAAATATGTATACACGGAGAGGAAAACCGCAAGCACGCAAATCAGCTCCAGCTTAATGAGATGGAGGGAGGGCGATGGGAAAAACATGTATCGCCATACGTTTTGTTGTTTATTTATTTAGGATTGATTGGAGTAATTAAGTGTGTACAAACAAGGGAAAGTGGCTTGAAACCTGTTGCTTCAGAGAGAGAGAGAGAGAGAGAGAGAGAGAGAGAGAGAGAGAGAGAGAGAGAGAGAGAGAGAGAGAGAGAGAGAGAGACTATGTGACACTTGAAAATAAGGTATTGAATACTGGCTCGCAGATTGTTGTTCTAAAATGCAACAACTTATTCTATGCATCCGCTCAAAAAACTTGAGTTATATCTACAGAGGTGTAGCAAGTTAAGGTTTTTCAAACATTACACAGAAATAAAGATTTACAAATGTGAGCAAAATCTAGTCCCCTCAAGGGGATTCCAAAAGGGAGTTTTGCACCAATGTTCCACTGTAAATACCTTCAAAGGGTTAACCATGTCCTCTCTCTCAGGTCTGCTTTAGGTGATGATTTAAAGAGAACAGTGAAGACTGGCTCGTCTGTAGACCTCCAGGGCCCAAGTCAGAAATCCCCTGTTTTGAATTCTCCATTTAAGGAAATGGAATACAAGAAGATTAACATATACGAAGCAGGGCGTCGTTTATAGTGTACATCAGGACCCTTGAAAATGTTTCCCTCCGAATCGTGCGCAAACAGGTTTCATGACATACTGTACATTGGAGAAGTTGGAGTACATTTGTGGGAGCTTAGGTAGAAGTTTTAAAAGGCCAGCAGGGAACATATTGGCTGAGCACACAAGGTGAGGTAATGCCTTGTGGGGAAGTACTTTAAATGCAAATTTTCTGTGCTCTAACCCGACCCAAAAAATATCAGCCCCATGCTTTCCCCCAACCGTGCTAACTACTTATGAACCAATCTTTTCCCCCATATTTCACAAAACACTAACAGTGTCTCCCATCACTGCGCTCACTGTAGAGGGACCACAGACACAAGATGGCTGTCAAAACAGATAAATCCAAATTGCCGTTGTCTGTCGTAAAAGAGTAGGGAAATGGATGGGAAAGGAATATTGTTTGGATGAGTTTGTCTTGTAGGTAACAACGAGTGGATGAGCAGTCACGCATGCTTTGACAAGAGGGGAAAAAAAGACAGAGAAATAAAAGTATATAAAAGAAACTCCACACGCAGCTAACAGTGGAGTCTTCGTTGACAGGTGCATCATGGTCCGGGCATCTGCATTCCGATGACAGTCCAGTGCTTTCGCCCTAAAAGGAGTATTATGCAAAGGTATGCTCCAATGCTTCCCGTCACAAGTGCCTTTTCCTGATGGTCAAATCCCCCTCCTTTCCCACCTCACCTGCCAGTTTGTGCCCATCCCGTTGTTTATTTTACCAGAACCCCTCCTGTGTTGCGCTGATGGGTAATTGCTTTGGCATGTGAGACGTGAATAATTGCCCATTTTCCCCCGCTTTTCTTGCCCACCACTAACGGCTTCTCACCGCCGCCTGCATTCTCCCTCGTACTATTAATTGGACACATCTTCTGTTTTCAATTACCGTAATTGGTTGCACTTGTACGTTTTACGCAGTTTAACAGTGAGGAGAAAGAAAAGGCCATTTCCATATCCTAACCTGCTTTCTCCGAAAGTAGTGAAGGTTGGTGATGCCACCAGAATTTCTATCACTGAGTCCTCTACTCAAAGTTGAAATGCTTTTCAACTGCTTAAAATGGACGACGACCGTCTCTCTTCCCCCAACAGCACAATAGAGAACAGCCCAATTAAAAGCTGATGGATCCTCAAGTGACCACTCCATTAAATCTAAGATGGTGGTCTGTTTGATTCCCAAGAGGAATCAAAATGTGAACAACTTTCAAAAACAGGCCGCCTGAACCCCCTCGTTCCTCGCCCCCCTTGTCTGGCATCGCCTCAAGGGCTCCCAAGTTCTGCCTTCCGAGTTTCCAGTCAGTCGATAAGGCAGAGTAACTTGTGTTTCTCACGCCGGAGATGGAGGATGTGTGTAATTGGTGGAGCAGCAGGTAGAGAAGTGTATGGGGAAGACGCATGGGGGACATCTACCTGAATCTGCCTGTGAATCCCTGATGAGCTGATCAGTGGCCCGCCACACATCCCCGGCAGCCCGGCTCAGTGTGTCTCTCCATCAATACTCCTCCAGGTAACAGCATCACTGTCAACAACAGCTGTAGTAACAAGACAGACAGAGAAATATACACACTCCCCGCTGTCACTGTCTTACTGTAAGGCCTTAATCTGAAGGCTTGATTGATGGTATTGACTTGGAGCAGGAAATAGTTTGCCCATGTAAGGGAAGAAAATGTATACAGACCAAAGCAGACTGACTGGTTTCACATGGGTTCCGGCCCAGCGTTACTTCGGCTCTAACAGACAGGCAGGCCTGCAGTCTTAACACCAAGCCTCAGGGCCCTGACAGATGAGGCTTCTGGTTTTCTTCCCGGGTCACGGAACTGGAGCCGTCGACACCATTAGCCGTCTCTTAAACACAGACCAAAACCACAAGGATTGTTTGGACCACGACTCCTCCTAGAACCAGATGTTTTGATCTGGTTTCTGAAATAGCCAAATGTGGAGGAGCATTTGTAGCCTACATGTGGGATTGTGCTAATTGCCTGTATGGTGCCATTTGCCATGGAACATGGATGGATACCTTGTATCATCTAATTTGCGGCAAAATACTAATAAACAAGTGCTGCCACGTTGGTACAGTGCATTCGGAAAGTATTCAAGACCTCGACATTTTCCACACGCTAAAGCATTATTCTAAAATTTATTAAATTGTTTTTTCCCTCATCAATCTACACACAATACCCCATAATGGCATACTGTATTTTATTTATTTATCTTGCTCCTTTGCACCCCAGTATCTCTATTTGCACATTCATCTTCTGCACATCTACCATTCCAGTGTTTAATTGCTATATTGTAATTACCTCGCCACCATGGCCTATTTATTGCCTTACCTCCCTTATCTTACCTCATTTGCACTCACTGTATATAGACTTTTTGTTTTATTTTTCTACTGTATTATTGACTGTATGTTTTGTTTATTCCATGTGTAACTCTGTGTTGTTGTATGTGTCAAACTGCTGTGCTTTATCTTGGCCAGGTCACAGTTGCAACTTGTTCTCAACTAGCCTACCTGGTTAAATAAAGGTGAAATAAAATGTATTAAAATAAAAAACACGAAAAAATTACATTTACATAAGTATTCAGACCCTTTACTCAGTACTTTATTGAAGCACCTTAGGCAGCGATTACAGCCTCAAGTCTTCTCGGGTATGACGCTACAAGCTTGGCACACCTGTAGTTGGAGTTTCTCCCATTCTTCTCTGCAGATCCTCTCAAGCTCTGTCAGGTTGGATGGGGAGCGTCGCTGCACAGCTATTTTCAGGTCTCTCCAGAGATGTTTGATCGGGTTAAGGTCCGGGCTCTGGCTGGGCCACTCAAGGACATTCAGAGACTTGTCCCGAAGCCACTCCTTCATTGTCTTAGCTGTGTGCTTAGGGTCGCTGTCCTGTTGGAAGGTGAACCTTCGCCCAGTTTGAGGTCCTGAGCGCTTTGAAGCAGGTTTTCATCAAGGATCTCTCTGTACTTTGCTCCGTTCATCTTTCCCTCAATCCTGACTAGTCTACCAGTCCCTGCCGCTGAAAAATATCCCCACAGCATGATGCTGCCACCACCATGCTTCAGTGTAGGGATGGTGCCTGGTTTCCTCCAGACGTGATACTTGGCATTGAGGCCAAAGAGTTCTATTTTGGTTTTACCAGACCAGAGAATCTTGGTGCCTTTTGGAAAACTCCAAGTGGGCTGTCGTGTCTTTTATTGAGGAGTGGCTTCCGTCTGGCCACTCTACCATAATGGCCTGATTGGTGGAGTGCTGCAGAGATGGTTGTCCTTTTGGAAGGTTCGCCTAATCTCCACAAAGGAACTCTGGAGCTCTGTCAGAGTGACCATCGGATTCTTGGTCACCTCCCTGATCAAGGCCCTTCTCCCCTGATTGCTCAGTTTGGCCAGGCGGCCAGCTCTAGGAAGAGTCTTGGTGGTTCCAAACTTCTTCCATTTAAGAATGATGGAGGCCACTGTGTTCTTGGGGACCTTCAATACAGAAGAAATGTTTTTGTACCCTCCCCCAGATCTGTTCCTCGACACAATCCTGTCTCTGAGCTTTACTGACAATTCCTTTGACCTCATGGCTTGGTTTTTGCTCTGACATGCTCTGTTGACTATGGGACCTTATATAGACAGGTGTGTGCCTTTCCAAATCATGTCCAATCAATTGTATTTACCACATGTGGACTCCAATCAAGTTGTAGAAACATCTCAAGGATGATCAATGGAAACAGGATGCACCTGAGCTCAATTTCGAGTCTCATAGCAAAAGATCTGAATATTTATGTATAGAAGGTATTTCTGTTTTTTATTTTTAATACATTTGCAAACATTTTTAAAACCTGTTGTCACGTTGTCTTTCTGCGGTATTGTGTATAGATTGATGAGGAAAAAATAAATGTAATCAATTTTAGAAGAAGGCTGTAACGTAACTAAATGTGGAAAAATTCAAGGGGTCTGAATACTTTCCGAATGCCCTGTACTTAAATGGGTTTTTGGGAAGTATTCAGTTTGCGCAGGAACTGAAGAATGACCATGTAATGAATGGTTTCCTAATTGAATACTCAAGACAGTTAACCTCAATACAGGGCTTGCAATACAGGGCTTGCATTCAATACCATGTTAGCTCTTTTAGCTAAAGCCTAGGCGTTACCTCTGGGGCCTATCATGAGGTTACTGGTCACGTAAGCATAGTTCGACTAACCGCATCCGCTACCACTACCCCATTTGTCCTCCTACAGCGTTTTCGGCAGCCGATAGACATCAACTGTGTGGTTTGAGTCACAAGCACCAACTGTACATTCAATCCCAGTGGTCTGTGTGAGCTAAAACCTGGTTCTAACTCTGGGTAAAACACAAGTCTTCAGGTGTCAGATGTGGTTGCACGTTTGGCGAACCACCTCATCTAGCCAACGCCTCCATTTTACTATATCATGCAAAGCTATTGGTCTCTCCTCTACTAAGTAGAACCAGAGTATCTGTGTGTCCACTACTCTCCCTCCAGATAGATTGTGCTCATTTACTTTTTTGTGCCACGCCAGCACGTCGCTGTTTCCAATCAGGCCGTCTGTGGTCAACGTTGCCGTCTGGTAGCAATTGTGCACTGTTTTAATTCCCCCCACCTCGCCAAAAAGGCCCTGCTGCCACCCAGACACCCACTGCCAAGCCGGCTGATGTCATTGCCTGAAAGTTTTTTTTTCCCCCTTCATTGTACTTTTTCTTTGAAGGCCTGAAAGTAGAGTCAGTCCAATAGCTTGTCTCTTTCACAACATACAATTTCTCTCTGTAAATGCATGAAATATGTATCAGGCTTCCTGCCAGTCTTGTGCCCTTTTGTCTATTTGCTCTGACATCAAAACCAGGCAGAATCCCTTTGCATTGTGCTTTTTTTTCTTCAATGAGCACAATTTATTTAGTTTGTTTTGGAGGTAGGTGTATTTGTGTTTGTGATGTCATTACGTGACAGGGAAGGGAGATACCGAGCACAAAGAAACTTGACATTAAAAACCAGCATACTCAGCATGGGGTAAAAACCCAGGCAGCTCTTTGAATTGGAATAGAGACCCCCCCAATTAGAGTTTCTGTCAATTACACAGTTTTTTTTCCCTCAGTGCCATTAACCTTTGAACCTTGACTGTGGAGTCTAATGACATCAATGCAAAACAGAGCTTTAAATAATGTCTAGACCCAGCCCCTGAGCCAGCAGGCCAGAGGATTGGGAATCTGAACTGTTTCATATTGTTAGTCAATGGCTTCCTTGGTCTTATTCTTTCTGTTGTTACCATTGATAGACCTAGAGACTAGATATTGCTTTCGACTAGAAAGTCCCTCCAGTTTCAGAACTGCATCCAAATATTCTCAAATAGCTTCCTTTCCTCCATTCCCTTTCATAAACACCGCATGGGAGACAATTAGTAGAGAATCTCTATTATCTCAGTGGGGCCATTTGCTTTGCAGCAGGATGTCAGATACACACATAGACAACATTTAGACATGAATAGAGTACAAAGAATACAAGTTGATGAGGAACTTGTAGTTGACGTGGAGTTGATTAGGAAAGGAATGGAGCCATTTTGAGATGATTGGGACAAAGCCCTAAGGATGGGGTTAATAAAATAGAGGTATCTGAGAAGTGTATTCCAAATGGCACTCTATTGTCTATATAGTGCCCTATGGCCCCTGGTCGGTACCATTTGGGACAGATCCTCTGTCTCTGGCTGAGCTCCTCTGCTCCGTCTGACTCAAACAGTCCTTATTGTTCGCCTGCCTAGTACAGCTTTAAGTTGAATCTGGTAGCACTGAGACCCGCTAGGCAGATGATCATATCTTTACTGGGAGACTATTAGGAGATGACTCCAATATTAAAGAGGGGTTGGAAGAGGGATGAACTCATGTGAAATGAAAACCATGTGAAATGGAAGTGCTAGTTGTTGAGGAAATTATTAGCGGAATGTGTTGACGGACAGTGCGTGAATGTGACATACACGCTCACACACACACACGCTCACACACACGCACACACACACACACTAACCAGTTGCCTATCATCCATTAAATGATAAAGCAGTATTCATACAGAGGCTGTTCTATCCTCTGATTTGCATAATTAACTAAAGTGCAGATTAAATGAGAGTAACCTAATAGCCACTCAATAATTTTTAACTAATTATATCATACATGGTTGCGTAGCTACTCATGGTTCATCAAAACATAATGTCCCCAAGAGGAAGATTGAGTTGAAGTGAAATCTTAGAGCTTTACAGTACATTATTTTAACTGTGCATTGTTTCCTTCGCCCTTCATCATAGAACTGCCCTGATAATTAACTTAATGTATCTTTACATTATCTTTGTAAATGTATCTTTACAAGCTAATTGCTAACCAGGCTGTTTCATTAACTATCCTGTTTAACAACAGTAGTGCATAGAGTTGTAGCCTAGCGTGAGGTAAGTGGCGTAACAGGGTGTAGTTGTGGGAAAAACACCAGATGATGACAGGCAGCGAGTGAAGTAAACGCTAAGGCAAACAACGATAATTTAGCTTAATAGGTGTGTAAACCCTAGTCACAAAATAAAAAGGTTTGTAAATGTTTTTTTTTACAGCTGTTTACACTCCAATGCCTTCCAGCAGTAACCTTTTCAGTCAGGTTGTATGTACTGTTGACGTCCAGGATTCCATACCAGTCATTTACAGTTGATAAATCAATAGAAGGTAACATCCGAGGTAATACCAAACCAAATCTCCTAAAACTACAGGTAGCACTACAAACTGTTCCAGACCTTGAATTTAGTATCCTTCGTGTACCATATGTTCCATTTACAGTGTTAGGGTGGTTGTCTTAACCTATCGCTGTACGTAAAAGAAAAGGATGAATTCTGCCCTTAAAAGACACATTCTCATGGTGATAAATGCTACAAAGAGGGTTTGTGCTCTACTGTATATGTTTGAGGTAATTCAAGCTTTGAATGTTGACCTGTTGCATTGTCATTGTCAAATAACACTCAAGCTGAAGTTTACAACTTCCAAGTGTAAAAACATTTATTACAGCCAGTGAAAGGAAGATCTGAGGAAAACAGAGCGAGAAACTCATAAAACTCTGGATGAACTGGAGTGTTAGCAGTGACCGGGTGGAAACACTCGGGAAGCAAAGTGTCCATAAAGAGGTAATCCAGACACACCTGGAGCACAGATATGTACTGGTTGTCACGCCCTGATCTGTTTCACCTGTTCCTGTGATTGTCTCCACCCCCTCCAGGTGTCGCTTACTTCCCCCAATGTATTTATCCCTGTGTTTCCTGTCTCTCTGTGCCAGTTCGTCTTATATGTTTAAGTCAAGTCAACCAGCGTGTTTTTCTCGTTCTCCTTTTGCTACTCACCTTTTTCTAGTCCTCCCGGTTTTGACCCTTACCTGTTCTCTGGACTTTGTACCCGGGTTCCGTAAAAGAAAAGGATGAATTCTGCCCTTAAAAGAGACATTCTCATTGTGATAAATGACCATTCTGCCTGCCTTGACCACAAGCCTGTCTGCCACTCTGTACCTCCTGTACTCTGATCTGGTTTTGACCTTTTGCCTGTCCACAACAATTCTCTTGCCTTCCCCTATTGGACTAGTAAATATTGTAAGACTCCAACCATCTGCCTCCTGTGTCTGCATCTGGGTCTCGCCTTGTGTCATGATACTGGTGCCACCATCAATAAACCATGTACATTATTATCTTTCCCTTTGCTCTTTTCTCCATCCTCTCTCTCTATCATCCCCAAATAATATTATCTAGATGCTTTACAAATAGTCATAATATCAACTGTTACAGTTAGGACTAGGTTTAGATTAGAATAAGGGTTAGGGTAAGGGTTAAGGTTAGGACTAGGTTTAGATTAGAATAAGGGTTAGGGTAAGGGTTAAGGTTAGGGCTAGGGTTAGTAGATAATTTAAATGTTACTGATAGTCCATTTTGTTTTATTTTTTTTTATTTCACCTTTAATTTAACCAGGAACAAGTTCTCATTTACAACTGCGACCTGGCCAAGATAAAGCAAAGCAGTGCGACACAAACAACTACACAGAGTTACACATGGAATAAACAAGCGTACAGTACAACACAATAGAAAAAAAAGAAAGTCTATATACAGTGTGTGCAAATGGCGTGAGGAGGTAGGCAATAAATAGGCTATAGTAGCGAAGTAATTACAATTTAGCAGATGATGATGTGCAAGTAGAGATACTGGTGTGCAAAAGAGCAGAAAAGTAAATAAAAACAATATGGGGATGAGGTAGGTAGATTGGATGGGCTATGTACAGTTGCAGCGATCGGTTAGCTGCTCAGATAGCTGATGTTTAAAGTTAGTCATGTTTAAAGTTAGTGAGGCGTCCATCTGTAGATGCTCTACAGACTATCCAAATAAAGTGTTAACGAAGGTGTACTGTATACGTGATGGAGAAGAGACATCCGGTCAATTTTGTTTGTGCTATTAGTCTTTTTGCGTTTGTGTGTGTGTGGTCTCAAAAACCCTACCCTAGGCAACACCGTGACTAGGGTCTGGTTTCAATGATGAACATTTCAGTGATGGGCATGGCATTGAGGTACTACATCACAGCCTACATCGAAAAGGGGAGAAAAAAATTCTGCCGACTCTCCCAACACATCATGAGGCAAACATGACAGAACATCGCGATTCAAAACCAAACTTAGCAGGCAAAACCGTTGCAGTGGTTTTATTTAAGATAGTTGATGCAAACTAGCCACTTGCAAAATGCACTCATTAAAAATAACCTCTGTGATGTCCATCTTGCTAACTACTAGTTTGTATTTTATTCAAGTGGATACAGTAGTGACGTAGGCAGTGAAGTAGTTCCTCTACCAAAAGAGTCCATCATTGAAAGCAGACACCAGTCACTGTGTTGCAGAGGGTCAGGTTTTTGAGACTAGTGTTTATGTGAGTGTGCCTGTCACCCTTATCTTACTGTGACACCCTCTGAGTTTATCTAACTCTCATATGAAATACTTAGTATTTGGTATTTTATTAGAATCCCCATTAGCTATTGCGAAAGCAGCAGCTGCTCTTCCTGGGGTCCACACAAAACATAAAACATGACATAATACAGAACATTAATAGACAAGAACAGCTCAAAGACAGAACTACATAAAATAACAATACAACTAATCCATGGATTAGACAAAGCCATATCATTTCATAGGGCATGCTTCATATTTTGATTTGTTTACTTAATATCCAGTGACATGGAGTTGAAGAGGTATTATTCTCGCCAGTATTAGGCATTTGTGTTCTCAGGGATGGTGAAAGCTCCCTCTCTCTCTCTTTCTCTCTCTCTCTCTCTACCCTCTCTTTCTCTCACTCCTCTCTTACTCCCTAAGTCCCCACCCTTCTCTTTCATGAAAGTGATCTAATGAAAAGGTGTTTCCTATCGATCAAAAGAGAATAACTGTGAATTATGCGTCACAAACAATGGAGCACTATGCTCGAAACACTCTAGTAAATAACGTGGCCTGATATCTATCGACCGACCACTGAATCACTGATATGATATGCTCTGCGTGCAAAGATGAAGCAAGTAGAAGCAGGTCCGATGTACAGAGATATTTTACTGGGGAGTCTACTGTGTTGTATCACCGCTCTATAGACCAATGTGTTTATCACCAAGATTGTTTTCTCACAGGATGCAGTGGAAACATTGAATCTTGTTCCAGGCTCATTTTACAGGGATGGATGGTCATTACTTTACATTAATGGCCCATTTCATCTATCAGCCTGTGTTGCTTTCCCCTATAATTCACTGTGCCTGAAATAGGGCTGTGGTGGTCATGACATTTTGTCAGCCGGTGATTGTCATGTAAATATCTTCCGGTCTCATGGTAATTGAGCATTAATTAACATAAACACGTTTAGCATCCCTGGCTTCCACGCATAGCCTACAAGCCACTTATGCGGACCTTTCGAACATCTACATTATAAAGTCTAATAAATAAATTTAATATAGCCTACACCTTCACAATAAATCCATGATTTATTTTAGGCAGGTCTAAAGAAACATTATGATATGAAGAAAATGTAGTCTATTTCAGAAGAACAGAATAGCATCCTTATGATAGGCCCTGATCTGGATATGCCATATGGCTGTGGGCTACACTAGTTAATTTAGCAGGCAAGATTTGCTTATAATTCCTGTGGCATTATTTTATATTATTTTATAGTCAGAACAATACAATTGAACATAGGATATTTTCCCCAAACGATTTCCAAGGGAGTGTGCACATTTGGCTATTCTGTGTTGAGTGGTTAACAAAGAAACAGGTTGCCCTATATGCTTAATTTAGAGCTATTTATGCATGCCTTTCATGCAACTTATTTCAAATAATCATTAGCATTCAGCCTTAGAATGTATTAAAAATCCAAACACATAGCCTAAGGTTTGTATCACAACTAAAGTTGCAGCTCTGCTCTGTTTCTTACCCAGGCTGCACGCACTTCATCAGTCTCTCATTCACAATTTGACAAGCACTTGATAATATTCTCACCCATCAGAATTTTCTCAATTTATTCTGGTCTTTACATATAGCCTACTAATATACTCTGCGTGGATTTTTGATTTATTTAGAATGGTCCACCAAAAAAAAAAAGACAATCCGTAGCCTGCACTGGAATAGCAAAGGTAGGCTACACCGTTTGTAAAGCGGATCAACGTGCTTTGTTTTAAGAATTTAGCAATACATATAGCAGCGCGAGAAAGCTGGGATCCTCTTTTAAATAATGTCCAGTCAAAACTCTGTCTTAACACCAATGACTGGGCTTATAAGAACACATTTTTCACTAAGTTCTGTAGGCTATTTTTCACTAAGCTTGTTGGGCCAGTAACCGAAAGGTTGCTAGACCAAATCCCGAGCTGACAAGGTAAAAATCTGTTGTTCTGCTCCTGAACAAGGAAGCTAACCCACTGTTCCTAGGCCGTCATTGTAAATAATAATTTGTTCTTAACTGACTTGCCTAGTTAAATAAAAAATATGGGCTCTCCAAGCATGTTCCAGGGGTCTTGGGCCTATAAGCTACATTTGGAGCTATTTGGCCATTTTAATGCCAGCCAGGTAGGCTACTCCGATTGCAACGCAATGTGATTAATATTAGTAAAGTTTAGAAATAAATATACTAGGCGTAGCTGATGGGATCCTCCTATTTTTAATAGAGGCCATCAAACTCTGTTTTCTCATGCTTATACTTATTTAATTCCATGCATCAAGCAGCTATGAGGAGCTGGCTCTCACTGGCTCTCACTGCATAACAGGTGATCGATCTTATTCCGCTCAAACTCTGAATGACAGGGCTCTCATAAAATGTTTGATTTGATTTTCTATTGCATTTGCATTGATGTCAGAGTGGTTACAGGGACAACAGAGTCCTGAGTACCAGGCCATTAGGACCTGATGGAGGGACAATAGAGTCCTGAGTACCAGGCCATTAGGACATGATGGAGGGACAATAGAGCCCTGAGTACCAGGCCATTAGGACCTGATGGAGGGACAATAGAGCCCTGAGTACCAGGCCATTAGGACCTGATGGAGGGACAATAGAGCCCTGAGTACCAGGCCATTAGGACCTGATGGACGGACAATAGAGCCCTGAGTACCAGGTCATTAGGACCGGAT
Organism: Hucho hucho; assembly: GCA_003317085.1. Taxonomy (NCBI): domain Eukaryota; kingdom Metazoa; phylum Chordata; class Actinopteri; order Salmoniformes; family Salmonidae; genus Hucho; species Hucho hucho. Next base: position 482,806 of record QNTS01000692.1, read on the forward strand.
GGAGTGACAACAAAGCCCTGAGTACCAGGCCATTAGGACCTGATGGAGGGACAATAGAGCCCTGATGTCACGACTTCAGCCGAAGTTGGTCCCTCTCCTTGCTCGGGTGGCTTTCGGTGGTCGACGTCACCGACCTTCTAGCCTCCACCGATCCATTATTCAATTTCTGTTGGTTTTGTCTTCCTTTTAAACACACCTGGTTTACATTCCCATGATTACGTGTACCTTATTTAACCCTCTGTTCCCCTCATGTTTTTGTGCGTGATTGTTTGTTACTTTGTTTTCTGTGTTTTCAAGTGGTTGTTTTTCCCCACTCATGAATTTTGGAATTTTGAGTAAAGCTATTGAACACTCATATTCGTTGTCCTGCGCCTGACTCTGCCTTACCGGCATCACGGAGAACCTTGACACCTGAGTACCAGGCCATTAGGACCTGATGGAGGGACAATAGAGCCCTGAGTGCCTGCAAAGATTATGGATATACTGATACATGTCTCTCCGCACTAACAATGGGAGTCGTTGTCCACAAAACGGCACAGCGGACTGTCTAGCTCCTGCCTATTCTTTCTTTGGATTGGTGTATACATCTCATTACTGTAATCCTTTTTGGAATATTCAATGAGGGTTGTTGACTTTAACCACCTGTATTCAATGGAGAGATGCTATGCTACTAGTCTCACCGATGAATATGCATAGCCATCTTGAGACCAATATAATGTGTTTTTTCTCAAAGTTGTCACGTGCCCTACTTGTATTCATACACTCATAACAACTTAAGCATTACGAAACTTCTATTCAATCAAATAAACCTCATGTAATAAATAAGCCATAAAAATGTTTGTTGACCAAATTCGACACACTCTCATTGACCTCCATACAAAAACTCCTAGCTTGGTAGGAAAGACAGATTTTCCTCTGAGTTAGGCCTCTCTCTTCTTCTCTGGTACAGGCCATTAGTGACTGGCAGTTAGCAAGTTTGGTAGGCTACTAATAACCATCAATGGCAACAGAGCGCAATTTTGGAGAAGCCTAGTAAGCCGGTCACGTGGAACTTGACTGCGGTCATGACTCATGACTGCCAGTGTGGCGGTAATACAGTCACCATAACAGCCCTAGCTGGAAACGAGAGAGCTACGGTATCTTCAATTTGGGGTCTATCGGTTGTTGGTTTTTCCACCTGCCACGGGGTGCAGGCTGTGTTTGTCTGTCTGTCTACCTGTTAAATTCCAGCAAATGAACCATATGGTCACCCAATCAAAGTACAGCAGACCAGACCCTCCATATTGTGAGAAAGACACTCGTGGGTGTCCTCTTCGCTATGCTGGCAGCCGTTACTGCGGACAGGGTGGTTTTGACAGACAAACCCTTCCAAACACAGAGGGAATGGGTTTGCGTTTCGGCAGTGTCTGCTTCACAGTGCTCCTTGGCTCCAATTTCAATCCCGGGATAGTCAAGACCAGAGAGGAGGAGAATGAGGGTGGAACTGGAATCAAGTTACAGCAGCCATCATTATTAAGGGCAGTCGATGTCAATTCCGAAAAAACACAGACCAATTGAGGCATAATTGGCAGGGCAATTTTCTGTTCAACTCCCAATGAACCCCTCCTTTTACCTCGCCTCTGTTAGGCCTACACTCTTTTCTCAAACAACTTTCTAATTTCCCCTGTTGTTTTGCAGCAGGGGTAGAGCTCCAGCAAAAAGTGTTGGTGGCACAACTGGATTAAAGTAAATAACCCGAAAAGAGCCACTGAAGACTTTCATCATCTGACAAACCTTTGAACAGCAACAGAAAACACCACAAAATCATCTTATTTTGGGTATTTCTTGACGATTACCCACTACAACATTCTTAAAGAGGAAGAGGAACAAAGCAGACCAAATGTGATAGACGAAACAAACACAGAAAAGCTTCAAAGTGTGAATGAGCCGAAGCATAGCCATGGGAAGATGTTTGGGGGGGAGGGGGCTGATAATTTTGGGTGGGGGGGGGCAAGAAAAAGTTTTCTTCCCGTGCTACAGACAGCTACTGTATATTGGTCTGGTTTACATGACTAGTAAAGGCCCAGTTCACTACATTTGTGAAGAACAAAAATCTATTAACATTTATTATATTATTATTATAATAATGTATTTTTTCAGGGGGTGCTGCAGCTTCTTCAGCTTCCCGCGGCTATGGGCTGAAGGCTGAAGACACCTCTCAGCCACTCATTTCTCAGTGAAGTGAAGCCTCTAGCTAGCTGCTGTCTGTTTGCTATAGGGACTGAGTGTGCTGCTCAGGCCTGTTATTCAGGAGAGCCCCTGGAATCAGTCTGTAATTAGATTGTCCTGTTCATGATGCACACAAACACACCACACACTGACTCACTCCCTGGAACTGAGCTGTGCTGGAATGGGCCCGAGATAACCCTTCGCTGGCCATACTGCTGACCCAAAGCTCTCTCCGAGCGGTATGCTTTCCTATGGCTGTGGATACAGTTTTATTTTGTACACACACACACTATGAATATCGAATAATATAATATTTTTGGGGCAGATTTGTTTTAATATGGTTTTCTGTGTGTTTTGAGATTCTCAGAGGAGGTACAAATCATTTTCAATCAAGCCATTTGAAATATGCCAACAAAAAAAAACATTTTTTTTTTTTTTTTTTAACCTTTATTTAACTAGGCAAGTCAGTTAAGAACTAATTCTTATTTACAATGACGGCCTAGGAACAGTGGGTTAACTGCCTTGTTCAGGGGCTGTTAACCCACTGTTCCTAGGGTTAACTGTCTTGTTCAGGGGCTGTTAACCCACTGTTCCTAGGGTTAACTGTCTTGTTCAGGGGCTGTTAACCCACTGTTCCTAGGGTTAACTGTCTTGTTCAGGGGCTGTTAACCCACTGTTCCTAGGGTTAACTGTCTTGTTCAGGGGCTGTTAACCCACTGTTCCTAGGGTTAACTGCCCCTGAATGATGTTTGGATGCATGCTGAGTTGTTCCATCTCCATGATGCTCTATGTAAGTATTTAAAAGGGCATGATAGGTCCCTTATGTCAGATTCAGCACAATCTGCAATTCATCACAATATAAGAATTGAGCTTGCCGACATAGGAAAATATATTAAAACAGTAGAATCTTTGAATTTCTGAGTTCTTTTCATAAGATGTCTACAGTCAAATCTGTAACACCTACAATTTTAAAACTTTCATAAATCTTGCATACATTTCTGAGAACATTTTAGAAAAGTCCACAGTAAAATCTGCAAACAGCATTTGGGTAGAAGTTCTGTGTCCATGTAATAGCCATGATGATCAACAGGGGGTGCACAATATCAAAAAGACATTGAGGAACAGACGAGTTGGCCAGCAGGTAAACTAACTTCATGCAGTAGAATGGAGTGATTCTTCACATCTGTAAGCTGTAGACATCAGTGAAAGCTAGTACCACGAGGGTTGAACATGTTTTATGAATTGATTAAATAATTACAACCTCTAGTATTCCATCTTTAAACTGTCGTAAATGCTTTAATTAGGTTAAATTAACGTTAAATTAACGTTCAACAGATGGAATTGATTAGTACGGCTTGCCGTTTGTGACCCATGTAAGGAATAAAATACATAAGTACACTGCGAGACTGTTCTAACTCAGAGTCGAGCGCACTGTTTAGCAAAAGCACTGTAATTATTGACTCAACTGTGATTTGCAGTTAATCCATTGGGCCGGTGACTCAGTCTCAGACAGGGGGACACTTGTGTGTGCTTGCAAGGACACATTATATACAAATTTACGGGCTTTGGCCGGTGCGATATGATATTAACATTTTTACGTCCGGGTTTTAGTTGTCAGCTGCCATGTGTCTCCAATTGAACTTTGTCGTTTCAGCGACTTAATGCAATTTAACGTTTCACACATAGTTATGCACATAAAATGTGGTTGGGAGGATGAAAGAAGGAAAATATAATTGATTTAAAGAGGTCATTATCACTCATAGCATAAGCTCAGTCTGGCTCCGGTGGAACGTTTTCCCAATGTTGCAGTGCCAACATGCCTGTGAGATTTATACCATGGCTTTTACCCCTGACTTGACGACCTTAACACACAGCTATAGGGAGAGAGGTTGGCCTGCATTGTGTTGGAAAGTTCAAACGCAGGAGGCATGGTCTGTGTCACTGACACTCACTAGAACTAGGAGCAGGGCCCAACGGTTTCTTTGGTTACAAACGCAGCCAGCTTCAGAACAGCACTATGGAGGACCCAGCAACTAAAAACAAGCAGGCCTCCTGCTGATGGACTCTTTACATGTCAGCGACGTCGAAGCCTCGCTGTGAGACAAAGTCCAGGTATTTTGATGATATCACTGCTCCATCTTTCATCAGACACTTGCTCCAAAATAATGTAGAGACCACCAATACTGCTGGGTATACTGCCCTGCAAGCAAACTCTCACCAACTTTGACAAGTCTCATGTTCCTCCAACTTGTTTTGGTTATGAAAACAGATTGTATATCAGTATTATGCATTACCCATTTGTGGGGTGTAGCAGTACAGTATGTTTGTGTGTCTCTCTCTCTCTGTGTGTGTGTGTCTTCTAAGTTGAATTTCAGTGCTCTATCATAAACTCCTCTGCTGCCTAATTCAACAATGACTTTGTTGCAGGCTTTATTAAATAGGTATGTTAACTTGTCTCCTTCCAGTATTGTTTTACACACTCAGCGGTTGCTGGCGTGTGCCGCCCATCGTTTAGGAAAGAAAAAACAGATGTGGCCTCTTGTCTATTTGTCCTACCCACATTTCTCTTTGGGGCAATATACATTTCCAACTGACTGCTTTTGTGAAGGAGGCCTATTAGGCTCCGTCGTTTGTTTCCTTTTGTCTTAACGTGTCGAATGGATACTTAAGACACATGGACTGGGACAATATATTCGGAAGAACATTGCCATGATGATATGGTGTGGTAGTGCTCGAAGCTTCACGTGATGAGACTTTCAGTTGCATGAATTGACATGTTCACTGAGCTAAGACAGACAAACACAGCAAAGGCCAGTGATTGTTCAGACAGACAGAGAATCATCTGGGACGGATTTCCCAAAGCAGGGCACAGAGACCTCTACTGGTTAGGAGAAGTCAAGATTTTTTGCTAATGTGGTCATCAACCTACTTCCATGTGTAACACAACACACAATTTGGCCTTTGTTTGAAACACTTGTCAGAACCCTCTGGTTTTTCTAGTCTAGTCTATACTGGCCACTCTCCACAGGCGGCATCATGAGACCTGTGGTTCTTGATTTGTCCACTCTGAGCTTGTGCGACTTGAAGTTTCCACAAACAGGCCAATGCAGGGTGATAGTCTCTGACAATTAATTGACCCAGCCGCTGACCTTTGCATCTTGTGTAACCCCAGAAGTGATGTAAATAGAGTCTTAAAGCCTTTAGGGCTCGGGCAGGAGACAGATTCTATTGCTTCTATTGTCATCTGTCTGTGGCAAGTGGCGCATTCACTCGTTATGTCTGTGTGTCAAAATAAATATACTTCCTCTTTAAAACCTATACGGTTGGAGTCAATCCATTATTGATTCATTCTAAACACAGTCTGTTGAGGTGGAGGAAAACAACTGTCATCCAAGTCAATAGTTCTTTAGGGAGGCTTATGTGCACCATATCTAGGATTCAATCTGAAAGGTGTATAGTGGCTTCCTCTCCTCAGCTCTTCTTCTTTATCTCTCCTAACCCTAACACTAAGGAGATCGGGGTTTCCTTGAGCCCTTTGAAACATAGGGTACATTTTCATATTGGGTGGCACTTCATTTTGTGATACAGAAATTACCAGGTAATTGCAAAATAATTGCATGTTAACATTTTATTACACAGTAAACAACCCAGAAACTAGAAAATGTTTCCTGAAGAAAACCTAGTAATCAGTGCTCCATACAGTAGCACCAGATCCAGAAGCTGGCTTCCAGTCTGGGGGCGCACTACCTTCATTTATACATCAGCAGTGGCTTACTCAGGGAATCTTCCTCAGAGCTCTTTAGATAGCACGGGATTCCTGTGAACATGTTAATGTGCTTTTGCTGCTGTGTAACAGCCCAACACTTTTCCTTTGCTCTCTGTGGCAAAACGACCTGCCCGAACTAGAATCATTTCACAGAGCTTTGGCCAAAAGATGTAGAGCGCTCAGCGGCCTATGCATTTATGCATGGAACCCTCTGAAACTTTAATACTGGTGCGCCATTAATCTACTTGTCATTTTTAAAAGCATGAATTAAAGTTTCATTTGTATTTTTCTTCCCCTATCTTTCTCCCTGGTTAGGCCTGTCCACCAGCCGCCTACCCAGTCGGTTAAATATTTATCAGTGCTGAATCACACGTTGTTTGGAACACTCGCTCTCCCCTTTGCCCTCGAGATATCGGAGCGCCGCTCACTGACTCCAGAGGAGGAACAGAGGCCCAGAGAGAGAACAAGAGAGAGGGAAAAAGAGAAGAGAAGTTTGAGATTCATGGGAATCACAAACAGTGACAAGTGAGGAACCCTTAATCGACAGCAGAGCACAACTGTGACTGAGTGTACAAAACATTAGGAACACCTTCCTAATATTGAGTTGGAACCCCTTTTGCCCTCGGAACAGCCTCAATTCATCTGGGTATGGACTCTAAAAGGCGTTGAAAAGCATTCCACAGGGATGCTGGCCCCTGTTGACTCCAAAGATTCCCACAGTGTCAATATGGCTGGATGTCCATTGGGTGGTGGACCATTCTTGATACACACAGGAAACTGTTGAGTGTGAAAAACCCAGCAGCGTTGCAGTTTTTTTGGCACACATACACAATCCATGTCTGAATTGTCTCAAGGCTTAAAAATCCTGTCTCCTCCCCTTAATCTACACTGATTTTAGGGGATTTAACAGGTGACATCAATAAGGGATCATAGCTTTCACCTGGATTCAACTGGTCAGTCTATGCCATGGAAAAAGAGCAGGTGTTCCTAATGTTTTGTATATTCATTGTATATGCACACGCACACACACACACACACACACATATTACATACATGCATGTGGACACACACACACACATTTTGTTATTCTATGCTTGTGGGGGCCTAAAATTGATTTCCATTCAAAATCCAATTTTCCCAACTCCAAACCCTAAACCTAACATCTAGCCCTAACAACTAAGCTGAACATAGTATTTTCATGGGGCCATGGGAAATGTCCCACCAAGGGAGAATTTTCCTTATTTTACAATCCTTGTGAGGACTTTGGGGGATTTTAGGTCCTCACAAGGATATAATAACCAACACTCACCACATATGCTTCGGCTACACACACAGATTATGAATTTAACAGTCATTTTGCAAATGACTAATCGACATCACCTTAACAAGTGGATGAAAAGCCTAGTCTAAAAAGCTTTCATTTGCCTGAGAGCCATTTTTACAGGATGAAAAAATGCATACAAACAATTGGCACATTCAAATAGACATGTTTGGCTTTAATTGTAGGCTAGAGTTATAAGCTCTTTATAACCTGATAACAGTATCCACAACTATTCTGAAACTTTCTGAAATGTTAAGGGTCCCAGAAGTTTTGGGTCTCCTATCTGGCCGGTGTCTCAGCCCCGCCCAGCTGTCTGGAGGAGCGGTGAATGGAGAGAGTGCGGCGGCCAGAGGAAGCAAGCCATGTGCTGAAGGAGGAAGAGGACGCGCAAGAGAAAAACCACCGTGACTAAAAAGGGGGGACATAATGGCAGCTCCACTGGTCTGTACACCACACACAGGGACGACAGTAGAGCGATACCAGACTTGAAGCGAAATTGGCCTTTTCTCAACTGCAACCCCAAACGACACAGGAATAGCAGCAGCAACTTCGCAATTGATGCGGTGTTCCAGTTTCTCCACTTCATGCTTTGGTAGTGGCGTTGCAAGGATGACGCAGTAAACACGTATCAAGAAAGGAACTTATCCTATTGATAACTTGTGCCTGAGAATAAAACTGAGGACAGTAACCACGGACGACATGAAATAGTTGCGGAGAAGAGCAGGACGTTTCTTGTGAGACTGGCTTGGATTTCTATCGCTTTGCCGCAACATTGTGATATTTTGAGTTTCTTCCGAAAGAAAAATAATCGGTCGCTTGACTGAAACATTGTATCTCACAAAACGGACCGATAAACATTGTGTTGAATGGACATCGTTAAGCGTGCAAATGTTTAGAATAAAAAGCATATTGATTTGGAAGACCATAAATTGAAGGACACATTGCTGAATGGATGTTTGCGAGTTCTATTTACGACGACGAAACTTTTAGAAAGTAGCCTATGCCATGCTGGAAAGGAATGGATTTAAAGGACAAACAACTGTATACTTTGCGTCAGTGAATATTAAACAATATATGATGAATGTCGCGCAATGTGTTCAAATAAGGCATTTATCACTTACAGTTATTGAAGAAAATGGATTTTAATAGTTATTGGAGGGGCTTGCCGTGCAAAAGGAGAGCAACGAGCTGAGTCATACATTGACGAACCTTCATGTAACATCTAATTTAACGTCATAGTCAGTGCTGCATCTGCTTGGACTTCTCACTAATGTTCCCACGAATGGGAATGTATTGCTACATGGGCCTACATTGTACATCTTCAACTAAAGACGAAAAACTGCAGCTGAGAGCACTTGGAATGTGAATGTGGACCGCAACCAACCTCGTGCATCATGAATAACACCAGGTCCAGTTGAACAGCAGTAGGAAACACTGTAGTTGAATCAGAATAACTTATAGACAACAACGCAACGAATTATATAGACCTTTACTCGTAATGGACAAGAACTGTTTAGCTTTTCAAATGGAGTTGACTCTTATGGTTGTTGCCCTCTTATCTTGGGTCGCGGTATGGGCAGACGATAGCAAAATAATATCAGACAGATATGCAGTCTACTGGAACAGCACGAACCACAGGTAAGGAATTGTACATGTCAACTTTCAGTGATGTGAATTTACATTTTTGGATAGATCATTCGTGAATCCCACTTCAAAAGATCCGGACACATAGGCTAAGCTAATGAAAAAGGCTCCACAAATAGCCCAGCGCATTCAGAAGTCCCTTAACCATGCTCTCCTTATCTCAAAAATGAAGTTTTCCCCATAACGTCAATTCTTTGACTAGGCCTAGAAAAAGTTACAATTCCTTTAACAAAACATAATAATTTTTCTTAGGGAGATACATTTGACCTGCACGTTGTAGTTATTTATCCCAGGGGTTTCTTCTATTCATTAGGCCTAATTAAATCACTTAAATAACTCTTGTTGTTTTTATCCCAATTATCACATCTCCCGGTGTAAAAAAACAGGACATGATTTAACTTGATTTATGACTTATAGCCAGGCTTTCAGGTTTCACATTCACAACGTTTTCACATTGCGTTCAACATGCATTGTGTTTGTAGTTTTTGATTACGAAGTTGCATTTGAAGTGTGATAAAATACTGCATTCCTAGGGTAAATGTGATTTTGCCATCCATTATAAACTAAGACTATAGCGATCTCAACTAAGATACATATCACTGCAAAACTGATTAAAATGCTTAGTACATGCGGTTATATGTACACAACTCTACCATAACCATGTCATTCTATTGACATGCAGCAAAGTTTTGGTCTCACAGAATATCCCACACTTGTTTCATTTTATCTCCTCAGTTCACTCCAGTGCGCTGTTGATGTTTGGATATTTTGTTCTGGAGCTGTAGGAATTATTTTTAACATGATATAGCTCTTTCCAGTTAGTAAATGAATGAATGAAAGAAAGAAGGTAAAGCTCAATAATAGCGTGAAGACATTAAGTAGGAAATTCCATAAGTTTTGAACTCTTGTGAAATTGTTTGTGCTGGGACTTGCAATATTCTAAGCATTGGAACTATGCCAGCAGAACTTAGAAAGGTTTAATCAGACGTAATTCCTTGTAAAGTTTAGAGAGCAATTTTCTGTCAAAAACAAGCTTTTGTGGTAAGTTTTCCCATAATTTATAAAGATGATGTGTATATATTATGAGCTAATTTCTCAAATTAGGGCTCCCGAGTGGCGCGGCGGTCTAAGGAACTGCATCTCAGTGCTAGAGGCGTTACTACAGACCTTGGTTTGGTTCCAGACTGTATCACAACCGGCTGTGATTGGGAGTCCCATAGGGCGGCGCACAATTGGCCCAGCATCGTCTGGGTTAGGTGTAGGCCGTCATTGTAAATAAGAATTTGTTCTTAACTGACTTGCCTAGCCAAATAAAGGTTAAATAAATACAAAATATAAAACATCTCCTTAAAAATCAAGATATTTTTTTCATGGCAGAGTACAGAGATGAAACAATACGAAAGAAAATGAAATATGTTACGTATTTGGAGCATGTTGATATCATTAGTTATTCCTTTCTCTTTTTCTTCTCCCTGCGTTGTTGGGAAGGGCCTTAAGTAAGCATTTCACTGTTAGTCTACACCCTGTTGTTTATAAAGCATGTGACAAATACATTTTGATTTGATGAGGGAACATAACACCGTATTCAGAATGGATTCCAATGCAACACAATCTATCCATGGCTGCTTCAAGCACAGGAGGCTGCTGAGGGGAATAATAACGGCGGTAACGGAGCAAATGGAATGTAATCAAACATATGGAAACCATGTGTTTGATGTATTTGATACCACTCCACCAATTCCGCTCCAGCCATTATCATGAGCCCGTCCTCTCCAATTAAGGTGCCACCAACCTCCTGTGGCTTCAAGACCGCCTTACTTTTGTAGAACTGGAAATAACTTGTCTTGGCTATGCAGAAATTACTGTTTGAAGCCCAAGTGGAGCCTTTTGGATGACAGTGAATTTGCTACCTTGTCACGTAACAGTGATCTTTGAAGTTTCCTACACAAAAAGCGAAATCATGTGAGCGGTACATGAGTCTCCTGTATACTTCTATAAAGGAGATTAAAGTTGTGTACAGCGTTGATAACCTAGTGGCTTGGGCAATAGTAGTACTGTAGTTTTGTTTTTTTAAGCCAGTTAATAAGTGGTGTTGGAATAACAATCTGTCTTTTCCCATAGCAATCATAGAATGCTGTAAGCAGAAGTGTTAAAAAAAAACCATCCTCATTCACCTTAACATTTAAATACAAATGTGTGATTTTAAAGCAATAGACATGTAATAGTTGTTTTATTTGAATGACTTTGGTAAACTTTCTGTTGATTGAAAACAAAATAGCCAATTACACAGACATTTATGAATTAAAACATTTATGAATTAAATGTAATATCATTTGGTTGTTGGTCTTAGAAGGTGTTTTCAACTATCTGTGATGTGGTTTATATTATGTGGTATTAGAGAGGCTAGAAAATCGGACGCATAGGAAGTATTAAAAGAAGAATAGGCTAGTGTGGCTTCGGCGTTTACAGGTGAGGGGTCTTAGTGAGGAATCAGATACACTGACATACCCTGCTCTACATCTTCAAACGCAAACTACTGAAATCGCTACTTCTTCACTGGATTTCTACGCCACAGATACAATTTGCATCACAAATTCAATCCAAATAGTATAACGATGCATTGGTGTATTGATTGGTGTATTGGTGTATCACGGTTGCATTTCTTTGAATTTATTTGAAATTGACCTCAGTAAGAGATATCAAAGTATAATCTCTTAACTCTTAACAGGTAGCCCAGCGGTTAAGAGCGTTGGGCGAGTAATCACATCCCTGAGCCGACTAGGTTAAAATCTGTCTATGTGTCCTTGAGCAAGGCACTTAACCCTACTTGCTCCTGTAAGTCTCTCTGGATAAGAGCATCTGCTAAATGACTCAAATGTAAAAATGATCTATACAAAACTATTACATGCATTTTAACAACATAACTGTAATTTCATATCGCAGTGTCCGTTACAAAATTAGTAGTTTGAATAATCAAGTCTTACCTAAGCACACATTTATTAAGGAGATTGCTTTATGTAAGGCTTATTGCCCAAATCGATTTGTTTTATTGGGGAATTATCTATGGTTTGAAATGGTATATTTTAAGATTGGAACAACATTTGTAGTTCTTAAACATCTTTCTCATTGCCCGAGTTTTATATTCGAAACTCTGGAATGTTTATAAATGCTAAATTTACATTTGTAAAAAATCACTGCGCATAGAGTGAATCAAATGCGCAGAAAATTGTTGGTTTATATAATGAACTTCCCTTTTCATCAGTTGAACAGCCTTTCCACTGACATGGCACTGTCATCCATTGTAATTTCGTATGTTCTCTTCTCCCTGGGTTTCGGCATGTTGTCATTGCTATGTAACTTATGAGTAAATTGAATAGCAATTAGCTGTGCCACACGGAAAGCTATTTGACTGATTACTCTAATAAACTGTGTCCCTCCATTCTACCTACTAAACTTAACGCAATGCTTTGTTATATCTGCTTTCCTCATAAGGTCCCCTCCTTTCTGACCTAGTTTCAGTAAGGTTATTGGGGAGTATTGAAGGGAAATGGTAGTGGTAGCTGGTCTGGGAGGACACACCAGATTATATTGTACTCAATGATTGTAGTTAATTATTTGGAAGCTTTGAAGTCAATGACCAAGGGGACACTTTTCAAATCATGAAAATAGGCTTTAGGTGGTATGACCTTGGAGTTTGTGGCTGTGCAATGGTAGCTTGGGGTTCCTCTAGGTGGCGTTGGATAGTTTTTGCTCTGCTCAGCAACATGGTCCGCCATTTTCTCATTCATGGTAGGAAGACCTTCATTTTTGGTGTGTCGAGAGCCAAGACAAAGGAACAGGGACGATGATTACAGCTAGTTACCAATAACCGTTTCATTGTGTCAAATGGTTTTCAAGATAAATTGAATCTAGCTTGAACTACAGTCAATGATCAATTGGTGTTGACAGATTGGTGTTAAGACAAACTATCTTAAAACAAGAATTTAATAAGAAAATTCAGAACTTTAACCGTCTTCACAATGTAATAATGAGTTCCATGCTTTAACCTCACACCTTTGAAAGTGGAGAGCATCACTTGGCTCAATGCCAAAACTGATGGACAAGGGGAGAGAGACTGGAAAGAATCACATGTTTTTTCCCCACAATTGTCTGCTCACATTCACCAATGGGCCGATTTTTATATATATATATATATATATATATATATATATATATATATATATATATATATACGTCCTCCGAATACAGGACTAGAACCACTGCATTTTAAGGACTAAGTAGCTGATTTTAGAGCAGTTTACAGAAACGTTAAAATACGTACATTTGTATTTGTTATTGATGTAGAATTAACGTTTTCGCTTATGCCGGTTAGAAAAAGCGAGGTTGAAAAAATTTCATGTTTCTCATGGTTCAAACAGTACATATACAGGTAGTGGTTGTCCCCAAAGGGTTTCTTCCTCTTCTGTTTGTACTGCTATGTCTACTACAATTTGTTGTCCATTTCTACTGTAGCTGTTTTCTTGTATTTGTAACACAAAAATGACAAAAATGTAATGAAAATACATTTGTTAGCTACAGTAGATATGAAATTCCTACTTAACTGTTTTAAGGCTTCAGATATGAAGATATGGCATTGGTGTCAAAGCGCTGAATGAAGTGTAGTGCATTGTGTTTCTCTAATGGGGTTCTGCATTGAAACCGGACTGGCCCCTCGCACACAGGCAGCAGCAAACTGTCCTAAATCTGTTGTATCTATATAGTCATTTGACATTAGTTGAGTTTTCAATTTAAATTGGACAGCACTTTGCGGGTCACTTGGCCTGGGTGTGTACAACTCAGCGTCCCTCTATGCTCCCGTAATTAATTTGAGGTTTCATGAGAGTGGCGACATGCAATGCCATCCCTACTTCTCTGTGTATAAAATCTACCATTCCTTGGATAACACAAAGCACTCTCTACGGTTTTGTTAAAACCCATACCTCTTTAATGGGAGACCCGTTTCTGAAGGTCAAAAACCGATGCCTCTTTCTCGCCAGTACTTCATGACATGAGCATGGACAGGAATGTACTGTACCCTCAACAAAACAGGGTTGAGTTGTCGATAGGGTTGAGACTACAGGTCTATGCCATGATTAGGACAGTTGTTGTGGAAACACTGACGTTTTTCTACAGTAATATACTGTAATTGAGAGATCGCCATAGACTAAGAGGACATAATAAATATATGTAATTGATTTCTGTCTTGATAAAAAGTTCCTCGGGAAATGGGCATTTTCCATGACAGAGCACAAGCCTCAGCATATTTGTTAGTTAGGGAATTTGATTAAATGAAAATATAATCTGCTATGTTTTAGACAGCCCTAATGTGGAGCCTGGATTTGAACTGTGGATTTGAACTGTGGATTTGAACTGTGGATTTGAACTGCCTCTTCATTTATATAAAATGGAAGGCCATCTCTGTTTCTAACCTCCAATGAAGGTTCCTTGTTTTTCATTCTAGGACATGAACTCGTTTGGCTCTGAATTTAGAATGAATTCTCCAGGAGATTTTAGTAGCAGTCTAGTGAAAGAATATCTGGAAAAACTTTGACTAAAAAGTAATTTAACTTTTTTTCTCTTCTCTAGAAAATATAAGACCATATGCCCATCTTAATAAAAATGCAAAAAAGAGTTTCACTTCCAAATCTGAAAATTGGCTTGGAATGGAATAATTATTTTTACATTGTGCCAGGCCATTAACGTCCAATTCAATGTAACATTAAAGGGCTCTTACATCTCATTAAAGATTAAAGTTTGTGCATAATATCTACAAAAGCAATTGGTATGAAAGAGGAATTTGCTAATCAGTAATCTAGGTTCAAAGCTTCATTAAATAAAATGACCCTGAGAGTGTATGAGTTCAAAGCCTGCTTCATTTGGTAGGATACAGCATTTCATTTCCAATGTTAATCAAGGTTATGCTAATGTTGACATGATGAATCGGCTAGTTTACTGTCCTTGTCCTCATGTTAAATGGTAGACAAAAACATTAGCATTCTTCAGTTATTTGTATCTAACAATGATTGTCTATATTACTCTACTGACGCATCGCAATTTGTTAGAAAAATATAGAATCCTTTGAAAGTATAGTATTTTTGACTTAGGCAATGGCCTAGATGGTTATTTGTGAAATTGCGTTTGATGTGTCAGAGATTACACATTTAGACTCTGGACAGGAGTGTATTGCTTTTCTGTTCTTCTATTATCTCTCTGAGACATGGGTGGTGAACAAATGTAGAGTTTCTTGTGACTCGGGTGTCCTGTTTGTTCAATCAGTCTGTCACCAACTTCTTGTGAACCTCCCTTCCATTGTCCCCCACTTGTGTCGAGACACTGAATATGACCGTACTGGTCACATTGGTGGCAGACAGTAAACTATGTGGCGAGTTTGTCGGCCTTGTTCCGCATGGCGCAGAGCAGACTATCTTGCCGTCAGGATCTCAAATAGTGAAGAACAACGAGTAATGGCTGCCGTTTCATTTATTCAGCATAGCTCTTTTATTTGGAATCAAAAGGTAAATGGCCATTTGTAAGACCTTTTACTGTTGTTTATTTTATACCGTTTTTTTTTTAACTTCCCAACGGTGCTTATCAGCCCTTCGTCATTCCTTATACAATGCTCATGCATTTTAATGCCTGACCCACATTCTCTTTGCACATAAGCAGTCTTGTGTACCAAGAGAGCTAGAAACTTTGAACTTCGCTAGGTGTTCAGAACCGAACTGCAACATCTTCAAAATGGAAATCAGGGTTGTGAGTAAAGCCTCCTTACCACATTCTGCATTAACTGTACAAACTGGTGTTGCATTCTCTCCACCATTCTCAGCCCGGGATAGGCCTATGGACTTTTGTTTTGCACATCTTTGTTGCCATAAAAAAAAACAGTTGTCGGTTTCTTTAATTTAGCAGATCAAGGATATATTGGAACAGTGTTACTGAGATCTGAAACTAGCTCTGAATTATTTTAGATGTTGATGGTGTACTGCTATCATGTCTTTTTACGCTTTCCTGACCTTTATATGAACACTGTTAATGTGATTTACGTGTATATAGATGTAATTCTGTTCCTATATTACTTTACCGCCAAACACAATTAAACTGGACAGCAGTTAATTGCTTGAACATGAACATCCTAATGGCTTCTTGCTTGTAAAAAATATTGCCCATCATTTTATAAATGTAATGCCCGTTGTCGAATTCGGACTGCCGCTCGTAAAAGTAACGATGGTGTTTTCTTAAGTGATTCTGCGGTAATAGTTTACGTTTATTGATGTACTTTGGGCATAAAGCTCTCCCTCTCTTCATTACCCCTTCTTCAGGCTGTGATTTGGCTTATATCCTATGAAGATAATTAATTGAATTACTATAATGGAGAGTGGAGTTGTTCCTTCAGAACTATAAAAAGGCATTTTAGACCGTTTTTAGGTATGTCCTTCGCTCACCCATTTATGTAGAGTTATGAAGTGGTGGATTACTTGTGGTGGGATGGAGCACCCTTTCAAAATAAGAAGCCACTTTTGCATCCTCTTGGTACCCATGCAGCACCATATACAATCACGGAAACAACATGTTACGTCAATGACAAACTTTCCCGGTTGAATGTGTAGGGAAATGGATGGCAGGGAAGCATCTTAAAATACAGGAGGTCTAGGAGACAGGAAGGCTTCAGCAGTACCTGCATATTGCCTGTAAGACTTTTACGACTTCCCTCAAAGAGCTTTTCCTTCACCATTCATTTGTTTGGCCGGACAAAGAGAATATATTGGTAATGGGATTGAACAAGATGTTGCTCCATCCGTAGGGTGTGTATCGTATATATGTACGAGCAAAAAATTAAACACTCAACTGAATCAGTGAAGTCATAAGGATTACCTCTACTGTACTGCTGTAGCGGGATTCTAACCTCACTATCCTTCCCTCCAACAGAGATTCACAGGGTTGAGTCCTTAAGCCTTTTACTATGCTTTCTACGTTGCTCACTTAATACAGGTTTGATTAAACTAAAATGACAACAGAAACAAATCAACGTTCCTTCCCAGTGAAAAAAGAGTGCACTTCAGACTAAAATAATTAAGAAGGGTTAAACCAGTCACAGAGGAAGGATTTGTTGATGTTCTGGTATGTTAATTGTATTTCTGTGAAAAGGTACGCAGGAATGTATTAGCACAGATGTGTACTTTAAGTTTAAGTGTTAGTTCTGGATTGATGCATAGATTAGAACACGTTAATCATGTTTATATCACCATGTAGAAGGATATGCTTCACTGATTAAACAAAATATCCGGTGTATGATCGTACAACCCTCAACCCCCAAAGGTAGTCTTGTAAACGTGACGTAAATGGCGGCCAGAAAGTAACAGAATGAAGTACGGCCTACAGTATGTAGATCGGCATAGGCCTGTACTTCAGCGTCCAAAGTTTCCATTGTTGCAATCATTTTATTGATGGGTTGACTGTTAAGTTTACAAAAATTGAACAATAAAAAAAGGAAATCAGTCACTTGGTCAAATATCTTTCAAGACAATTAATATTCATAGTTTTTGATTAGATTTAATGATATGTTTTTTTTCTGGATTCAATTATTATGATAATATGTTAACAATGTCTTTGTTTTACATTTTTGATAAACAGCTTTGAATTATTATAATTTTAATTACTGCATTTCTATATTGATCTCCGTTAAAGAAATGCTTGATTGCTGGACAACATACAGAGGATTATGTAACTAAATATATAACTGCTTAACGTGTTTTTTTATTGAAATGTTAACAATATTTCTTCCGCTTTTGATATTGATTAGTGATTTACAGAAAAAAGAAGGCATGTTTATTCGGATTTTAAATGTCGCTAAAATGTTTCATTTTTTAAATTCATATCTCCTTAGTCCACTTGTTTTCGTAGATGAAAAAATAAAACAACATAAATCAGTTTTATACTATACGCCTGCCACTTTGTCAAGTAGTACCACAACACAATCGTAAGCTCAAATACATGGACTACAGAAAACAGTCTGCACCATAAGGACAACTCGTTGTTTGAAATTCTTAAACTGCGTGTAGGCATTAGGTAACATTTAATGGGTCAAGGAATTAGTGAGTTGTTTATGTATACGGTAATTTATTTAGCATGTTATAGTGCAAGCGAAAATGCTTAGTAGTTCACAATGAATATGTTTTTCTGTTGGGCTTTTGAGATTGGTGCCAATAACAATATGGAAAATACCTTGTGGTGGATATGTCAAATAAGGATCTGCTGGAGTCCAAGTCAAACCAAGATTCTTTATTTCTGAGCTCAGCGAGAATAACAGAGTTACACAGCGCAGTGTAGACAGTCTGAATTCCAAAGCATTGGGTGATAAGCACAGATCTTTATAGTTCCTGTTCTTGTGCTGGACTCTCAGTTCTCCTTTTATCCATACAAGGACACTTGAGCAAACTGGTTTGCAACACAGGATTATACTCCCAAGAACAGGAGATTATAATAGGACAGGTTAGTCACATAGTCAGTTATGTGGACACATACAATTACAATTTTCCATGACAACCTCATGTTTGATTAAATCACAAACATTTGTGTGTGTGCAAAAAAAGAACTCAAAACGAAATGTTGCGAAATGTATATTAAGTCTATGGGTCTACCCATCATTGAGTTCAATATGAATACCTCAATGATAAGAGTAATACACAGCTGCA
Source organism: Hucho hucho (assembly GCA_003317085.1). Lineage (NCBI taxonomy): Eukaryota > Metazoa > Chordata > Actinopteri > Salmoniformes > Salmonidae > Hucho > Hucho hucho. Next base: position 501,476 of record QNTS01000692.1, read on the forward strand.
ATGCCTAAAACAAAATGTGTTCAACACAGTTCTGCAGCCTACACTAGCATTTCAACCAGACCATCATACATACTTGTTTTTGAGAGTAAAAACATACCAGGAGATCTGAACCATTTATCTCAGGATAGAGTAGCAGCCTGACATGTGAATTGGGAGAAATCCAGACCTAATGAGGTTGAATATAAGAGTCTGGTCTCCTCACAATCAGTGAATGTAATTCTGATCAGGTTTCTTACACTATTATGATGCCGGTATTGTGCGCACTTTGTTACAATATTGACTGCAGGGAATTTAGGTTTTTGTAATGGGATGCTTGGACGACGCATGCTTGGACTAGGTTTTAGCCTAGATTTGACAGTTATGTGCGGTGTGACCTGGCAGTCCTGCTCGATCTCTGCAGGACTACTGTTGTGCCTTGTAGGCCCTCACCTGTTTCTTCCTAGCCTGGCGTGACTGTGTGATGGGGTGAACGAGCGATGGCTTTGGCACACTTGGTTCTGTCTTGTGAGAGGGCAGGGATTTGCTATACCACAGTGCACAGTAAGCGTAGACCTTTAAACAACTAGATATTTGGAGAGAGAAAGAACGGAGACAGAGAATGAGAAGCTTGTGAAAGTGTAGCATTGCACCCAAGTCATCTGGGAGCTTTCTTTCCTGAATAGCAGACATGTCAAGCCTATCTCATGGAGGGTGGGAGGGAGGGAGTTGGGTACAGAGTCTGTCGTTCTCATGGAGGGAGGGAGTTGGGTACAGAGCCTGTCGTTCTCATGGAGGGAGGGAGTTGGGTACAGAGCCTGTCGTTCTCATGGAGGGAGGGAGGGAG
>QNTS01000692.1:504576-533843 GCA_003317085.1 Hucho hucho
CCAATTCAGTTTGTCCGTGATGTGTACGCCGAGGAACTTAAAACTTTCCACCTTCTCCACTACTGTCCCCTCGATGTGGATAGGGGGGTGCTCCCTCTCCTGTTTCCTGAAGTCCACGATCATCTCCTTTGTTTTGTTGACATTGAGTGAGAGGTTATTTTCCTGACACCACACTCCGAGGGCCCTCACCTCCTCCCTGTAGGCCGTCTCGTCGTTGTTGGTAATCAAGCCTACCACTGTAGTGTCGTCAGCAAACTTGATGATTGAGTTGGATGCGTGCTTGGCCACGCAGTCATGGGTAAACAGGGAGTACAGGAGAGGGCTGAGAACGCACCCTTGTGGGGCCCCAGTGTTGAGGATCAGCGGGGTGGAGGTGTTGTTTCCTACCCTCACCACCTGGGGCCGGCCCGTCAGGAAGTCCAGGACCCAGTTGCACAGGGCTGGGTCGAGACCTAGGGTCTCGAGCTTAATGACGAGCTTGGAGGGAACTATGGTGTTAAATGCTGAGCTGTAGTCGATGAACAGCATTCTTACATAAGTATTCCTCTTGTCCAGATGGGTTAGGGCAGTGTGATTGCGATTGCGTCGTCTGTGGACCTATTGGGACGGTAAGCAAATTGGAGTGGGTCCAGGGTGTCTGGCAGGATGGAGGTGATATGATCCTTGACTAGTCTCTCAAAGCACTTCATGATGACTGAAGTGAGTGCTACGGGGCGATAGTCATTTTGCTCAGTCACCTTAGCTTTCTTGGGAACAGGAACAATCGTGGCCCTCTTGAAGCATTTGGGAACAGCAGACTGGGATAGGGACTGGTTGAATATGTCCGTAAACACACCAGCCAGCTGGGCTGCGCATGCTCTGAGGACACGGCCAGGGATGCCATCTGGGCCAGCAGCCTTGTGAGGGTTAACACATTTAAATGTTTTCCTCACGTTGGCTGCGGTGAAGGTGAGCCCGCAGGTTTTGGTAGCGGGCCGTGTCGTTGGCACTGTGTTATCCTCAAAGCGAGCAAATAAGTTGTTTAGTTTGTCTGGGAGAAGGACGTTGTGGTCCGCGACGGGGCTGATTTTCATTTTGTAGTCCGTGATTGACTGTAGACCCTGCAACATTCCTCTTGTGTCTGAGCCGTTGAATTGCGACTCTACCTTGTCTCTATATTGACGCTTAGCTTGTTTGATTGCCTTGCGGAGGGAATAGCTACACTGTTTGTATTCAGTCATGTTTCCGGTAGCCTTACCCTGGTTAGCAGTGGTTCACGCTTTCAGTTTTGCGCGAATGCTGCCATCAATCCACGGTTTCTGGTTGGGGAAGGTTTTAATAGTTGCTATGGGTACCACATCACCGATGCACTTGCTAATAAACTCGCTCACCGAATCAGCGTATACATCAATGTTGTTGTCCGACGCTATGCGGAACATATCCCAGTCCACGTGCTCGAAGCAATCTTGCGGCATGGAATCAGATTGGTCGGACCAGCGCTGAACAGACCTGAGAACGGGCGTTTCCTGTTTTAGTTTCTGTTAGGCGGAGAATAGCCTTGTATGCATCACGGAAGTTGGAATAACAATGATCCAGGATTTTACCAGCCCGGGTGGCACATTCGATATGCTGGTAAAATTTCGGGAGCCTTGTTCTCAAATTAGCCTTATTAAAATCCCCAGCCACAATAAATGCAGCTTCAGGATATGTGGTTTCCAATTTACATAGAGTCCGATGAATTTCTTTCAGTGCCGTCGATGTGTCAGCTTGAGTGGGGGATGTACACGGCTGTGATAATAATCGAGGAGAATTCTCTTGGTAGATAATGTGGTCGGCATTTGATTGTAAGGAATTCTATGTCAGGTGAACAAAAGGACTTGAGTTCCTGTATGTTGTTATGATCACACCACGTCTCGTTAATCATTAGACACACACCCCCACCCTTCTTCTTACCAGATAGATGTTTGTTTCTGTCGGCGCGATGTGTGGAGAAACCAGGTGGCTGTACCGACTCTGATAACGTGTCCTGAGTGAGCCATGTTTCCGTGGCCTGTCGTTCTCATGGCGCCGACAGAGATGGCAGCCTCGCTTCACGTTCTCAGGAAACTATGCAGTATTTTGTTTTTTTATGTATTACTTCTTACATTGTTAACCCGGGAAATATTACGTTTTATTACATACAACCGAGAGGAACTATTGGATATAAGAGCAACGTCAACTTACCAACATTACGACCAGGAATACGACTTTCCCGAAGCGGATTTTCTGTTTGGTACCCCAACTAGGACAATAGACTGGATCCCAGCCGGCGACTCGGCGACGCAGGAGAAGGGGGAAACGCGGCAGTCTGTTGGTCAGGCAATGTCGACGGTCGCATCGTGCACCTCTCCCGAGTATTTTAATAAAGAATGTCCAGTCTCTGGACAACAAGGTGGACGAAATCAGAGCGAGGGTTGCCTTTCACAGAGTTACACATGGAGTAAACATATGTTAGGAAGGTATGGGGTAAAAGGGTGTATGAGGATAATATGTCATTCTCTTAGACCATTCTTTATTAATGCCAAGTAAATATGAATGAAAAGCCTTCCATTTTGCTGTAGAATCTGATCATTAGTATCCCCCATTGATGTTTTGGCATCATATTATGGATGCCAGCACAGCATACATTTCCCAAGATGCATCTTCTGACATATACAGTAGTCAGAGAAGGTGTTGTATAACCCACTACAGAACCTTCTGCTGTCCCTGTGTCTCATTCCTTCATCATAGATGGTCATTTCTAAATTATTTTCCATATCGCATACTTTTTAAGTCTCTCTCAATCTCTACAAAATGTTAAATGAAATCACGCTTCAAATTTACACCATTTTGTTTATTAGGACACTAAAGTTTTCTGAATAAGTACATCATCCAGTGAGGATGATTGTGATCTGAAAAGAAGAGTCGAGAGCTTTAAGCTGCACAAAAGGACAGTTTTTCCACCCGGCTTGGTATTATGGTCTTTTGCAGTACTATTGGGTCAGTGACAGTTCCATATATGAACTGATGTCAGCTATGGCACCGGACTTTGATATCAACTGAGATTATTTGATTTCAACAACTGCACATGCTGTACTGGCACCTTTTTGTGGGCTGACATTAATATCTCCGGCAATCACGCTGAGCTTTGCAAAATATTGACATTTTCTGTGTTTCTTGTGACACTGAAGTCCTGAATCACAGAGAGACTAATGGAGGTGACCTCTTGACTGAGCAGAGTGTTAGCAGGCAGGCCTGTTGAGCAAGAGAGAGAGCGAGAGACGTGTTTGAAGACTGGGACAGTGGCAGTAACAGAAGAGGGAACATGACTGGAATGGAAACGGAGCGAGGGTTGTGACAGGGCATGCTCCAGAATCTCTCCATGACTAGGGGGAAAGGAGCACTGAAAGTTGGTTACAAAGATTGTTGTGAGAATCGTTGCAGTCTCAAGGTTTAGATATGCTTGTTTGGGATTCAGTTTCTCAATTTAGGACTAGCGGAGCTTGAAAATAAAACAATTGTATAGAAATGTGCACAAATGAAGACGTGGAAACAAAGTGTGGTAATATGGGAAATATTATTAACACGAATACTGGGGCACTGCATCTTATGACTGCATAATTACCCTTCATTGTTTTCTCTTGATTAAATTCCTCTCTGCACATTTAAAAGAACAGTTTCAGCGTAACACTGTACTGTATAGGAGATAGTACATTCTGAGCACATTAACCTCAAACGCACAAAGCCGACTAAAATGTAAGGAAATACCTTTTCCGAATGCATCTGCTATCTGCCCTTTTGGTCTACACTGCATTAGAACACCTCACAATAGCATCTCTACGCATCAGAATTTCTGGAGTTGTCTAAAGTACTTAGTCATTTTTTTGAGCATCTGTACTTTACTTTACTATTTATATTTTTGACAACTTTTACTTCACTACAATCCAAAAGAAAATTATGTACTTTTTCTCCATTCATCTTCCCTGACACCCAAACGTACTTGTTAAATTTTGAATGCTTAGCAGGACAATGTTTGAGTGTTGGAGTGTGCCACTGGCTATCCATAAATTTAAAAAACAAGAAAACCGTGCCGTCTGGTTTGCTTAATATAAGGAATTTGAATTTTTTTATACTTTTACTTTTGATACTTAAGTATATTTTAGCAATTGCATTTAAAACCAAACACTTTTAGACTTTTACTGAAGTAGTATTTTACTGGGTGACTTTTACTTAAGTCATTTTCTATTAAGGTATCTTTACTTTTACTCAAGTATGACAATACTTTTCCCACCACTGTATGCCTTTACAGTAGGGAAGCATGAATACCTGACAATACCTGGGTGAGATACTAGGTGTGTGAAACCTGGACAGCAGTAACCCAGGTGGCGGCGGGATCTTTCGGCGCTTGGCCTTCTCTCCCGTGCGATGCTAAAGCGCGATCTCACCTCGGGACGGCGGTGGAGCCAGCTGAACACCAGGACATGGGGAGATTACAGAGCCTGTGGAGTGAGTTTAAACAGGATTAGCCATTCCAGCTCAGGTGCTACACTAATAGGATTAGGGAGTCCTTTTTCTTGTTCATCCCACCGTTAAGTCGAGTTACGGGCCCCCAAAACAAAGGTGTGCTTTTGAACGGCGCAAGGACACACAAGGGATAGACCACCCTATTTTTAATGGAGCCCCACACATGTTCTCTTGAGACTGACCCCTATATTGAATGTCACCCAACACATCGGGGGTCCACTTCGTTGGGGATGGTACTTTAATTAGTCAATGCATTTTTCAGGGGATAGTAGCCACTTTGCTGGAGGAAGGGTATTGAGGGATGATTGTATTGTTGCTGACAGTTGTGATTGGCCTTTCAAGATTAGTGCTGTAAGTACCCTTACAGGATGGGGAAACATGGTTGTTTAATGGAAAAACAAGCTTCTAAAAGATGGCTTGAGACCTAGGACCATAGACGTACACAGCTTTTTAATTTAGATTTATTCAGTGGTGTAAAGTACTTTAGTAAAAATACTTTAAAGTACTACTTAAGTATTTTTTGGGGGCTATCTGTCCCTACTTTACTATTTATATTTTTGACAACTTTTACTTCACTACATTCCTAAAGAAAATTATACACTATTTACTCCATACATTTTCCCTGACACCCAAAGGTACTCGTTACATTTTGAATGCTTAGCAGGACAGGAAAATTGTCTAATTCACCCGCTTATCAAGAGAACATCCCTGGTCCTCCCTACTGACCTCTGATCTGCCGGACTCACTAAACACATGCTTCGTTTGTAAATGATGTCTGAATGTTGGAGCGTATTCCAGGCTATCCGTCAATAAAAAAATAAAAAATACAAAAAAAAAAATTGTGCTGTCTGGTTTGCTTAGTATAAGGAAGTAGAAATTATTTATTATTATTATTTATACTTAAGTACATTTTAGAAATTCCATTTACTTTTGATACTTAAGTATATTTTAAACCAAATACTTTTAGACTTTTACTCAAGTAGTATTTTACTGGGTGACTTTCACTTTTACTTGAGTCATTTTCTGTTAACTTCTTAAGGAGCAGCATGGTGCGCTGGGGCGCTAGCGCCCCACTCCCGACACTACCCGGTGAAATGCAAGGCGCCAAATTCAAAATCCAAAAGTTGAATTATTAAACATTCATCAATATACAAGTGTTTCATAGTCATCAAAAGCTCTGCTTCCTGGCAATATCACAGCGTTGTCAGATTTCAATAAGGCTTTACGGCGAAAGCACCACATTTGATTGTTTGAGGATAGCACCTCACATATTTTTCCCATTACCATAAATTCATAAGCCTTCACGGTTTACAGAAAACACATTTCACAGCGAAAACAAATCAATTACCTTTTGAAGAACCTCTGCTGAGGGCTTCCCAAGTGTCCAACGAAGACAATCCATGGTTCTTTTGTTAGAAAAAGTAATGTATTATATCCATAAATCTCCGTTTGGTTGGCGCGTTATAATGAGAAAATACAGCCTCCACTCGTCCATTGAAATGTGAAGAGAACTCGTTCAACTTATACCTATAAACTTGTCCAAGAACAATCAAACATAATTGATAATGTATCCTTAGGAACACTTTTATGTATATGTTGTATAATATTTCAACCGGAATATAAACTGGGCGATAAGAAAGGAAAAAACCACAGAGCGCGCCAGCCGGGAAGGCGCATTTTCTTCTATTGACATCTGTGTGGCCACTTCCTAAATCTTCTTCTCGAGACTGTTGACATCCAGAGGAAGCAATAGGTACTGCATTCATATGCCCTTATATGGGCATTTTCATAAGGGAGGGGTTCCAAATGAGGCAATGTGTCAAAACCACTTTTTCCAGGACAGAAATTCCTCGGGTTTTCGCCTGCCATATCTGTTCTGTTATACTCACAGACAAAATGTTAACACTTTTAGAAAGTTCAGAGTGTTTCCTATCCAATGGTACTAAATATGTGCATATCCTATTTTCTGGGCCTGAATGGAAGGCATTTTACTTTGGGCACGCCAGGCTCTCCAAAACCGTCACCTCGTGCGCTGCTCCCTAAGAAGTTAAGGTATCTTTACTTTTACTCAAGTATGAGAATTGAATACAATTGAAATCCACCATTGGATTTATCCTTTGATTTCAACGACAGTGTGCTTTATTATAAAGTTTCAACTGTCATAATAGTTGATAAAGCCAATCTATCTATATATTTTGTTCAACACCCTTACAGTGAAATGGAACCTCATGCAAATGAGGCCTACAATGCTCATTTTTAGAGCTAAGTTGGAGTGGCTAACAGGTCTTCAAGTAGTCCTATCTCTATCCATTCACAATCACCTTTATCGGTCCGATTCCATCGGAGTGATCCCGTATCAATTTCCCGATCACTTTACATCTCAATGGGGGCGGTTACTGTGATGGACTGTGAACAGAAGGGCTGATATCTCTTTTGTGCCAGTTTTGTGGGGGCCCACAGGAGAAACCGTAAGGGATCTCCACCTAATCCCTGGGTTTTGCCTTCAAAAGCCTCTCTCCTTTGGAAGGCTTTGAGGTTCTTCACACAACTCCCTGCTCCACAGCCCTTTCTAATAGGAGGGGTTAAAGTTTGTCCATGGACAAAGGGAGGGCTTGTTCATTTAGGGCGGGAAGAGAGACACTTCTTGGTTGGCGTAGCTGGATATCTTCTTGAAGATCCTGAGGGGATCTGCTGTTCACCAGTTAGACGGGGCTCCCAGGGGGCCTGCTGTTCACCAGTTAGACAGGGCTCCCAGGGGGCCTGATGTTCATTTAATTAGACAGGGCTCCCAGGGGGCCTGCTGTTCATTAGTTAGACAGGGCTCCCAGGGGGCCTGCTGTTCATTAGTTAGACAGGGCTCCCAGGGGGCCTGCTGTTCACCAGGTCGACAGGGCTCCCAGGGGGCCTGCTGTTCACTAGTTAGACAGGGTTCCCAGGGGGCCTGCTGTTCATCAGTTTGACAGGGCTCCCAGGGGGCCTGCTGTTCACCAGGTAGACAGGGCTCCCAGGGGCCTGCTGTTCACCAGGTAGACAGGGCTCCCAGGGGGACTGCTGTTCATTAGTTAGACAGGGCTCCCAGGGGGCCTGCTGTTCACCAGTTAGACAGGGTTCCCAGGGGTCCTGCTGTTCACCAGGTTGACAGGGCTCCCATGGGGCCTGCTGTTCACCAGGTTGACAGGGCTCCCAAGGGTCCTGCTGTTCACCAGTTAGACAGGGCTCCCAGGGTCTTCCAGATAGCTGAAGGAAGATCCATGTTTCCGAAGCTAGGCCTACATCTGTCCCTCAGCCTGGCCTGCCTGCTTTTCTCTATCCAGTAGGGATTCAGACAGGCCTCATAGTGCTCCATTAAAGCACTTAGCATCTCCACTCATTGAGGAACCATTAGGTCCTTCCATTGGTGGCCTTCGCAATCACATTTTTCTCAGGAATTGATATACACTCAGAAGGCTGAGTTGCCCGCGACCGACTTTACCACCGTATAAGGAACGTACATCATGGTTCTCCGACCAAGATTGCTTCACAAGGAGGTTGATTACCCCGAACCTTCAAAAAAGAAAGCGTTACGCAACCGTATACAGTAGTCCTCTGTCTCTTGACTGTTTTGACAATTTCCTCCCTTAAGGCAGCAGTGTCTTTGCTTAAGTCCCAGGAAGGGCCTTGACTACAAGCCTAAAGACCCTGAAATACTATCTTGACACCACCTTTCAAGACTGATGGTCCATGTGTTTTAGCTTTTGGCTTCCTAGACTAGCTTTATCACTCCCTGCTTCTTAGTTTAAGGGGTTAAGGTTCCTTGTCACTCCAACAGTCAACATAAAGCAGAAACCCCATCTGATGGCAATCTGGCATGGCACAGAAATGAACTCTCTAGGGCTGGTTTTTACTATATTGACTGATTTAGACGTGCATTGATAAGCAGTATGCAATCAAATAACTTCAATTTGTATCATTGGACAATAATACAGATCATTATAAAAGCACGGCCGTGCTAATGCTCAGTTCAAAAACCACAGCTGTCAATACAAGCCTAGCGAAGCTCATTCAGCAAACCGGTCAATGGCATATGCAATGGTAACATTGACAAGCATGCCCTTGAGTTGTCTGTCTGGCGGAATGGTTCAGTGAGTGCCATTTGTGGCAATTTTGTGCTTTTCTCAGTTAACGATCCATCTGCAGACTGCAGTACAATCTGGTTTTAGCTATTCAGCCTGTTTTCATCTGTGGCAGTATATTTTATTTAAAGCAGAGGAGAAGTCTTGATTTTTTATTAGGTTTTGAAATGGATGTTTGGAAAGACTTTCTAATAATGTTCCTAAAAAAAATTGTGATAAATATTTACTTAAGTTTATTCATGTTCAAGTTCTAATTTATTAATAATGCATACACTACTTATAAATAGTTTATTAATTACTTATTAATTAAATGTTTTTTGAAAATGTTACCGAATGTTTTCCCTCCAGAAGTGAAGAACCAACATTAAAAGAAACATGGTGCACCCAAGCTTGGTGCCAAACAGCTGGGCGACTTCCTCTACCTCAACCAATTGACGGTTCACCCTTTCAGCTAGTTGTGGCTTTTTTGAACCGAGGAACCCGCCTCTGTGACCCGCTCCTCCCAGATACTTCATTATGACAGAGATCCTTCAGAAATATTCAAGGCATCTGATGGAGATCAAGACGTGTCATCCTTTCTTCCCCATTTCATCCAGATGCTCAGGGTTCACTGAGGATGCCAGAAACCAAGAGGGCACTTTCCCATTACCTCCAGAGCCAGGCTCATTAACCCTCCATGCAGCTGGAAGCGCCACGAGCAGCACCAAACTCCAAACCCCTTTGCCTGAATCGCCCTCCCATTATTCAGATAGAATGTTACTAGGATTCAGCCATTTAACTGATTTAACTAACAATTTTTTTTAAACATATTTTAATATAGTTTTTTTGTGGTGTGGTTTTTATATAAGCCCATTTTGTCTTCCACCTCACCTGCACACCATTTTACCTGTTGTTTTATTCTCTACTGTATTGTCTTTCACTTGTTTTCTTTGGTGCAAATAAATAAAACCTTACACCATACAGTACATAGATGTATAAAATGATGGCGGCTGTTTCTCACCACAAGCTATATAGGACCCAAAGTGGGTGTCTTACCACCTGTTGCCATCCAAAACAGACTTATTATTTTTCTGACAAATGTTGTCAGACATACAAACAAACTCTGAATTGGCTATGCAGTGAAATATGTGTGATAGGTTATGAGTTGGATTTAGATATAAACATATATATATATAGTCCCTTTAGATGAAACGTCTTGACCCTGCAGCTCTGTACAAGTCTATACATTTAGTCCTTTAGGGACTATTTGTTTCTAACTGAATGCTCCATGAATCGTAAATCACTATTACATCCTGCAGTTCCTTATTAAGTCTTTCATTCAGATAAATGTTTTTTTTAAGCGATGTTTAGTCTCAACAAGCAAGAACGGTTACTTAAAACTACTTGGATGCTTACCAGATGGTGAATCCTGTCTTAGGAACTCAGGAAGGTAGCCTAGTGGTTAGAGTGTTGGACTTGTAACTGGAAGGTTGCTGGCTCAAATCCCCGAGCTGTGAAGGTAAAAATCTGTTGTTCTGCCCCTGAACAAGGCAGTTAACCCACTGTTCCCTGGCAGGCTGTCTTTGCAAATAAGAATTTGTTCTTAACTGACTTGCCTAGTTAAATAAATATAAAGTCCATATACTGTATAGTCCTTTGTCTACACATGGGGACCAGGAAAATTTATTTTCCTTTGTCTCTCCAAATTATTTTAATTATCTAACAGCCGCATTATTGTGCACAAAAATGCTCAAACCCACTTACATACAAACATCCGCCCTCATAGCTTTTTATTGTTTTGGAGCCTCTGCTTGTTATCTTTATGACTTTAGCCTGGGTCTCAGAAAGCAAACAAGAAATAATGCTATGAGATATTCTAGGATCCACAAGTTTTACCTAGTTTGTTCACACATTTTCCTCCCTATCCATTTCTGTCCCAGCAGTTAATGTTTTCCTGTTTTCCTGTCAATCATTCAAACTGCCTTGTTACCATGACATTGTGGCAGTCGCTCTTCCAGCTATACAGGATCTGAAGAGCTTACAGGGCCTTCAGAAAGTATTCATATCTCTTGACTTTTTCCACGTTTTGTTGTTACAGCTTGAATTTTAAATGGATTACGTTGTGATTTTGTGTCATTGACACACAATACCCCATAATGTCAGCATAAGTATGTTTTTTATTATTTCATTTTCAATACATTTGCAAAAACAATGTAAAACATGTTTTCACTTTGTCTTTATGGTGTATTGTGTGTAGATGGGTGAGAAACCCCAATTTAATTGTAGTTGAACCTGTAACACAACAAAATGTGGAATAAGTCAAGGGGTATCAATACTTTCTGAAAGCCCTGTATATGCTACACTCCATGCTGCTACTGCCTTCTCTCTCTATGCTGGCAACTGTGGTCACTTCATTAGAAAAAGCTCCTACAATTCCGCCCCTGTGCCCCTTTTTTAAAATAGTCTCATGACTCTTTTTCCAAAAGATGGTCTGTGGTCTTAACTGTTTGCTCAAACATAGTCCAAATAACTTGTGTTTTTAAAGATAGTCTATGGTTTGAATAACTGCTTGCTCAAGTGTACTCCAAATAACTTTTTTTAATTTTTATTTGGGGTGGGGTCGTGTATGGGGTGGGGTCGTGAATGGGGTGGGGTCGTGAATGCGTACTTGTGTGCTCATTAGTGATGGGAGAAAAATCGATACAGTTACATTTGGGGATATTATGTTTGACGATATATTGTATAGTTTTGACAATATCGCAATATCATTTTTGCAGTAGATGACTGTACCTGCACCAAAACAGTATTTTTCCTTCATAGCTTGTTCTCCATCTTTTTAAATAGGGAACCAACATGTTTTCACCACTTTTTTATTTCCATGACTGATAAACTCATTCTCATGGCTCTTGTCTCTCTGCAGCAGACATGTGGTGAGCAATATGTTTGGAACATCGAATCACAGTATCGAATCGCAATGCATATCGTATCGGCGCCTAATTATTGGGATAATTTCATATCGTGAGGTCTCTGGCAATTCCCAGCCCTAGTGCTCATGAGGTCTTTGTGTGTGTGTGTGTGTGTGTGTGTGTGTGTGTGTGTGAGTCACAGACTAATAGTGTGGTTAGTGATGTTGGAGGGAAGTCTAAGCCCTTTCCCTCAAGTCTCTTTCTCACTTGGAAACGTGTGCGATCCAAGGAGGGTTGATCAGCTCTTCCTGACTGGGTTTCTCCATCCTTCAGAGTGTAGACTGAGGTTCATGACTCCCTCCCAGACTCACAGGGTCTACTGTAGGACCTGTGTGAAAGAGTGTGTGAAGACCTCGGGACCTATCCCAGCTTTCCCTCTGATGGGCAGCCGGAGAAGGAAACGAGGGAGAGAGGAAAGAGCGAGAGAAAGAGCAGAAAGGTATTCCAAGATATTCTTAGGACTGTTTTAATCTGTCGGTGGAACGGGGCAATTAGGGAATCCTTGGAAGCACCAGGCCAGTGAACCCTTTATGGCCGAGGCCGCTCCGTACACACTGGGATTAAACCGGCCGAGAGGGACTCCTCTGGATGGGTCTTTTCTGCCTCGTTAGCTTTAACAAAAAGGATTACTGTGGTAGAGGAAACCCCACAAACACACACACACCTCATACAGGCTGTCCCTTGCCAGCGTTAACTGGAGTTTCCCATCGAAAGTAAATGGACGGAGTCAGCATTTATGAGAAAGCCCTTGTCCCCTACCCACACCCATCACTACTGTAATTAGCGAGAGGAGGGCTGGGCTTTGGCGATGGTGTGTGTGTCTGTGTGTGGTGGGAGGGTTAAAAAGGCTTTGTTCAAGTGCAGGGCTTTTGTTCTCGACGAAACTGAGGCTTGAGGCTTGTCAGTTGCACCAGGTCAGCTTGAACAGACCATGAAGTGAGGCAGTGGCTTTGAGTGGGAAGAAGGGTTCATGGTGGTATGTCTGTGTGTGTGTGTGTGTGTTTATATGCTCTCCAGTGAAGCTCTTAAGGAGTCCCTCCCTCTGGATAACCTGATAGTATCTTCTACCAGATTGTCATTGGTCGGTCTGGACAATAAACGGCAACCAGACTACAGCATGCACTTCATTTTTGCAAGACAAGTTTATTTGAGGTCCTTGAAAAGTTGTTCCTTCTCTTCCTCTGTGGAAGAGGGGGCCATGTTGGATCGCCCCTTCTGGGGTGTGGAAAGGGAGGGCGCAGAGCAGAGACCATGGCAGAACTACTCTTAATCCCTGCCCCTCTGGAGAAACCCCCCCCTCCTCCATGCCCGCTGATAGGGCACAGGGCCGGCCCACCCCGTCCTCTTAGAGGGGGTGTTGTGGGTTCGTGTGTGTGTGTGAGTGTTTGGAGGTTGGTGGTACTAAGTGTCTGGCCCCCTCACACACAGCGAGTCAGAGGGTAGGCAAGAGGCGATGGAATTACCCCCCCTCCCCTCCCCAATAGGCTTGCATCTTAGCCCAAGGTCAAGGCCCATTTGGGGCCAGAACACAGCTGGCCGGCTTCGAGGACGGCCCCCTCTCGCCCGGTCGTTCCTTTCGCTTGGGCGAGCACAGCTCCAAAAACAGTCTCCTTAGTTTTGTAGTGAGGAGGCCAAGTTTCAGCCACAGCTCTGCCTAGCCACACAGGCTGTCAGTATTTGTCAGTGTCATTGATGCGTGTATGTGTGGATGGATGGATGTTGTAGGCTAGCCCGCCTCTGGCTTGTGACTACAGTAGAACATACTGTGAACACTCGGCGAACAGAAAAGGCATGTTTTCATGATGGGGTTATTAAGATGAAGTGGAGTATCTGGGAAACGGGTGACCTCTCCTGCAGATCCTGACTGCTTTCATATAAAGTAATAGATTTCCCCTCGTTATGAAAAAAACGATCCAAATTATGATTCTTGTATTGCTGTTCCAAGGCCCAGGTTATTTCATACGCATTTTTAGATGCTATTGAGCACTGTGTGGAGTAGTGTGCTTAAGATTAGTCCTGCACCATTCTAATGGTCTTCATTATTGATGAGCCGAAATTACAGTGCGTTCCTTTTCATAAATCATTGAAAACGTAAGAACAACAGTGGTTTATATCTTGCCTTATCCAGGGGGAGCAAGGCCTACGTGGGGGTATGTGCTACTCTCTGGATAATCATTGTAACAAATGAGTGAATGAGACCCCTTTTAGTATACTATTTTTCCAGAAGATCCTTAAAGGCTCATTAGGTCATCAGAACTAGCTTAAAGTATAATCATTCCTTTGTGGTGCCCCCTCTCTCCGACCTCTACACATTAAGTCCATTACTCCCAGCGCCTCAGCCACATTTTAATGATTGATGAGTATCGATCGCCACGAACACACGTGCATCGTACAGTATATCATCTCAACACGAGCACATTGATCACACACTGGTGGGGGGGTTGTTGGGAAAGAAAAAAAAAAAGAGGCGTAACACGATATTAACGCCTTGAGCACCACCAACCAACCTCCGCCACTGCTCGCAGGCAGCCCAGAAATCAGTCGGGAGTCTGCCTGTGTGCAAATTCCCTATCTCGGTAACCCGAAGCGGGGACAGAATTCCTCTACATGCATTACCCAGGTAGCAGCAGAGACGCTCACTCAGTACCTCACCGCTCCTGTTGTTCCTTGTTTCTGCCCAGCAATCAGTGACGCCCAAAGGGAGTCTTTATTAGGAACATTTTCACAGAATAAAACCTTAACAGATTGCTTATTGATCGCTAGTGGAGCCGAGCGGTTAAAAAAGGAAAGGCTGTGGCCTCTCTCCGTCCCCTCTGCTGCAGGAACCAGGCTGCTCACGCCACATTCCATCTCCCACAGCCATGCAATATCCCCAGCCTGATACCCCTTCATCCCGTCACCCCCGCGCACAGCCACTGAAGTGGCACTCTCATATATCACACTCCACACAGAATCACCTGTGTGTGTGTGTGTACATTTAGTATTGGCTTCGGATATTCTAGCCATGTTATTTAGGCTCACTCGAGTTGGCTGTGCATTGGTGGTCCCCAAACTGAAAATATGGTTCAATTCTTATCATTTAATCTGTGACGACTCCTCACAAAAATGGTTGAAGGGACATTTTGATCTCGGTCTATAAAATCTTTAAGTATTCTATTTGGCGCATGTGAAACATTGGTTTTTAACTCTTACCAGATGCCAGTTCAGAGTAATTTTATTCTGGATAAAGAATATCATAGGGGTTTGTAGTGGAAAATGTTGACCAACCTAACTCTTCAGTCATAAGGTTTAATAGAAAGAAAACTAGTCCATTTTGGCAGCGATTCTGCCCCTGGCATTCAGTTGCCTTCATTAAATGTACATTTGGTTCTGTATACAGTGTGTTAAAATTCTGAACCTTGGTTCCCTCTAAAGAAGTTGTTTTCTGTTCTCCAACTAAATTACTTTTTTCCATTGGTATCATCTGTTTCTGGTTAATTTTACACCAGTTTCTCTCTTTATAGATCCAGCATTTTTCATGGATCAGATATTATTTTGTTGAGCTACATGCAACCTCTGACTTGTGTTCTGTTTCTAGCACTGAGCTTGTAGATTTGTAGATTAATTCCTTTGATAACATCCTTATATACTTGAGTTGTATCCTGAGGCAATATTCTATGTATTCAGTTTGACAGGGTACAGTAACAGTAGCTGCTGGTTCTGGGGTTTAGTTCAGGCTTTGTTTTTTGTAGGAGTGTATTGGGCTGTTGTATTTCTTTCTCTTCATCTTACATTTGGTGGCAGCGGTGGGATCTCTCTCTCTCTCTCTGCTGATGCACCTTGTTAATAAGATTCTTCTCTTGTGGAACTGTTAATTCATTAGGGATGGGGGATTTATTTACCGCCCAGAGAAATCCATGATTTATTGATGTTTGATGGATTGTTTCATTTCCTCTGTGTGTTATTGATAAGATACCGGTGTTGTGTGTTTATTCCATACATATATAGAATTTGCATCTGCAATACAAAGCTTTGTGTTTGTAGGATCAGTTTTGTGAGGTCCTCCCTACCCAAATCTAATTTGAACTGGTGGATTATTTTACATGGAATTGTACATGTGTGAATGTGGGACAGTGCATTAAATTCCGAAAATAATTCCAGAAACTAGTTTTAACAGCTGGAAATAGAAATGAATGTCATGAAAGTCACCATGAAAACACATCATAGAAAACAAACAGAATCAAGATATAGAACGACGTACTGGATGAACAAACGGAAAGTTTCAACAAAGGATCTCCACTGCGTTTATATCGGACCTTCTAAAATAATGTTGTGGGTGATCTATATCTATTTAATTAGCTTTATTTGGGCCATATTTAAACTGTAATTTGGTTGTAAAAGAAATCACACCAGCAATGTTAGCTAATATTGACCTATTGGCTTGACGGAGCTAGCTGGTGGAACATTCAGCCATCCTTTATGTTATACTCACCACACCTCTTTTGTCTCTGTCAGGTTTAATCATTAACAAATGTGACACTTAATAATGATTTGATGATATTATCCTCAAAGTGTTAGGTGGTAGAAAGCTATCCAACGAACGTCCTAAAAGAAGAAGCAAACATTTGGTACTTAATCGGTCACACACAACTCTGAAATAGTTTAAGCCTTTCACCTCACAGGGAACTATTCTCTTAAACAGAAGAAAATTTGTGGGTTTTTACAGGACTATGTCACTTCAGAAATGTTGTCACGTTGAATGTAGTGACATTTTTTTCAATAGTCATTTTTGGTGCAGTTTTTTTTTTTTTACAGAGTTTTACCCCCCAGATAAAGGGGGTCCAGTTGGGATGTGACAATTAAACAGATATTTATTTATATAATTTCTCCTACTGAGATCTGACTTACCCAGTGCCTTCAAGAAAGTAATGAGGGCGTCTAGAAGTCCATACAAGGTGAAGGCCAGGTGCCATTCTAGGTACACAGTCCACAACTTATGCAGTCCACAACTTAAACTGCAGACATAAACACAGACGAAGCTGTCTGGTTCGTAGGCGGCAGATACTTAAACGCTAATGACGGATGATCTTACACGCACTTTATGTCTGCGATATAAGCTGTAGTAATGTCGGAGAGGGTACGTAAACATTCCCTGACCTTGCTTTACTGCCGCCCACTTACCCTTTCCTGAGGAGCCACCAACGCTGAGGAGAAAATTATTTTATGTTGAGTGCTAACGCAAGGTCGAGGCTTCACCATGAAGGAGATTGGTCAGTCAGAGGGGCTACATGAAACATTAGTGTTTTAATGCTCCTCAGGCCAAAGATGGAGACGTAATGAGATGCATCATGGCTGTACAACTGCGAGTTGGAAACAATGTAAAATCCAATCGGAGTGGGAAAAAACGCATACCTTCACAATCATTTGTTTAATAAGCCTACATTGATTTGTTACAATTACAATGGCAGCGTTCTTCTTGGGATGTAACATTAAACCAGAAAATATGAAACTGAACTCCCCCAACTGGATCTGGAACAATGTTATAAAGCAAATGAAAAACTCTTTCTAAACTATTATCTGTGTTTACTATGATGTAAAACCATTGGACCAGATGAATTATTCAGGCTGATGCATTATTAAAAGGCATGCTGGTGTTGTGCAGTAGGCCATTTTTACACATCCAGCAGCGTCAAGTGTAACCAGTTCAGTTAGGTGCAAGTAAGTCGTTTTTAGTTTCTAGATTTGCGCAATTTGAAATGCCGTCAAAGCATTCTCTTGAATATCATGTTTGTTGTCCTCATCGTATTCTATAGAACTCTCAACATCCTGCTGTGATTGGCTAATGTGAAAGCCTCATGTCCTTAGAATTCCTGTACTGTTATGTTGTTTGCATCGTAGTTCAACCAACCAGTATCAGCAACTGTGTGTTGTCGGGATAAAGAACCGGCCTCCATCACCCCATCCGTTCAAATTAGCTGGTTGTAGGTCTCTGAACCAATAAACTACAATATCTCTCAAACCTACAGAACCGTAGCGCGTAGGGGAACTGACCAGAGGCCAATTGCTCTGGACTTCATCATGTGTCAGTCCAATTACTCTACTTCATCTCAATGGAAATATTCAATCAACTTGCGGGTATCTTAGACTAGGCCCAGTTTTTTTTCATTATACTGAAAATGTTAGCCTTGAGTTGGTCCACCGGCAACTGAGATCCCAGCCGTATGATTGGCTGGGAGCTGTTCTGAACAGCCAGTAATAATTTATGACGAGGGAGCTGCAACACCAGTAGGCCCCATCATGCTTTGGATCAGCCTGCATTTTAAAATGTGTGTATTGAGATGTGTGGATTGAGGTGTGTGTGTATGTATGTGCGTGGGTTTGTTGTTACGGCCCTCTTTTCCTTTTATCCACTCATTCACAGTCCAGCCCTCCTGCCTGCTAAATGAACACTAATCTGTTTGAAGAGAGTATCAACTGGGCGGACAGAAGAATAGGGCTGCTGAAGACTGAGGAGGGCTGTGTTGGAAATGTAAAACAGTCCCAGACACCTTGTTCTGTCAGCCTCACTTCAAAGTCAATGCCTGTATACACACACACACACACACACACACACAGAGAGAGAGAGTGACTTGCAGAGGTGAATAGAATTGACTTGGTGAATTTTCCAACAACTGCTCTCCAAATAAATCCACTTTTCTCACCTCAAGTCTTAAAGTGGGCGTAGGACCTGAAAGATGGAGAAGACAGGGGTGCTACACTTCCAGTGGAGGCTGCTGAGGGGAGGACGGCTCATAATAATGGCTGGAATGGAGTCAATGGAATGATATCAAACACATCAACGATGTGGTTTCCATGTGGTTGATTCCACTCCATTGACTCCATTCCAGCCATTATTATGAGCTGTCCTCCCCTCAGCAGCCTCCACTGCTACACTTGTACCTATGTGTATTTTTCAACACCTGTAGCTCTGAAAGATTGACAGCTCAGAGGACTTTTTTTCCTTCTGAATAACGCAGCGTCCGTCAATGGTAACTGCCTCTCCTGTCAATCTCGTGACTGACAAATGGTGATGGTGGTATTTAAATAAAGGAGAAGCTCAGAAGAATACACCCTCTGTTCCACAGTTATCTCTCTAGTAGGCTTGGGCAGTATCTAGATTATCATACCTTCATACCGACCTTGTGCCATACCAGGATATTCGGTAATACCGCCACTGAAATGTAATGCCGGCACTGAACACAAGGGGCACTGTTTTCAAACCCCCACTAATACTCTGTTATCCGAAGGTTAGCAATGCTAACAAATACATGTAAAATCCCATAGAGAATGCTAACTAAATGCTAATGAGCGCATTGCGAACATTCTATGAATATATGCCATTTAGCAGATGCTTTTATCCAAAGCGACTTACATTTTACATATGGGTGGTCCCAGGAATCGAACCCATTGCAAGTGCCATGCTCTACCAACTGAGGACCAGTCTCTGACCTAAACTATTTGCAGGACAGACATCCCAGCTCATAAAGTTATACAAGTAATTAAAAAATGCTACTCACAGTTTGCTGCACGCACAAAACAAATATTACACAGCAAGGCTCTTGATCCAGGAGGGGAATCTCTGCTGTTACAAAGCAAAGCTTGATTTTGGAAGAAGCTAACCACTTAGCTAGATACTGTTGCTATCTGCAGAGCATTTAGCACATTTTAGGCAGTTAACTTTAATAGTTCTAAGATATCTATCAGGCAAATATTTAGTTGTGAATTCCATACTGTAACTAGATCACCTGGTGTGTGTTGCACAACAGTGAGTGACTCACAAGACTCCGGTCTCTATGTGTGCTTGTAAACAAACACCACGTGACTGGGGACTATCGGTAAGCTTCATAATGAAAAATGATTTGAAATCATATCTCCTAACATATTGCACAGGTTGACTGCAGGGATTTACTTATAAAGTAGCTACAAATATTATACATTTATTAAAAACTAGTTTAAACGGTATTGACGGTATTGAAAAACCATCCCGTGGCTATTTCCAAATACCCTGGTATACGGTCTATATGGTATACCGTCCAAGACTACTCTTTATGGGCCAACAAATATCCCCGCTGACTGCTTCTGTCAGAGTTATAGCTTCACTGGCTCGTTCCTAATGGGGCAAGAGACTTCCCAGCTCTTCCCAGTTCTTCCTTAGTTGATAGCAAGAGAGAAGGGCCCAATCCCAAATTGACCCCTGGAATACCCCAGGTCACTTCACCTAGGTCTGATTGAATTGGACCCTTACAAGTGAAGGGGATAGGGAGCTAAGGGTAAGGGATAGGCTACATTTGGGATTAGCCCAGTGAGAAAACCCTGGGTGGTGTTAATGTAATTGTTTTTCTCCTGCAAGATGTGAATATGCGTTGGGAAAAGGAAGGTTTCAATGTCAATTGAAGGCATGTAGCTCTTCGCTGAAGATATTGGATAGTGTTGTGCCGTGTGTTCCATAATTGCATCGTCAAAGATAAGATTATTTTGAAATATGTGTCAAAGCACTTGTCAGAAAAACCTCAACAAACCCCCCAATTTATGACTCTTTCAGTCATAAATTAAACAGGTCTGAGTTCCAAGGTTGAACCAAATGAGGTATAGACAGTTTGGTGTCTATATTTGACAGATCTCCAAGATGGCGGCTAAATTTTTCCAACCTCTCTTTGCACCCCCAATCCCTGTCTATCTGAGCCTGTGACCTGGGCTTTCCTGGAGAGACAGACTTCATGAGAAAAGCAGGCTGTGACCTGGGCTTTCCTGGAGAGACAGTATTCATGACAAATGCAAGCTGTGACCTGGGCTTTCCTGGAGAGACAGGCTTCATGAGAAAAGCAGGCTGTGACCTGGGCTTTCCTGGAGAGACAGGCTTCATGCGAAAAGCCCCCCTCCCTTCCACCCTTCCTCTCGTCTTCATGCTAACAAGTGCTCCCAGGTGGGTGTTGCCATGGAGATTTTCCCCTGGCTGCCGTGGTGATGAGCTTGGGGCGGAACGGGAGCAGGTTTGCTGAAGACAACTGAAGCCCCTTCCTTGCCCTCCGTTTCTCTCTCTCTCTCTCTCTCGCTCGCTCGCTCGCTCGCTGCCAGGCTTAGTTTACCCGCTTACAGCAGTTGAACAAACACACTGTTTTGTATCCAGGTGGCTTAACTTGTATGAGATCTGTGACTTACTGATCAATGGGCCTTACCTCCATGTGGTATTTACCTGCAGTACCCTCCTCCAGGCATTCTGGGGTCTGTTGTTACTGTCGTTACATTGGGATCACTTTAATAATACCACTTTAAGAATGTTTACATATCTCACATTACTCATCTCATATGTGTATACTGTATCCTTCACTATTTATCATTCACTATCTATTGCATCTTAGCCGCTCTGTCACTGCTCATCCATATATTAGCCCCGCTGACTGCCCACAAATATTCTATGGGATTGAGGTCAGGGCTTTGTGATGGCCACTCCAATACCTTGACTTTGTTGTCCTTAAGCCATTTTGCCACAACTTTGGAAGTATGCTTGGGGTCATTGTCCATTTGGAAGACCCATTTGCGACCAAGTTTTAACTACTTAGGGAGCAGTGGGGCGCTAGCGGTTCACACAAAACACATTTCACAGCGAAAACAAATCCCTTACCTTTTGAAGAACTTCTGCAGAGGGCTTCCCAAGTGTCCAACGAAGACATCCAATGATTCTTTTGTTAGAAAAAGTCATTTATTATATCCATAAATCTCTGTTTGGTTGGCGCGTTATGTTCATAAAATACAGCGTCCACTCGCCCATTGAACCGTGAAGAGAACTCGTTCAACCTATACCTATACACTTGTCCAAGAACAATCAAACATCATTGATAATGTATCCTTAGGNGCGCGAGCCCGTGAACGCGCTTCCTCTTCTGTTTACATCCGATGACCACTTCGAAATTCTTGTTCTATTACCATCCTGAGCAACTAAACATCATCAAACACTGTCTAGAGACTGTTGACATCCAGTGGAAGCAATAGGTACTGCAATCTTACTCCTATATATGTTTTCAATAGGGAGGGGTTCAAAATGAGGCAATGTGTCAAAAACACTTTTTCCAGGACAGAAATTCCTCGGGTTTTCGCCTGTTATATCAGTTCTGTTATACTCACAGACAATATTTTAACACTCTTAGAAACTTCAGAGTGTTTCCTATCCAATAGTACTAATTATGTGCATATCCTATTTTCTGGGCCTGAGTGGGAGGCATTTTATTTTGGGCATGCCAGATTCTCCAGAACCGTCACCTCGGGAGCCGCCCCCTAAGAAGTTAACTTCCTGACTGATGTCTTGAGATGTTGCTTCAATATATCCACATAATTTTTCTGCCTCATGATGCCATCTATTTTGTGAAGTGCACCAGTCCCTCCTGCAGCAAAGCACCCCCACAACATGATGCTGCCACCGCCGTGCTTCACGGTTGGGATGGTGTTCTTCGGGTTGCAAGTCTCCCCCGATTTCCTCCAAACATAACGATGGTCATTATGGCCGAACAGTTCTATTTTTGTTTCATCAGACCAGAGGACATTTCTCCAAACCGTAGTCTGGCTCTTTTATGGCGGTTTTGGAGCAGTGGCTTCTTGCTTCCTGAGCGGCCTTTCAGGTTATGTCGATATAGGACTAATTTTACTGTAGATATAGATACTTTTGTACCTGTTTCCTCCAGAATCTTCACAAGGTCCTTTGCTGTTGTTCTGGGATTGATTTGCACTTTTCGCACCAAGGTACGTTAATCTCTAGGAGACAGAACGTGTCTCCTTCCTGAGCGGTATGATGGCTGCGTGGTCCCATGGCGTTTATACTAGCGTACTATTATTTGTACAGATGAACGTGGTACCTTCAGGCGTTTGGAAATTGCTCCCAAGGATGAACCAGACTTGTGGAAGTCTGCAATTTCTTTTCTGAGGTCTTGGCTGATTTCTTTTGATTTTTTTATTTTTTTTTAATTTCACCTTTATTTAACCAGGTAAGTTCATTTACAACTGCGACCTGGCCAAGATAAAGCAAAGCAGTGCGACACAAACAACAACACAGAGTTACACATGGAATAAACAAGCGTACAGTCAATAACACAATAGGGAAAAAAGGAAGTCTATATACAGTGTGTGCAAATGGCGTGAGGAGGTAGGCAATAAATAGGCTATAGTAGCGAAGTAAATTACAATTTAACAGATGATGATGTGCAAGTAGAGATACTGGTGTGCAAAAGAGCAGAAAAGTAAATTAAAAACAGTATGGGGATGAGGTAGTTAGATTGGGTGGGCTATTTACAGATGGACTATGTACAGCTGCAGCGATCGGTTAGCTGCTCAGATAACTGGTGTTTAAAGTTAATGAGGGAGATATAAGTCTCCAGCTTAAGCGATTTTTGCAATTCGTTCCAGTCACTGGCAGCAGAGAACTGTAAGGAAAGGCGGCCAAAGGACGTGTTGGCTTTGGGGATGACCAGTGAGATATACCTGTTGGAGCGCGTGCTACGGGTGGGTGTTGTTATCGTGACCAGTGAGCTGAGATAAGGCGGAGGTTTACCTAGCATAGACTTATAGATGACCTGGAGCCAGTGGGTCTGGTGACGGATATGTAGCGAGGGCCAGCCGACTAGAGTATACAGGTCGCAGTGGTGGGTGGTATAAGGGGCTTTGGTAACGAAATGGATGGCACTGTAATAGACTGTATCCAGTTTGCTTAGTAGTGTATTGGAAGCTATTTTGTAGATGACATCGCCAAAGTCGAGGATCGGTAGGATAGTCAGTTTTACTAGGGTAAGTTTGGCGGCGTGAGTGAAGGAGGCTTTGTTGCGAAATAGAAAGCCGATTCTAGATTTGATTTTGGATTGGAGATGTTTAATATGAGTCTGGAAGGAGTGTTTACTGTCTAGCCAGACACCTAGATATTTGTAGTTGTCCACATATTCAAGGTCAGAACCGTCCATGATAGTGATGCTTGTCGGGCGGGCGGGTGCGGGCAACAAACGGTTGAAAAGCATGCATTTGGTTTTACTAGCGTTTAGGAGCAGTTGGAGGCCACGGAAGGAGTGCTGTATGGCATTGAAGCTCGTTTGGAGGGTAGTTAACACAGTGTCCAAAGAAAGGCCAGAAGTATACAGAATGGTGTCATCCGCGTACAGGTGGATCTGGGAATCACCCGCAGCAAGAGCGACATCATTGATGTATACAGAGAAGAGAGTCGTCCCGAGAATTGAACCCTGTGGTACCCCCATAGAGACTGCCAGAGGTCCGGACAGCAGGCCCTCCGATTTGACACACTGAACTCTGTCTGCAAAGTAGTTGGTGAACCAGGCGAGGCAGTCATTTGAG
Source organism: Hucho hucho (assembly GCA_003317085.1). Lineage (NCBI taxonomy): Eukaryota > Metazoa > Chordata > Actinopteri > Salmoniformes > Salmonidae > Hucho > Hucho hucho. The sequence goes on from QNTS01000692.1 coordinate 528,500, forward strand.
AAACCAAGGCTATTGAGTCGGCCGATAAGAATACGGTGATTGACAGAGTCGAAAGCCTTGGCCAAGTCGATGAAGACGGCTGCACAGTACTGTCTTTTATCGATGGGGGTTATGATATCATTTAGTACCTTGAGCGTTAGCTGAGGTGCACCCGTGACCAGCCCGGAAACCGGATTGCACAGCTGTTGGCTGGGGTTATGGTAGCCAGGAGGAAAGCATGGCCAGCCGTAGAGAAATGCTTACTGAAATTTTAGATTATCATGGATTTATCGGTAGTGACCGTGTTACCTAGCCTCAGTGCAGTGGGCAGCTGGGAGGAGGTGCTCTTGTTCTCCATGAACTTTACAGTGTCCCAAAACTTTTTGGAGTTAGAGCTGCAGGATGCAAATTTCTGTTTGAAAAAGCTAGCCTTTGCTTTCCTGACTGACTGTGTACTGAACAGTTGCATATCGCGGGGACTATTCGATGCTATGCAGTCTGCCACAGGATGTTTTTGTGCTGGTCAAGGGCAGTCAGGTCTGGAGTGAACCAAGGGCTGTATCTGTTCTTAGTTCTACATTTTTTGAAAGGAGCATGCTTATTTAAGATGGTGAGGAAATTACTTTTAAAGAATGACCAGGCATCCTCTACTGACGGGATGAGGTCAGTATCCTTCCAGGATACCCGGGCCAGGTTGATTAGAAAGGCCTGCTCGCAAAAGTGTTTTAGGGAGCGTTTGACAGTGATGAGGGGTGGTCGTTTGACCGCGGACCCATAGCGGATGCAGGCAGTGAGACAGTGATCACTGAGATCCTGATTGAAAACAGCAGAGGTGTATTTGGAGGGCAAGTTGGTCAGGATAACATCTATGAGGGTGCCCATGTTTACGGATTTAGGGTTGTACCTGGTGGGTTCCTTGATGATTTGTGTGAGATTTGAGGGCATCTAGCTTGTGTTAAGCATATCCCAGTTTAGGTCACCTAACAGAACAAACTCTGAGGATAGATGGGGGGCAATCAATTCACATATGGTGTCCAGGGCACAGCTGGGAGTTGAGGGGGGTCTATAACAGGGAGCAACAGTGAGAGACTTATTTTTGGAGAGGTTAATTTTTTTAATTAGAAGTTCTAACTGTTTGGGCATAGACCTGGAAAGTATGACAGAACTTTGCAGGCTATCTCTTCAGTAGATTGCAACTCCTCCCCCTTTGGCAGTTCTATCTTGACGGAAAATGTTGTAGTTTGGTATAGAAATCTCAGAATTATTGGTGGCCTTCAGACACGGCAAGGACATCAGGGTTGGCGGAGTGTGCTAAAGCAGTGAGTAAATCAAACTTAGGGAGGAGGCTTCTGATGTTAACATGCATGAAACCAAGGCTTTTTAGATTACAGAAGTCAACAAATGAGAGTGCCTGGGGACACGCAGGGCCTGGGTTAACCTCCACATCACCCGAGGAACAGAGGAGGAGTAGGATGAGGGTACGGCTAAAGGCTATCAAAATTGGTTGTCTAGTGTGTTGGGGACAGAGAATAAAAGGAGCAGATTTCTGGGCGTGGTAGAATAGATTCAGGGCATAATGTGCAGACAGGGGTATGGTGGGTGCGGGTACAGTGGAGGTAAGCCCAGGCACTGAGTGATGATAAGAGAGGTTGCATCTCTGGACGTGCTGGTTATACTGGGTGAGGTCACTGCATGTGTGGGAGGTGGGACAAAAGAGGTATCTGAGGCATGTTGAGTGGGACTAGAGGCTCCACTGTAAACTAAAACAATGCTAACAATCCTAAACAACAGTATACAAGGCATATTGACATTTGAGAGAGACATAAAGCGAGGCATAAAGCAATCACAGGTGTTGATTGGGAGAGTTAGCTAAGACAACAACGGGTAAGATAACAACAGCTAATCAGCTAGGACAACAACAACAGGTAAAAATGCGATGAATGGGCAGAGAGGGTCAGTTAACTACACACAGGGCCTGAGTTCGGGGCTAGGGCCGACAGATAAACAAACAAACAAAAAAATAATAATCAAAATGGAGTTCCGTGATGAATGAACAGTCCAGCGGAATATCAGCTATGTAGCCAAGTGATCATAGGGTCCAGTGAACAGCAATAGATGGGGCAGGGGAGCCACGGCGTAGTCGTTACTATGCTACCACGCGGGAGACACAGCGTTTAAAGTTAGCAGGCCGGGGTGAGTAGAAGCGTCTGCCCCGAAGTCCGGCAACGGTCGGTTGAGGGCACAGCGGATGGAATTACGTCTGCGGACCAGTCGTGGTGGTACGGCAGGGCGTCGTGTCGACAAAGGGTCCCAGGCAGATGCCGAAAGAGGTGTTGTAGTAATTTCGATTGCTAGCCGGGATATGTGCCTGGCTCACGGCTAACTTGTGCTAGCTTCGGGGCAGGGGCGTTAGCCACTTGGGTAGTAGCTAGCTAGCAGCGATGATCCGCTGCAACGGTCCAGAGCTTATGGCAAGTAGCCGGTGGAGTAGTGGATTCTAGCCGTGTCCGGGAGATATTGGCTGGGTAGCCGGGTGATCACAGAGTAGGCCGGCTCAGGGCTAGCTTCGGAGCTAGGTCACTCGGTGGCAGCTAGCTAGCATTGATGATCAGGAGTAATGGTCCAGGGTTTACGGCAGGAATCCACAGTGATAGAGAGAGGGGGACAGAGAGAGAGAGGGGGACAGAGAGAGAGAGGGGGACAGAGAGAGAGAGAGAGAGAGAGAGAGATCATGTCTATGGAGACGGAAGGCTTGAGTTTGAAAGACAGGAGAGTGAGTGATCGAGAGGGGGAAGAGAAGGGAGTACATTACAGCATGCTCACGGTAGGTCTAGGTGTGTCTGAGAAGAGGTCAATTCTCTCCATTGTCCAATCAATGGTGGCCGTTCCACCATGACCGATAATAGATAGGGAAAGAGACACTCCATAGGAGCCAAAGATATGGAGTACAGAACTTTCCCTTTGATTGAAAGAGTTTATATAGATTAGGCCATCACGGCCGGTTGTGATACAGCCCGGGATCGAATCAGTGTCTGTAGTGACGCCTCTAGCACTGAGATGCAATGCCTTAGACCGCTGCCTCAGACCGCTGCGCCACTCGGGAGCCTTTAATGTATAACACACACATTACGTCACACATTTCAAGTCAATATTTCACAGAGAACTCACATTGAAACACATTTGGTATGTTTTGCTTTTGGAGCTGGCAGGTCTGCCCTGTTCCCCCTGCGGTGGAGCAGGGGAGAGGACCAGAGCTCACGAGGCTGCTCGCAAAGTGCTTTCTGGTGCATTGTGGGTAGTTGGCATCATGGGCAACAGAGGAACGAGGGTCTGGAGTGCTTTTAGCTTTGCTGGCCCGTCATCTCGGGACACTTTGCAGAAGGACTTAAAACTAGATCATTTTATTCTGACTGTTGTTTTTAAATCCCGGATTGGAGAGCTGCTGACCGCTGACTGCACATGTTTTTGAACCTGCTCTTGTGGCAATCAGCAGTTGAAACAATAACAAAGCGTTTTCCCCATCACTGTTTGAGCCAGGCACTTAACCCTAATTTTCTCGGGGGGAACTGTACTACTATGGCTGACCCTGTAAAACAACACATTTCACTGCACCTATCCGGTGTATGTGATAATAAAACATAAAAAAGAAACAATTATGTAACCACTCTCAAATTCAAAGACTATGGATGCAAGGACTGACCGTCCATGATATCAAAATTATAGTTAAATATGTTTTTTACATTTACTTTGTTTACTAACATTGGAGTAAATAAAACAAGCTTACATTTGGGTTCTGATGGGGTACGACAGTTAAATTAAGCTCACGAGGCATTTACAAGTTCTATTCTTCAACAATCAATGGGTAAATATAATTAATGAATTATTAAAAAAATGGATGTAGAAACTGCTGATTGTCCCTTTAAGCTCTCGTGTGCACTTTGCACAGTTTTAACTTCCATTTATTGTTATGTTTTATGTTTTGTTGTGTCGATCGTGTTATTTTATGTATGCAGTTCTCTTGGCCAGGGCTCACTTGAAGAAGAGATGTAAGTCTCAATGTGACTTCTCTGGTTAAATACATGAAGAATAAAATTTATAAAAATAAAAAAGCATACTCTGCATTTCCCAGCCAACCTCTGCACACGGCTGCAAGATGACCTACTCACGCACTCTGCACACCAAGTCTATAGCTACAGTTTTGATACGAATACCTGTCTTTGAAATTGCAAAGTCATTTGTGGATTATTAGGTATCTACATTGTGTAAAAGCACTATTTTCTTTAAGAATGTAAAGTCTCTACCATTCTTTCTGTGTCCCCAAATGTTTGGATATACTGGTAAAGTTACCAGGTTGTTAGCTAGCTAGCTAATGAGGTAACATGAGTTAACAAGTTGTTAACGGCGAGCAAGTCGTTTTAGAATGGCCTGCGACATGGTTTATGAATGTAAAATGCATCCTGCCAATGGAGCTGCGTCCAGCTGCACAAATGGTCACACTTTAGAGCCCTGCTGCCAGTGCATCATCCAGTCACAGTAATCATTTGTTCTCTTCATACTTTGCTTCAAAAGGAGAAACTGAGGGGAAAATCTTATCCCCCCCAAATACCCTCTTATCTCCCTGTTTCATGTTTGTTCTTTTTCTCTGTCCCCGACTTTGATGAGAAAGTCGACTATAAAAACAAAAATGTACAGTTCTTTAGTTATTGCTTTTTGATTTTGCTTGTTGTTGTTAATTTTTCCTATTGTGTGTAGTTGCCATTTCTCACACTCTTTAAACAACTTAGTTTTGAACATGAGGTAGGGTCACAAGTAGGCTAATTGAAAATGTGGGGCTTACCATATGCCAGATGAAGGATGTAGTCTATTATCATCATCCAAACTGCTCAGTCTGTTAGGAAGCACAGAAACGCTGCTGAACTATCCAGGTGCATGATCATTAAATAACCATTTTTACTGAAGGAAAATGATGGGCTTTTATCTCTGCTATTCACAGTCATTTAATTCAACATTGGGAGTGTGTATGCTTACACCTCGGAGTACTAGATTTGCTGAACTTATTGGCAATCTCAACGGAGTTGAACTATAGTGTCTCATTCTTCACAAGGTGGAAAATTCAGTTGAAGGGAAACTCAAGTGCGGTACCTTTAAAGGTAGATTCTGCAATATGACACCATTGTAGACAATGGGACGACTTCCTGCTTATAGACATCAACAAGAACAGAATTAAAAAACAACTTCAAATACCACAGATACTTTTTCACATTTAAACCCACCCCCTTTATCTAACCAATCCCTCCTTCCCAATCTCTCTCTCTCGCTATTTCTTTCTTTCTTTCTTTCTTTCTTTCTTTCTTTCTTTCTTTCT
>QNTS01000692.1:553723-572561 GCA_003317085.1 Hucho hucho
AAAATCAAATCAAATCAAATCAAATCAAATCAAATCAAATTTTATTTGTCACATACACATGGTTAGCAGATGTTAATGCGAGTGTAGCGAAATGCTTGTGCTTCTAGTTCCGACCATGCAGTAGTATCTAACAAGTAATCTAACAAATTCACAACAACTACCTTATACACACAAGAGTAAAGGAATGAATACGAGTATGTACATATAAATATATGGATGAGCGATGGCTGACCGGCATAGGCAAGATGCAGTAGATGGTATGGAGTACAGTATATACACATATATATATATATATATGAGATGAGTAATGTAGGATATGTAAACATTATATAAATGGCATTGTTTAAAGTGGCTAGTGATACATTATTTCATCCAATTATAATTATTAAAGTGGCTAGAGATTTGGGTCGATGGCCGAACGGCATAGGCAAGATACAGTAGATGGTTTAGAGTACAGTGTATACATTTGATATGAGTATGTCGGATACGTAAACATTATATACAAAATTGTTTAAAGTGGCTAGTGATACATTTGTTACATCCAATTCCTATGTTTAAAGTGGCTAGAGATTTAAGTCAGTATGTTGGCAGCAGCCACTCAATGTTAGTGATGGCTGTTTAACAGTCTGATGGCCTTGAGGTAGAAGCTGTTTTTCAGTCTCTCGGTCCCAGCTTTGATGCACCTGTACTGACCTCGCCTTCTGGATGATAGCGGGGTGAACAGGCAGTGGCTCGGGTGGTTGTTGTCCTTGATGATCTTTTTGGCCTTTCTGTGACATCGGGTGGTGTAGGTGTCCTGGAGGGCAGGTAGTTTACCCCCGGTGATGCGCTGTGCAGTCCTCACTACCCTCTGGAGAGCCTTACGGTTGTGGGCGGAGCAGTTGCCGTACCAGGCGGTGATACAGCCCGACAGGATGCTCTCGATTGTGCATCTGTAAAAGTTTGTGAGTGATTTTGGTGACAAGCCGAATTTCTTCAGCCTCCTGAGGTTGAAGAGGCGCTGTTGCGCCTTCTTCACCACGCTGTCTGTGTGGGTGGACCAATTCAGTTTGTCCGTGATGTGTACGCCGAGGAACTTAAAACTTTCCACCTTCTCCACTACTGTCCCCTCGATGTGGATAGGGGGGTGCTCCCTCTCCTGTTTCCTGAAGTCCACGATCATCTCCTTTGTTTTGCTGACATTGAGTGAGAGGTTATTTTCCTGACACCACACTCCGAGGGCCCTCACCTCCTCTCTGTAGGCCGTCTCGTCGTTGTTGGTAATCAAGCCTACCACTGTAGTGTCGTCAGCAAACTTGATGATTGAGTTGGATGCGTGCTTGGCCACGCAGTCATGGGTAAACAGGGAGTACAGGAGAGGGCTGAGAACGCACCCTTGTGGGGCCCCAGTGTTGAGGATCAGCGGGGTGGAGATGTTGTTTCCTACCCTCACCACCTGGGACCGGCCCTTCAGGAAGTCCAGGACCCAGTTGCACAGGGCTGGGTCGAGACCCAGGGTCTCGAGCTTAATGACGAGCTTGGAGGGAACTATGGTGTTAAATGCTGAGCTGTAGTCGATGAACAGCATTCTTACATAAGTATTCCTCTTGTCCAGATGGGTTAGGGCAGTATGCAGTGTGATTGCGATTGCGTCGTCTGTGGACCTATTGGGACGGTAAGCAAATTGGAGTGGGTCCAGGGTGTCTGGTAGGATGGAGGTGATATGATCCTTGACTAATCTCTCAAAGCACTTCATGATGACGGATGATGCTTGTAATTATACTTCAGTATTCCATAGTAACATCTGACAAAAATATCTAAAGACACTGAAGCAGCAAACTTTGGAAATTAATATTTGTCATTCTCAAAACTTTTGGCCACGACTGTATATGAAAGATCTCAAACAGAGACCATCCTCAACAACAACAATATCTTGCTATGTTCAGACATTTATTTCAATTTCAAACCATTTAATACCATTACAATAAACCCAGACACAGAAGCAGTTAAGGGAAGTATCGTGTAAATGCGTCCTCTGATATCCTTGTCGTTCTTACACACACACTTTGTTAGCTCTTTTCTCAGCTAGTTGGAGAGATGCTATTTGATCCCCTGCAGCACTTTGAACGAGTTCCCTGATTGACATGTTCTTACGTCCTGGAGCACAGCCAGGCCTCTCAGAAACACTTACACTCCTCCAATTATGGATCAGTTCAATGTAAACAGAGGGAGTGATGGAGGAGGAACAGAGGGAGTGATGAAGGAGGAACAGAGGGAGTGATGAAGGAGGAACAGAGGGAGTGATTGAGGAGGAACAGAGGGAGTGATGGAGGAGGAAGACAAAGGAACTGGAAGGGACTCTATGGGTCAAATCACCCACTGTGAAAAGAAAGGGGAGGAAATGGTCATTTTTTTAAAAAGACACAGTACCTATTTGGGAAAAGTTTAGACCTTTATCACATTATGATTGCCTGATAATAGACCTAAAACTTTTTGAAAGCTTAAATGTAATTTCAATAAGCAACTTCCTTTGAGGTAATTGCCTTGAAGCGTCATTGTGTTATGTCAACCTGGTTTTAATTCGTTTTATTTTCTCTTTCGTTTTCCGGTCCATCTCCTCCCGTACCTCTGTGAAAAGGTGAGTGCTTTTTATGATATTTCTTTTTTGTGTGTGTGTTCAACATTTATCTCAGAAGTTCTTTAAAACAAAATGTATCTTGGATTTGCTATTTCAATTGAAATACTGGCTTTATAGTATATTAACATTGTGTCCCAGTCTGGTTCTGAAACAGTCCCAAACATGGGAAAAACATTGACATGGGATAACATTTGAATGCTCATCTTCTTGGCTCAATTCAGACAGGAATGGGTTGTTCATTTGTTGACAAAAGACCTGGGTGCAGTGGGCAGGCATAGGGTAGCTCGAGCAGGGTGCAGTGGGCAGGCCTAGGGTAGCTCGAGCAGGGTGCAGTGGGCAGGCCTAGGGTAGCTCGAGCAAGGTGCAGTGACAGTAAAGAGAGGAGTGGACTTGATGTGGTTTAGGCTGGCTTTGATACAATGGAGGGGAGATCCATACACTCCCCCACACAATCCATGTCCACCAACTACAATCAGTTACTTAAACAGACTCCGCTGCACATTCAGACCCATTACTAGTCAACTTGTTTCTTTGAAGAACAGCTATGGAATGCCACTGGCGCATAGCAACCTCACCTCTAATCCATACCCATGTGATTGGAATGTTGATGTTGCTGTGTGAATAGGCATGTGTTTATACATTGGTATGAATGTGCGTTGTGTGTTTTTGTGTGTTTGTTTTCCCATCAACCTACAGTATGCATTAATGGCCTGACATCTGACAGTCAAAATGTCAGTATTTAATTATTTTACTTCTTCGTGTGTGTGTGTGTGTGTGTGTGTGTGTGTGTGTGTGTGTGTGTGTGCGTGCTTGCGCATGTATGTTTGTGTTTGAGAAAGATTTCGCGTATAGAGCTCAACTAAGAGGCAGAATCCAACCCTGTAAACATTTGGGTTTGATTTCCTTACAAGAGAAAAATCCACAACAACCCACTCTGTTTATCCTAATGCTGGATGAATCTTTATTTTATTTCCGTCTAAATCCTCTAAAGTAAATGAAGATTAATGACATGGTGGTTTAAAAGAATCTCCATCCAAATGCTCTTTGCTCAGAATAGTCGTGGGAAAATTCACAATTCATCTCTATTGTGAGCAACTAGTGTCAGAATAAGGTCCCTTATGAGGAATGCATGAATAGAAAACTCTCCCATGATAACATAATCAAATGAGGGTCAGGTGTAGAATAGCTTTACGCTGTACGGTAGCCTTCATTAAGTTAGATAATTGCCATTTCCCAATGGCATGAGAACAGGCCCTTATATGCAACCCTGGTAATGGACCAGTCTCCAAGGTAATACCCAATGATTCAATTAATGTTGATTTAGTCAAAAGGTCTGACAGGGAATTTGTGCTCGCTACATCATAAATCCTATTTTGCTGTTGAATCCGAAGCTGCTCTCTTCTCTTAAGTGCTTGTAGATCACCTCTCCATGGTACGGAGCGCATCCAGAATGGACAAAGTGCTATGATATCTGCTGATGCCCTTAATTCTTCAATGAGGCCCCTCCACTAGTTGAATTATTTTGGAGAAATCTGTTCCGGGGAGTAACTACGATGATGTGTCTCCATTTTTGTTTAGATGACGCAAATGCCTTAAGAGGTGGTAGAGCTCAGGTTAGCGCATCAATCACCAGGTCCTTTGGTTAATGAATAGGGGGGCCCAGCTCATCTATCAAAGGGGAGGGGGCTATCTCAGAGATATTGTGAAGCTCTTCATCTTTCACAAGGCCGGTTGAATGGAAGAGGGGGATCCTGTGTATTCTCAGAGGGTTCAGGACAGGGACATGGTGAGAATGATGAGGGCCAAGTCAATAGGCGGTCTGCTTGAACAAAAATACCCCCCCACACACACCTTTAACCAAGCCCCCTGCCTCTCAACAGGTAATTGCCCTTGTTGGGTTACTCTCATCTCACTAGGGCGTTGGCCCCTATTACTGATTACTGAAGCCCCCCTTAGCTCACTCCTCATTCTGACACATGGATAAGGCTCTGCAGATTCCATCCCCAGACAAAGCCCTGCTTTAAACTGATCAGAAGTGAGAATTGACCTTTTGATCAATTTGCCATTTCCCTGACCACATCACCCCAACACCGGTTCCAGGGCTCTGGGTTGGCATCTCGTCAAGGATCAGCAGGCATCTTTGCCCTGATTGTCCGGTGTGGAGCGAAAATCGGATCTGGGGAGGGGGGTCGTCATCTCTGGAAGGGCCTGAGGTCCAGTTGCCAAGGAGCCTGGCTAGTCATCTGGAACAGCCAGAGCCCCTTCAACAGATGCCTCGTCCCATTCCCACGTCTTGAGTTAAGAACCCCCCCATTGTTAACCTATCATTAAGAATGCCCAGCTGTTTGGGAATATTCTCCCCTTTCTCCTACCCTCCTCTATCTCTCAGTCCCCTCTCCCTCTTCTGTTCTACCAAGCAAACCCTTAGAGCTTTCTTCTTCCCCCACCATCATTATCCGACTAACTGCGGAATCACAGGGGCGCGCGCCATGGGTCCCATCAAGTTAGGGCTGATTGCAGATGCACTTTTGAGCAGGCGTCTTGACGACCACTAAGCAGAGGGCGAGTGGTTACCTGACACACTACTTCAATGGCAAGGCCCCATGTGTGTCTGGGTGAGCAAGCCTCATTACGGGGCCTGAGAGCTTCACTGTGTTGTTTTTGCAGCTCCAAGTCATTATGGCAAAGAGCTTTCTCATTGATTGATTGGTCAAGAGAGAATGTAACCCCTGAAGATAGTCCTGGTCACAGTCTCAATGAGCATGAACTCCGTGCACTAGGTGATGATGTCATAGTGGCATGTTGACATTGATGTTCAGTCGGTGGGAGAGGGGGGTTTGTGATCAAATGTTTAATCAGTTTGAATAAAATTATTTGAGTCAATAAGGTTAAAGATTTAAATATCCTAGTAAAAACAACTTTATTTTCTCGCTCAAGGAATTGACAATATTGAGGCCTTAATTACAGTGCAGTACGTCCATTGTTCAGGAAGTTTCTAGAAAGCCACCTGCCACAAACCAGAACCTCAAATTGATCATATCACAGCTCAATTGGTCATCATTGAACCATTTTTTGGCATGTTTTGATGCACATTACAGAAACATCTGTCCAGTCTGTTTGCGAGTCTCTCTTGACACTGTTCCGTCACAGTCGCACAGTGCAGTGCATTAGAAAAGAATGGATCATTTTGTCCATAAAGGCAAAGACATGTCTGAGGGCCAAAGAGCAGGTTGTTAACGAGACACAGTGAAGCTAAGCTTCCCGAACGGGGGGATCGTAAGGGAGAAGTGGGTTGCTTCACTGCCCCGAGGAGAGGCTGGAGAAAATTCAGTGGCGTTGGCTAAGGTCCAACAGAGGAGCATCTTCCACTGAGAGAGAGACTTGAGGTTAATCGTCCCAATCTCATTACTTGTGCCACTGTCTCTCGGCAGGATTTGCATGAAATATTAATGAGTGATTGGATTAGTGTGACTCCCAGCGGGTGGTGACGTGTAATCCTGGTAGTGTTGGTGCACTGATAAGGGCTCGGTCCCTGGCCCGCTGTGGCCACCGAGACCAGGGGAGGGCAGACTGGGACGTCTGATAAAGACCCTCCTCTTCGCTCCCTGGCCGTGTCTCATCTAGGCTTGTCCTGTCTGAACCAAGAGGCCAGGGGGAATTGACTGGTGCTGTTGAGGCTGTATTCCTTCCTCTTTTAATGGCCTGACGTACAGTACAGTGTCTTTAGATAGTGTCCACGCTCCTTGACTTTTTACACATTTTGTTGTGTTACAGCCTGAATTTAAAATGGATTAATTTGAGATTTTGTTTCACTGGCCTACACACAATAACCCATTATCTCAAAGTCAAATTAAGTTTTTAGCCATTTTTACAAATGTATTATGAATGAAAAGCTGTATTCAATTATTCAAACCCTTTCTTATGGCAAGCCTAAATGAGTTCAGGAGTAAAAATGTGCTTAACAAGTCACATGATAAGTTGCATGGACTCACTCTGTGTGCAATAATAGTGTTTAACATGATTTTTGAATGACTACCTCATCTCTTTACCCCACACATACAATTTCAAACACAGATTCAACCACAAATACCAGGGAGGTTATCCAATGCCTCGCAAAGAAGGCCACCTATTGGGTATGGGATATGGGTAAAAGTAATAAAAAGCAGACATTGAATATCCCTTTGATCATGGTCAAGATATTAATTACATTTTGGATGGTGTATCAACACACCCAGTCTCTACAAAGATATAGGTGTCCTTCCTAACTCAGTTGCTGGGGAGGAAGGAACCGCTTAGTGTTTTCATCGTGAAGCCAATGGTGACTTTAAAACAATACCAGAGTTTAATGACTGTGATAGGAGAACTGAGGATGGATCAACAACATTGTGGTTACTCCACAATACTAACCTAATTGACAGAGTGAAAAGAAGGAAGTCTGTACAGCCTAAATGTACTAAAGTAAAAATTTGCAAAGAAATTAACTTTATGCCCTGAAATGAAAGTGTTATGTTTGGGGCAAATCCAACACAACACATCACTGAATAGCACTCTTCATATTTTCAAGCATGATGGTGGTTGTACCATTACGGGTAATGCTTGTCTAGGTAGGTTTTTAGGATCAAAAGAAACAGAATAGAGCTAAGCACAAGCTAAATCCTAGAGAAAAACCTGGTTCAGTCTGCTTTCCAACAGACACTGGTAAAAAAAAAAAAACTTTCAGCAGGACAATAACCTAAAACCCAAGACCAAATAAACACTGGAGTTCTTAGAGACTTACCCAGAAAGACTCACAGCTGTAATCGCTGCCAAAGGTGCTCCTACAAAGTATTGACTCAGTGGTGTGAATACTAATGTAAATGAGAGATTTCTGTGTTTCATTTTCAATACATTTGCAAAAATGTCTAAAAACATGTTTTCACTTCGTCATTATTCAAATCAAATCACATTTTATTTGTCACATACACATGGTTAGCAGATGTTAATGTGAGTGTAGCGAAATTCTTGTGCTTCTAGTTTTGACCATGCAGTAGTATCTAACAAGTAATCTAACAATTTCACAACAACTACCTTATACACACAAGTGTAAAGGATTGAATAGGAGTATGTACATATAAACATATGGATGAGCGATGGATGAGCGATGGCTGACCGGCATAGGCAAGATGCAGTAGATGGTATATAGTACAGTATATACATGTGAGATGAGTAGTGTAGGATATGTAAACATTATATAAATGGCATCGTTTAAAGTGGCTAGTGATACATTTATTACATCCACTTTTTAATTATTAAAGTGGCTAGAGATTTGAGTCGATGGCCGAACGGCATAGGCAAGATTCAGTAGATGGTATAGAGTACAGTGTATACATTTGACATGAGTAATGTCGGATAAGTAAACATTATATACAAAATTGTTTAAAGTGGCTAGTGATACATTTATTACATCCACTTTTTAATTATTAAAGTGGCTAGAGATTTGAGTCGATGGCCGAACGGCATAGGCAAGATTCAGTAGATGGTATAGAGTACAGTGTATACATTTGACATGAGTAATGTCGGATAAGTAAACATTATATACAAAATTGTTTAAAGTGGCTAGTGATACATTTGTTACATCCAATTTTCTATTTTCTATATTGTGTATTGTGTGTAAAAATCGATGTAATCCATTTTGAATTCAGGCTGTAACACAACAAAATGTTTAAGTCAACGGGTATGAATATTTTCTGAAGGCACTCTACAGTATGTCTGTCACGATCGTCATAATGAACGGACCAAGGCGCAGCGTGCATGGAGTTCCACATTTTAATAGCAGTGAAACATACAAAACAATAAAGAAAATGACTGATCGCACAATAGCGTAGCGCACAATGGCACATACAAAAACACAATAACCCACAAACACAGGTGGAAAAGGAACAACTTAAGTATGATCCCCAATTAGAGGTAACGACTATCAGCTGCCTCTAATTGGGAACCATACAAAACCAAAACATAGAAATACAAATAATAGATCCAATAATCCCCCTAGTCACGTCCTGACCAAAATCACCATAAAGAGCCCAGAGGGCTATCTATGGCCAGGATGTGACAGTGTCGTAAGTTGAGGAAGTAAAGCTTCGGATTTATCAGGAATGTACAAACTCGCCCTCAGTAAACAAACATTACTTTGTCATCTACTTTACATGCCATCTCCCTGGCTGAAAATCAAAACAGTTCCATGATGTTCTTCTCTGTTAATGACTCTATTTTCATAAGAATAAAGGGTAGCAAATTACAGAAGGGGACTTAAATCAGCCGATTAGCTTGGCGTTTATTGTTAGCCGTCTGAAGGTCTTAGTGGTAAATTGGCTCTTTGCAATCTAACAGAAAAGTCCCCATTTTCAATTCTGTTCCTGCAAAATTTCCCTAAAAAGGGGGAAAGCGTTCAGAAAACTGCCAAGCCTCTATTAATGATATTTGACTGAATCCCTTACGATAGACTCAAATGACTGTATTTCTGTTGGTATGTTCCTTTCTCGGCTTGTGTGTCTAGGCTATCACTGTCAATTTGTCTTCATTTGCACATGGTGTGGAGCACAGAAAAGGGCACTGAGAACTCGGTTTGACTCCCCAGGCTCTGGCTGGCACCGTCACTATCCTACAATATGCAAACGCTCCTTGGGAAAATCCTTGGCTTCCTCACAGGGAAGTGTTATTGTTGTCCAACCTCTTTGATTAGCCTTCCATATCCAACGTTGACAGGCCACCACCTCGGGGTTACCTGAACAAAGCAAGGGTGTGACCAAGCGGAAACAAATCCCCAACGCCTGCTGCTCCACGTTTCTTATACCCTTCTTTTTGTTCTAAATCATTGTAGTTAAGTTTGTTTAAAGGGCACTGGCCACTACACACACCACACACCACACCACACCACACCACACCACACACACACACATACACACACACACACACACACACACATTACGGTAAAATGTAATTTGATTAAACATCAAGTGTTTGTAGGTACTTTTGCTAATGCATGGTTTCATCTAAGGTCATAAGATCAAGGCAACCTGGTAACACACAAAGAAAATATTGTGGGATTCATCAATGCTTTTAAACACTTCCATACCACAAGCTTGAAATGTAATAAAGTTCACAGCATGTGTTCAAATGTGTATTTCACCCTCAGACTTAAATTACCTTTTTGAAATCCCAACCAGGTTGAATAACGTAACTCGTAACTCACACACATTACTTGTGTGTGTGCATGCTTGCACATTTGTGTTTGTGTGCGTGCTTCTGTGTGAAGTTGCCCTATAAACATTGTGGTGTGGGACAAGTACAGGAACAGGTCACGCCCGACTGGCCAGCGTCACTCCTGATGTTGCCGCGCTGTGATCAGCCGAGGGCAGGCATCCTGTGATAAGATCATAGTGTGTGAAGACACACAGAACCTAGATAGAACGGCGCTAACTGTTGGGAAAGCTCTGAGAAGTGGACCCACTTGGAATTTCTACAACCAGTATTTAAGTCTGATAAGATCTTCCCAGACAGGAAAGTGCAAGCAATAGAGCTGTTTTTAATAAATAGAGATAACATTTGATTTAGCGTATAGCCTGAAAAGAAAGTGTGGGAGAACACAAGCTCAGAAAATGAAAACATAGGCTCAAATGGGAGGCACGAGAGGCCAATCGTACAACAATGTGAAGTAAAGAATGGCTAATCTACCTGCTCAAGTGAACATGGGAATTCAAGAACATGAGTTACCCTGGGTGAGCAGAGAGCCATCCATAGTTAGTCTGCACATGCATTTAGAAAAAGCATCCCATGCTTTGAAACAGAGTTCGCTAAGACAGCGGAAAATCTTCAGAACCATCAGTCAAATGATCCAGGCCTATTAACAGATTATCCACTATTGCTATGGAAACATGGGTGAAACCTAAGCACCCCCTGCAACAAAAGAATATCTCAGAAATGTTGGTTTATGGTTGGCATCTACATTTGTATCCTTCTCTGTCATTTGCAAAAGAATCTTGTCCAAAGTAAATAGAAAAGGCTTTTAGTGGTGCTCGGTAGCTCACAGTCGCTTTTCCTTTGCAAGTGTGCATGTGCCAAAATAAGAAACACCCTTTCACATTTTGGGTAGCTTGTATGTCATGCTGTGGAGGTGTTACAAGTGTCAGGTTTCAGTCTCTAAAGTGCTACAAATCAATGTCATTGACCCATGACTTTTACTACCCACCGGCCTGAAAGCATAGATGGCCTTTGAGTGATTGCCACTTTCTGAACACATGCCTGAGAGTTGGCGAGAAACCTCACACTTTTGTGCGGTATTCATGTATACTTTTGGTTTTATTACTTAGACTCTGCAATTAGAACCATACAAACCGTGGGCCTCCCGATATGGCGCAGCCGTCCAAGGCACAGCACCACAGTGCTTGAGGCGTCACTACAGACCCGGGTTTGTTCCCAGGCTGTGTCACAACCGGCCGTGACCGAGAGTCCCATAGGGTGGTGCACAATTGGCCTAGCATCCTCCAGGTTTGACCGGGAGGCTTTACTTGGCTCATCATGCTCTAGCGACTCCTTGTGGCGGACCGGGCGCCTGCAGGCTGACTTTGGTCGTAAGTTGAACAGTGTTTCCTCCGGCACATTTGTGCGGCTGGCTTCCGGGTTAAGCGGGTGGGTGTTAAAAGGATCAGACCCTTTAAATTTTCGCCTAAAATGACACACCCAAGTCTAACTGCCTGTAGCTCAGGACCTGAAGCAAGGATATGCATATTATTGATACAATTTGAAAGGAAACACATTGAAGTTGGTGGAAATGTGAAATTAATGTAGGAGAATATAACACATTATATCTGGTAATAGATCATGTAAACAAAAAAACATGCTTTTTCCATTTTTAAAACACTAACCTCACACATCTAGATAGCTGAGTGGGGTGGGTATAGGGCCAGAGACAGCAGGAGTTCAAACTGTAGAACCCAGTTCCTACATTTGAATATAAAAATGTATTTTTATCAAACAAAACTATGCTACATTTTATCTCTGGGAACCTCAGGATGACAAATCGGAGCAAGATTGCTGAATGTAAGTACATTATTTAACTTCAGAGGTGAATGTATCAAACCAGTTGCCGTGATAAAAGTTTTTTGTTGTTGTGCACTCACTTCAAACAATAGCATGGTATTTTTTCACTGTAATAGTAATAGATCCTTTATAGGTTAAGAAGCGTGGTTTGGCGGGTTATGTTTCGGAGGACGCATGACTCAACCTTTGCCTTTCCTGAGCCCGTTGGGGAGTTGCAGCGATGAGACAAGATCGCAATTGGATATCACGAAATTGGGGAGGGAAAAAAAAGAGCCATAAGAACCAAGTGTGTGATTGAACTAAAATAGGCATGGGTCAGGTCTTATTATCTTCAAGATTCCTCTTTAGCCCTTGTACTTGACAAACCTTCCTCAATGAATGGGTTAGATGGGTGAAACTCCTGAGGAGGGCTCCAGTTCTCTCGACTCTTCCTAGTATGACGGGTGGTGAGAGTGTCTGGCCCGCAGGTCGTGCCTTTGTCTTCATATATCCAGATCAGCTGAGATGGAGAGAGAGCTAAGAGGGGCCATGTGGAACCTTTTTCAGTAATTAAATGTCATGACCAATAATGGAAGCCAGGTTCAACTGCCCCCCCCCCCCCCCCCCNTTTTTTTTTTTTTTACAGTCAAGGTCCTCAGACCTCTACACCTTTTTACTGGAACTCTCGTCTTTGTCACACGCGTGTTAAACTGTAGCAGTGAGTAATGCAAGTCAGTCCTGAGTCTGTCAGAATGAAGCTAATGTTAATGTGCCCTTTTCAAATGAGGATTGATTCTCAAACTCTTTTGAAATGACATATGCCGCTTGGGGGTGAAATGTTGAGGTGGGGGTAAGCTAGCTTGTGTTGAGGGCCTCTTACACTCTCCACCATCACTTTAAAGTACCGGGTGGAGTGGAGGGATCTTAAAGGGTTTATGGCCAGTCCTCTCTTTTCAAGCCTCCTGACCTAATCACTACCAAAGATGAAAAATAGGACAGAGTGTGAAGTGGATCGTTCCACTTGTTGGCTGGTTATTTATTTAGACACACACACAGAGGATACGATGGGGGGAAGGGAGGAGGATCCCTCTGGGTCAATAGAACCCACAAGTGAATCCTGGTAAAGACCCTAGAGACACTGCAGGGGGAAGTAGATGGAGGACGGTCTGGGTTCAGTGACTGGTTGGCTGGGTCTCCCCACCACCACCGCCATGACGCCCCACCCCACACTAGGAGCCTGAAAGGTGTTTGTCCTCCAGGTCAACTCTGCAGCCCTCCTCTCCCCTCTGACCCTCCCTCTGTGGCAGAAAGGGCCCTAACCGGACGCACTCGGGCTGCAGGGCTCGCCAATCAATCGGTCATGGGCGCATCGTGGGTTAAACAGCGCTACCGGGCTCCTTCTGTGCCTGCCCTCCGTTGCAGATTACTGGGAATCAGGCAGTTGGGCAAAAATGTTTTTTTTCCACAAAGCACAGGTATTTATCTGCATAAGTTAGCAGAAGGGCAAAATGTCATGGTCTGAGAGTGATGAAGAGGGAAGAAGAAGACTGTGACACTTGACTGTCACTGTGGGACCCAAGAGACAACAGGAAGTGTTGTGTTGGTCTCACTCTGGTTGACAGTAGGAGTTCACCAGCGACCTCATCAGATGTCTCTGAGTACTCCCAGTGTCTGTCTGGCTGTATAACTGTTGCTGTAGTTTGGATTGCACAACACAAAACTCTGTCTGTGAATATAATTTCCAATAGATTATTTTGGGCACAGAAATGGTAGTGCAAGGCCTTTAACTCTGACAGAGGCTCTTAAGGCAGGACTCTGAAGTTGCACGTCCCGGGAGTGTGTTATGGAGTGTGTGGCATGGATTGTAACGCACCGCCCTTACTCCGTCTACTCCCAGAGTAGTAGGCGAGGTGAAGTCACGGGGGACCCAGAGGACACGGAATGTGACCTAGTAAATCTCCTCCATTTTAAATGAGAACATTTCTCGTGCCATTTTTGGGCCTTTCAGACAATCATTGATTACAAAACGTCTGTACGAAACCACCGACAGGCTTGGCTCACAACCTCAAGTCATGTAGACAGGTTTAATGTTCCACTCTCATCATGAGAGAGAGGTAGAACATCAGCTCAGATGTGTTCAGCTTAATATGTGTTCATTGCCCCTCTGACAATGGGAATCATGCTGTCAAGGTTTCAGGCAGTTTTCAGGCAGTTTTACAGCTGTTCCCATAAGCGGACCCCAGAGGAACAAAATAAGATTAATGAGAAAAGATTTGCATCTACAGTACCAGTCAAAAGTTTTTTTTTAAACTATTTTCTCCATTGTAGAATAATACTGAAGACATCAAAACAATGAAATAACACATATGGAATCATGTAGTAACCATAAAAGTGTTAAACAAATGAAAATATATTTTAGATTTTAGATTCTTCAAAGTAGCCACTCTTTGCCTTGATGACAGCTTTGCACATTCTTGGCATTCTCTCAACCAGCTTCACCTGGAATGCTTTTCCAACAGTCTTGAAGGAGTTCCCACATATGCTGAGCACTTGTTGGCTGCTTTTCCTTAAGTCTGTGGTCTAACTCATCCCAAACCATCTCAATTGGATTGAGGTCGGGTGATTGTGAATTCCAGGTCATCTGATGCAGCACTCCATCACTCTCCTTCTTGGTCAAATAGCCCTTACACAGCCTGGAGGTGTGTTGGGTCATTGTCCTGTTGAAAATCAAATGATAGTCCCACTAAGCGCAAACCAGATGGGATGGCATATTGCTGCAGAATGCTGTGGTAGCCATGCTGGTTAAGTGTGCCTTGAATTCTACATAAATCACTGAAAAGAAAAGCACCCCCACCTCCTCCTTTCATGCTTTACGGTGGGAACCACACATGCGGAGATGGTCCGTTCACCTACTCTGCGTCTCACAAAGACACGGAGGTTGGAACCAAAAATCTGAAATTTAGACTCATCAGACCAAAGGACAGATTTCCACCAGTCTAATGTCCATTGCTTGTGTTTCTTGGCCCAAGCAAGTTTGTTCTTATTATTGGTGTCCTTTAGTAGTGGTTTCTTTGCAGCAATTCGACCATGAAGGCCTTATTCACGCAGTCTCCTCTGAACAGTTGATGTTGAGATGTGTCTGTTACTTGAACTCTGTGAAGCATTTATTTGGGCTGCAATTTCTGAGGCTGGGAACTCTAATGAACTTATCCTCTGCAGCAGAGGTGACTCTGGGTCTTCCTTTCCTGTGGTGGTCCTCATGAGAACCAGTTTCATCATAACGCTTGATGGTTTTTGCAACTGGACTTGAAGAAACTTTCAAAGTTCTTGAAATTTTCCGCATTGACTGACCGTCTTAAAGTAATGATGGACTGTCGTTTCTCTTTGCTTATTTGAGCTGTTCTTGCCATTATGTGGACTTGGTCTTTTACCAAATAGGGCTATCTTCTGTATACCACCCCTGTCACAACACAATTGATTGGCTCAAATGCAATAAGAAGGAAAGAAATTCCACAAATTCACTTTTAACAATACACACCTGTTAATTGAAATGCATTCCAGGTGACTACCTCATGAAGCTGGTTGAGAGAATGCCAAGTGTGTGCAAAGCTGTCATGAAGGCAAAGGGTGGCTACTTTGAAGTGTCTCATTTAAAATACACTTTTTGGGTTACTACATGATTCCATATGTGTTATTTCATAGTTGTGATGTCTTCACTATTATTCTACAATGTAGAAAATAGTAAAAATAAAGAAAAAACAAACTTTGGACTGGTACTGTATGTAAATGAGATACTTCTGTATATCATTTTTTATAAATGTGCAAACATTTCTAAAAACATTTTTTCATTTTGTCATTATGGGGTATTGTGAATTCAGGCTGTAAAACAACAAAATGTGGAATAAGTCAAGAGGTATGAATACTTTCTGAAGACACTGTAATTCCACCATGCTCGCAGACATAGTCACCTTTCATAGGCCAGTAAATTATGACCTGATTCCATCTGACAGGGGGAAGTGTAAATCAGTCCGTATGCTCACACTTTGTTGGCATACAACAGTGGCTTTGACTGAAACCAGTAATTTGGAAAACCTGGCTGCGGTTACTATGTTGAAACTCCAACACCCCCTGCTGTCCCTCTCCCCCTCCAAACCTCACCTTCAGCCCACAAACCATACACATACACTCCCCCCAAATCATGGTGGCCGTGTAATATCCATAAATGTAGCATCCGGTTTCACAGGAACAGGGCTAATGAAACCTGAAGCTGGGGTGAAAAAGTGTCTTGACAAGAGGTACAGCTGAGAGCTGGCTAGGGTATACATTACCCACACACCCTACACACACACACACACACACACACACACACACACACACACACACACACCCTCCCCCCTGAACACAAACACACCTGGCCCCATGTTAGCCCACACAGCTTAACACCACCTGACACATTTGTCAAGCGTTGAAGCATTTACACTGTATTTAACGTGTTATCGAAATTCCTATGTTCCAAAATAATTGATGATTATAAATCTAACCCCGGAGGGGGGGTGGTTGTTTCACATGCACCATCAGTCAAGCTGAAGGCGGACCAAAGCAATCCTAGCTGTAGCTAACCCCTGATGTAATGATGACAGCGCACTCATTTCTGGATTTCTCCGGACTCCGTAGCGGTTTCCATGACACCTGTTTGGGCATCTACAGTGACAGTGACCTCCGGCTTTCCCCTCACTCCTTCTAAGCCAATGGGGGCCCACTTCCTTCCTAGCAGGTGAGAGTTCGTTATCAGCAGGAGGATAATTCATTATCAGGCACAATAGAAGGCAGTCCCTGGCCCCTCTCAGGACCCGTTCAGGACCCCTCGTGCTCTGGAGCCTTGGAAATCACCACCACTGCCAGGGTCAGGCCAGCGGAACATTCTTCCTGTTAGCGGACTGAAGAGTGATTCATGCTACCCAAAGGGATCTTTCAGCAGGCCTTAATACCTGTTAGAAATTGTCCCTGCCCGCCGGGAGTCCCCAAAGATGTGATAAGATGCGATTGTTTTGGACATGAAAGGCTTGTGTGTCACAGCTGCCCTGGATGCATCGCTTGACATGTAAAGGATCTGAGAGGATCACATGGCCCAAATTAGCCTGCTTTCTAATAAAGCCTTCTCTACCGTAGTCTATTCTACACAGAAAGGAATCCCTGTGTAGTCTACTGTAGTCAGTGTGGTCCAGGCATGACAAGCCCTATAGACACAAGAACATCCTTCATGTTACAACAGCACAGTATCTGTCAGTCAGAGCTTTCTTTCTCCTTGACTCTCTTTCTCCTTGACTCTCTTTCTCCTCAACTCTTTCTCCTTGACTCTCTTTCTCCTTGACTCTCTTTCTCCTTGACTCTCTTTCTCCTCAACTCTCTTTCACTGACTCTCTTTCTCCTTGACTCTCTTTCTCCTTGATCCTCTTACTCCTTGACTCTCTTTCTCCTTGATCCTCTCTCCTCGACTCTCTTTCTCCTTGACTCGCTTTCACTGACTCTCTTTCTCCTTGATCCTCTTTCTCCTTGACTCTCTTTCTCCTTGACACTCTTTCTCCTTGACTCACTTTCTCCTTGACTCACTTTCTCCTTGACTCGCTCTCTCCTCGACTCGCTCTCTCCTCGACTCGCTCTCTCCTCGACTCTCTCTCTCCTTGACTCTCTTTCACTGACTCTCTTTCTCCTTGACTCTCTTTCACTGACTCTCTTTCTCCTTGACCCTCTTTCTCCTTGACTCTCTTTCTCCTTGACCCTCTTTCTCCTCGACTCACTTTCTCTTTGACTCTCTTTCTTAGCCATTGTCAGCCTCTAATTATCCCTCTGTCACTCTCTTCCTTACTCTGCCTCATTCTCTATCTCTCTCTCTCTCTCTCTCTCTCTTTCTGTCTCGCTCTCTCTCTTTCTGTCTCTCTCTCTCTCTCTCTCAATGTCTCTCTCTCTTTCACTCTCACACACACACACACACACACACACACTATGTTAGGCAACGACGGGCAGGGTAGATGGCAGCAGGCTGTGTGTCACCAGGCACTTGAAGAGCTGCTGTTGATAAGAGCCCAGGGAGTGGGGAGCTCTCCACAGCCAGATGGGCTTTCTTTCTGTGTGTGTGTGTGTGTGTGGTCACTTATTGTGTGTATATGTATGTGTCTGTGTGCCCACCAGCCTGGGTTTCTAAAGGGAGAGAGGGGGTTTTCATGGGGAGGAAAGCCTCCACTGGTCTGGATTAAAAGGGAGGAAATGTGGGGGAGCCTGTGACAGAAGGGTGGGCAGGCACCAGAATCAAACCACCATACCAGCCACAAGCTTATTAACACACTATTACCTTTACCAGTACTCAACACACGCACGCACGCACACACACACACACACACAGACACACACACAGACACACACACACACTCGTGGAGCTACGATAAGAGGTGAACTTCAATCCGACTGTTTCCAAACTATCCCTACTCATAATATAATACACATTCCATTGTCCCTTGAGTATCGTTTGAATCAGTACAATTACACTCTTCCATCCAGCATAAGCAGATGGCTGCTTGGATCTCTCTGAAACATGTTGGGGTGTCTCTTATATAAAGGGCCAAATCTAATTAACCAACTACCCTAACTCATTGGAAACACATCAGCCTTGTTTGGTGTTCCCTGTTGTTGCCGTCTCATCAATCTGTTGAGTGAATTATATGTATACATATCATGCTCTTTATCTCCTTTGAGCTGGTGTGTGTATGTGTGTGTTTATGCATGCATGTGTGTTCATCTCTTGTGTTTGTGTGTGCGTGTGTGTATTTGTATGACAGTATAGACAGTATAGTCTGTGTATGTTTTTACTCTATACTACGGTATGTATCCTGAGTGTTTTTAGCATGTTAGTGTGTGTGTAGTTATCATGTTAGTGTGTGTGTAGTTATCATGTTAGTGTGTGTGTAGTTATCATGTTAGTGTGTGTGTAGTTATCATGTTAGTGTGTGTGTAGTTATCATGTTAGTGTGTGTGTAGTTATCATGTTAGTGTGTGTGTAGTTATCATGTTAGTGTGTGTGTAGTTATCATGTTAGTGTGTGTGTAGTTATCATGTTAGTGTGTGTGTAGTTATCATGTTAGTGTGTGTGTAGTTATCATGTTAGTGTGT
>QNTS01000692.1:572937-587806 GCA_003317085.1 Hucho hucho
GTGTGTGTGTTGTTAGAATGTTAGTGTGTGTGTGTGTAGTTATCATGTTAGTGTGTGTGTAGTTATCATGTTAGTGTGTGTGTAGTTATCATGTTAGTGTGTGTGTAGTTATCATGTTAGTGTGTGTGTAGTTATCATGTTAGTGTGTGTGTAGTTATCATGTTAGTGTGTGTGTAGTTAACATGTTAGTCTGTGTGTGAAAGAGAGAATTAAAGAGAGCAGATCCCCTGAGTTGTGTGATGTGCTGAAGGAGGTTGTATTGATTTGGTTTTGGGGAGCCCTGGGGCGGAGCACTTTTTGGGGGGAATGTGGAGCTCACATTCCTGCCTCCACTTTCATCTTCTCTCCTCTTCTCAACTCACCCAGAAACCCATGACTGAGAGAGAGAACTGCACAAACAGAATTCAGAAGAGGAGTCTGTCATCTGAGCACTGTGTGTGTGTCTGTGGGTAATGTGTGTATGTACAGTATGTATAGGAAGCATGCGTGTGTCCATGTCTGTATGTGCATTGTAGACATGTGTGTGTCTGTGCACATGCATTCCTCAGGGCATGTCCACCTGTTGTTTTAGCGCCTGCTTTTATGTGATTTACTAGCCTGTCCTAGTGACCGCTAGTGACCGCCGAACAACACCTGACTTCGTTTAGCCGAACAACACCTGACCTCGTTCAGCCGAACAACACCTGGCCTCGTTCAGATGAACAACGCCTGACCTCGTTTAGCCGAACAACGCCTGACCTCGTTTAGCCGAACAACGCCTGACCTCGTTCAGCCGAACAACGCCTGGCCTCGTTCAGCCGAACAACGCCTGGCCTCGTTCAGCCGAACAACGCCTGGCCTCGTTCAGCCGAACAACGCCTGGCCTCGTTCAGCCGAACAACGCCTGACCTCGTTCAGCCGAACAACACCTGACCTTGGCTAAATGACTGTTCTGAATGCTGTTCTGAATGCTGCATCTTAAAGTGACGGTTCACTCCAAACTCGTAGTTTGTCGAGATGAGTCCATTTATTACACTGAGAATGTCCGTTTCCCATGCCATCTGGTCTGTAGATCAAATTATGCCTTGAAAATAGGCACCATATAAAATAAAAACGATAGAATAAAAACGTAACTTTAGAAGCACTTTGAGGCAAGGTTTTAAGCTCTGGATGTGATATATTCAGCATCTTCCACTCTTCTCAGTTTGCTTCTCAGCCTTACAGAATGGGTCATGTTGTTGTGTGTGGCTTCTCCTGGGTGTAGCTGCAGTGCCCTACAATTCCCACGAAACATTTGCTTCCTGTTTATGTGTAAAATATGCAGATTGCTTTATCAATCTGCGCCTGGAAGTGTGCTTGTTCCAGGTTGCACGGCAACAACAACGCACAGACTACGTAACAGTCTGTAGCAGTCTGTCGTGCAAATGTCCCCATTTCAGATATACAGCTTTTAATAAAGATAAGCACTCGCAATTCTTGTTTTTTGAGCCAGTATTGGAAAGACTGGCATTGGTTGTGTTACTTCTGGCATGTGTGCAGAAATGCGTGTCAAGTATTCCAAGGGTCTAATTGAAGAATATTGTTCAGAGATGGCAAATGTTTCTATTAGATACTTCTCAACACTCGCTAATGAACACTTAGTGAAACCAAAAATACATTCATTCAAAAATGGATTTACTCTTTCGATAAACCATTCCCTCACAAAATCCTCATTTAATTTGAAAAATGTCTCCTTTTGATTCTTGAGAAGGTGACTGTTGTTTTATATATTTTCTGATAGTTCACAAGCTGTTCCTCAGTAGAAGAGTATCAAACCACTATTTTTACATTTCAATCTGTTATTACATTCATTTTATTTCCATAGACATGAGTTAACAGTGGACCATCAAGAATGAGTCAAAACAACAGTAAACTATTGGACATAGAAAAAGCAGCGTATTAGAACCTCAGAAGCCATTTGAAGTGAGTCAATGAATGGGTCCATAGGTAGTAGGGCCGGGACAAAACCAGTATCGCAATATTTTATCCGGCATTAATAGGTAGTGGGATACAGCACAGCTCACATTGTACAAACATGATCTGCAATGTCTTATATTCACATGAAGTAAATGCAACTGCAGCTGTAAACTCCTGTCTTACATGATTAGATCTGTTCAAAAGAGGCATGTCTAAAAGCAAGAAACACAAGTACGTATGTAGAGTACATTTCCCCCGTCAGAATAACTGGCGTAGTCGGCAGGGCAAACATGCTCTATTTATACATAGTTTGTTGTGCCTCGCGCTGCATCAGATCAGAGAAAATACCCCCTGTGATATTGCACTCACTATTGATTTTAATGGGGATGCGTGTTATTTTCATCTGATAACCTATGCAGATTGATTTGAATTGGTTTCTTTTCTTTCATTTGGAGAGGGCCCTCCCCGCTGAGTGCGCCCAACCCGGAGGAACTAGAGACAACACTAATTATCCTAATGCATTCCTTTCTGTTATTGTAACTCTGGAAACCTGCTCTGATGCTAGAGCTCCATCCAAACAATGTATGTAGGCAGGAGGAGGGATGGAGAGATGGATATAGAGAGGGTAAGGAGTGTTGTGTAGGTGGGGGGGGGGTTGTTGGTGGCTGGGGACAAAGCGATTGCAGCATTTCTGTGTGTGTGACTGTGTGTGTGGCGCCTTACATAATGGATTGTTCTGTGGTGTTGGTATGGGTTTACGAAGGGCAGAAGGGTGGCTATGCAGAGACTGAGCTTTTTCCAAGGGAAAGGAGGATGAAGGGAGAGAGAAGAGAGAGAGGGAGAGATGAACTGAGCTGATCTGAGTCAGGCTGAGTCAGGCTGAGGCTGTGTTGTGCTCGGAGGGCCCGCCCCTGGGTTGCGGCTTGTCTCCTGCGGTGTCGAAAAGGGACTTGAGGGGACAGAGACAGGTACCTTGTGTAAAGGTAATTGGCCACGGGTGACTAGTTGTGTCACCTCAGATGGGGTTTGGGAGCTGGAGTGGGGACACACAGAAATGAAGGGGCGTCGCCGTCTGAAATACAAAAATTAAATTTTAAGCTTGACCCTCTTTTTGCCTCCTGCTTTTCCACCTGTGAACACGTTATTGTTACATGAGCATCTGTCATGGCACTACAAGACATCAATAAATGAAACATGGAAAAAAGGGATGTCTATGTTTTTTTCCCATAACTCCTCAAGCCCCATTGGGAAATACTTTTTTTTGGCAATGACCAGAGTGTCTGAACTGTCTTTAATTAGATGTAAACTGAAATATTGCAGAGAGTATTAGATATAACCTAGTTTCACTCGTCACATATTGCGGGGTGCGAGCACGGCTGCCAGAAACGGGGCTCAGACAGTGTGTTTGTTGTGCTCAGTTTTTATCACCTGCCTTGGCCCGTCTACAGTAGAACAAGTCTAAGGCCCCGTGTCTTTATTCAA
Source organism: Hucho hucho (assembly GCA_003317085.1). Classification (NCBI taxonomy): domain Eukaryota; kingdom Metazoa; phylum Chordata; class Actinopteri; order Salmoniformes; family Salmonidae; genus Hucho; species Hucho hucho. The sequence continues at coordinate 576,355 of QNTS01000692.1, forward strand.
CGTTGACTCCTATTGGTTAATACACTGCTCCCCACTGCTTTACTGGTGTTCGCTTTCAAAGTCGCATTTGGCTTTTACCACTGAGGCTCTTTAGATATGCTTAGGAATGGCTTCAGGAATATTGAAGACTTCCTCTTTTCATGGCAAAACAGAGCCGCCTCTGACATTCCACGGGGAATCTTGAATGAAGCGTGCATTAAAAAGCAGCATGGTTTCTATTAGGATATTGAATTGAAAATTACTGGCCCACTTCCCCACTCTTCACCGCTTGCTTCATATCTGCCACTTTACACGCCTCCCTCTGCCCAATGTTACCATAGAATCCGAGGGCCTCAGACGGCAGCTTAGCAGCAAAATCCTACCCTATAAGCCAAGCCATCAGTGACTCTCGCACTCATACACATGGAGAGACATCCCACTGGGCAAAAACTGGTTGAATCAACGTTGCTTCCACGTCATTTCAACAAAAAATTCAATGTGATGACATTCAATCAATGTGGAAAACTGATTGGATTTGCAAACAGTCATCAATGTAAGGGAATTTTGTCTTTTTTTCACAAAACTTTGAACCTGAATCCAATGACAGGGTGAAATGTTTGGTTGATTTCATATTGAATTCGCGTTAGTTGACAACTCAACAAAATGTAAATCAAAACTAGACGTTGAAATGACGTCTGTGCCACAGTGCCAAGCCATTTGACAAACAAAGAAGTTAGTAATAGGGAAGGTTTCTTTCTCCCCAACAAAAAGTTTTCCTTGAGCGTTGTTTGAGAAATTACTTTGATTGCCCGCATTCAGAACAACTTCAACATTGTTGATTTATTTTTATTTTTTGCAGATTTCTATTGTAAATAGATGCGTTCTTTGATGCTTCGATGTCTAACAAAAAATCTGTTTATATTGTGGCCGAATTCATTGGTTATGAAAGCATGTGGTTGTTACTGTATTGGTTTTATATGCATTTCCCTATAAAAACAGATGTTCATGTTGAACATCAAAAAATACTTTGACATTGGGAAATGCCATTGCATTTAACGCCCTGGTTATTTGAGCCAGCCTTCGATGAGGCTATGCTGTTTGAGACAAGACATTTGGCCTGTACGGCAGTGAGGCAGTTCGTAGCGAGTCTGTAGCTTGCAGGTTTGGTTAACACGGGGAGATGGCACTAGTCTCCTCTGACTAGGACTCATGGCTGGTCACCAGGGCCTGTGGAGTTTCTGGAGAGATGTAGTGCTGGGCTGGTCACCAGGGCCTGTGGAGTTTCTGGAGAGATGGAGTGCTGGGCTAGTCACCAGGGCCTGTGGAGTTTCTGGAGAGATGGAGTGCTGGGCTGGTCACCAGGGCCTGTGGAGTTTCCGGAGAGATGGAGTGCTGGGCTGGTCACACTGGAGGCGGCACGGACAGGATATCCTAAAGACAAGGCTCGGGCTGGACCCCCTCCACTGGTATACAGTACAATACACACGTAGCCATGCACACATAAGAACGGACAAACACACACGCCATGCACGCACATACACGCGCTATCCACGCACACACATACAGTTGAAGTCGGAAGTTTACATACATGCCATCTATTTTGTGAAGTGCACCAGTCCCTCCTGCAGCAATGCACCCCCACACCATGATGCTGCCACCCCCGTGCTCCCCCCTGGTTGGGATGGTGTTCTTCAGCTTGCAAGCCCCCCCCTTTTTCCTCCAAAATAACGATGGTCATTACCTGAGCGATTTGATGGCTGCGTGGTCCCATTATATTTATACTAGCGTACTATTGTTTGTACAGATGAACGTGGTACCTTCAGGCGTTTGGAAATTGCTCCCAAGGATGAACCAGACTTCTGGAGGTCTACAATTGTTTTTCTGAGGTCTTGGCTGATTTATTTTGATTTTCCCATGATGTCAAGCAAAGAGGCAAAGAGTTTGAAGGTAGGCCTTGAAATACATCCATAGTTACACCTCCTATTGGCTCAAATTATATCAATTAGCCTATCAGAAGTTTCTAAAGCCTTGACATCATTTTCTGGAATTTTCCTAGTTGTTTAAAGGCACAGTCAACTTAGTGTATGTAAACTTGTGTATGTAAACCCCACTCTCACACACACACACACACACACACACACAAACTGGCAGCATGGTATACATGCGGTTATGTGTTGTGTTAGTGAAAGTTTTTTCCCAAATGTACAACACAAAACGTTCAGTGACTATATAATATTCCTGCATAATATTCCATGCCGTCTTGATTCTAAATTATACTGTATGTATCTAAGTACAAATATATATTTAAAGGCTCATGTTTAAGATCTTAGCAATGTCTGCAGAGAAACTATAACTTGCTTTTAACAAACATTTGTTTTAAATATTATTTTTTGGTAGTTTTGTGGGACCCTTCAATAGTAGAAGACTCACAGTTAGAACATAGAAAGGGGTGGAGGAAATGTTTCTTGTTGGATATTTTTACATTTCAGCCTTGACAATTTCCAAAGAGAGATGAATGTATCAAATGCAGGAATTCGGTCAATAATTCAACAAAAAGAAGAACTAAAATGCATTTGGCAAGCAGAGATAGAAAGAAAGAAGTTAAAAGCAAGTTCTATTTGACTTAATGCAACAGAGCGAACCATAGTTTCTCTGCAGCCATCCCTAAGATCTTAAACATGAGCCTTTAAATATTTTTTTTTACTTAGATATACAGTATAATTTAGCATCAAGATGGCATTGAATATTATGCAGGAATATTATGTAGTCACTGAATGAAAGAAAGAAAGAAAGAAAGAAAGGGAAGAGTCTGAGCTGAGAAAACAAGTGTCTGATTGCTCCCCCCCTTTAACTGCGATGATGAGGTGTCAACAGTGTAAACAGGTATGACGGACAGAGATGGACTCCGACAGCTGGAGAGGGGCATGATGGGAAGGGCGGCCATGCTCTGAAAGTCAGTCGTGACAACGCTCCATCTCGCTACCCTCACCACTTTCATCCCTCCCTCCCTCCGTCCCTCCCTCCATTGTCCTGGGCCATCAAACTAACTCCCCCCATAGCAGGACCCTAGGTCAGTTGCTCAAGCCTCTCAGGCTTCTCAGTCAGAGAGCGTGGCTGGGCTTCTCTCTCTCTCTCTCTCTCTCTCTCTCTCTCTCTCTCTCTCTCTCTCTCTCTCTCTCTCTCTCCCATTACACTGACAGCTACACCTGATAGCGAGGTCCACTTCAGTTTTGCCACCCCCCCGCCCCCCTTGGATAGGTATGCCACTACCCACGACCACGGGGGCCATTGACGCTCTGTCGACTCCCCCAGTGTTGCCGCTCTCTGCCCTGTCAGTCCGTCTCGACTGGCCTGACCTGTCAGCCACTCAGCAGCTTGGCTGTGTGCCCTCCTCCTGGGGCGGACTCCTCCATCCTTTCTTCTCCTTCTTTGCCCAGGACCTGTCAGTAGTCTGTGTCCCCCTGTCTCCAGGTCACCTCCAGTCAGCACAACCTTCTTCCTCCTCCCCTCCTCCTTCTCTCCTCCTTCTCTCCAGCATGCACTGCACCGCACAAAGTAGAACAGAACAGAGAGCCTAGCAAAGTGTTGACGCCCTCTGTCTCCTCACTCACCTCAGAGAGCCCAGCAGAGTGTTGACGCCCTCTGTCTCCTCACTCACCTCAGACAGCCTAGTGGAGTGTTGACGCTCTCTGGCTCCTCACTCACCTCAGAGAGCCCAGCAGAGTGTTGACGCCCTCTGTCTCCTCACTCACCTCAGACAGCCTAGTGGAGTGTTGACGCCCTCTGTCTCCTCACTCACCTCCACCTCCAGCTCTATTATATTGCTTACCATAAACTTCTGAAAGCCCCTGTCTTTGGTTCCATCCAAACGGTGTGTTCACAGCCTGTTCTGATTGACAGATGTGTATATTTTAACAGTTGGCTTTCCACTAATCCCTCCCTGCCCCCACCACCCCCATACTTCTCAGTCTTTCCCTCTCCCCCTGCTATTCATTTCTTTGGCTGGGTCAGGGCCACTCCCGGCAGTAGGGGAGGTCCGGCAGTGTTTGTGGAGTTCTTGCTGATTGATGCACGGTTGCTCATCAGGGAAGGAGTCGGGGTTCAAGGCCCCAGGGAAGGTTGGCTGCCCCCAGAGCAGCCCGTCTTGTTTATGTTAAGTGCAGGGGCCAGTCGGACAGGGAAATATGATCCTGTGGACAGACACAGTAAACCTGTGGGGCCCGGCTAATGCGAAACACAAACTCACCTCTTGCGTCTTTGAGACTTCAAACAGGGCTTCACCTGGTTTTCACTCTGTGACGATTTATAGAAAGGGGTCCAGGTCAAATAATCTTGAATAGGCCCTGTGGCAACTTACTGAAGCCACTTGGGGATGGCTGGTTTCAACACTGGGCTCTTACACCAGGCATTTGGGCTAGCTTTACTCATGGCATATCGCAGTTAACAGCAGGAATTAGCAAAGCTCAGAAGGTCAGAGATAACACTTCTTGAAGGTCATGCTGCCTCGTGTTAAAGACCTCATTATGAAACTTGCCTGTTCATATATGAATGAAATCCAACCAAAAATAAGAATTTATTCAACTGCAACTTCAAGCCCTTTTTGTTTTAGGGAAGGCCAAAGAAAAGAATCAGACACAAAGGAAGGGGAAGAAACCTTCTTATTGTCAAGTTTAACCTACACAACACTTAACGTGCCGCTTTTACAGAGCGCCGCCCGGCACGGCAACTGGGCTCACTTAGGTATGGAGATGAGCTGGGTGTTTTTTAATTCTTTGACAGCGTGTGTCGGGTGTTTACATAACACACAGCGGCAGAGGCCTGTGAGAGACGGCGTGCCAACGCTGCCAGGAGTGGACTGATAGATCTGATCCTCGCTTAGCCACAGGCACTGAGGAGTAGAGTGGATGGAGCCGCAGCCAGCACTGGAATACATTACCCACTGCTAGCCCTCATTCAAAAGAACCAGAGAGAGAGAGGGGAAGGGAGGAGGGAGGGGGGTGGGGGGGAAGAGAGAAGGAGAGAGGGAGAGCGAGTAAGCAAGAAGGAAAGAGTAAGGTAGGAGAAAAAAGAGAGTATGATCGAGTGGAAGAGGGAAGGGAGATGGAGAGGGAAGGAGGGACAGTAAAGATTCCCACAGATCAACTCCCAAGAAAGGAGAAGCACTGTTAACGCAGTGCACTGCGTACACTATACCTAAAGTGTTTCTTCACATAATGGTTAAACTCTCTCTGCTAATAGTCTGATATTCAGCTGTACATAATCCCAGCTCCCATTCAGACTTTTTTTGTGTGTTGCCTGTGAACAAGCACCAAGATATTGTCTGACATAATTCTATAACCATCTCACATAACAAGGTTGGATTGCCTTTGGGTATCTTATGTAGAGTTAAGACTCTAAACCCCCAAGGTGCTTGTATTGATTAAATATATATAGTCTTGCTCTCAAAGTGTGATTTAATAGAGAGAGGACTATCAGAGTCTTCTGAGGACAGGCATGAGAAGTTAGACCCTATCAGAGTCTTCTGATGACAGGCATGAGAAGTTAGACCCTATCAGAGTCTTCTGGGGACAGGCATGAGAAGTTAGACCCTATCAGAGTCTTCTGAGGACAGGCATGAGAAGTTAGACCCTATCAGAGTCTTCTGGGGACAGGCATGAGAAGTTAGACCCTATCAGAGTCTTCTGAGGACAGGCATGAGAAGTTAGACCCATGAGGATCTCCATGTAGAATCACAGTGCAGCTAAATGACACCTAGAAATCCACACGAGTTGATACTGGAAAATGGTTGTGAATACTCTCACCTTCATCCATGAAATATTAACAAAAAAAATGGATGAATTTGAATATAGTGACGGTTTTTGATTGCAAATTCATCGTAGAAATCCATGGCAGCCTTCCAGAAGAATGAAAGGAGAGAGAAATGGGTAGGGAGAGAGAAAGAGGGGGGAGTAGCACTAAGGGCCTGACAGGCTTGTGTGTCACGTTACTGCAATGAGAAATGAATGGATTCTCAGCCAATAATGCTCTGACTGCTCTAACCGATGGGCATGGAAGACAGGAATATTGACACAATACTATCCGTAAACACGACTTAACACTAGAACCACTAGGCCTCGAAGAACCCCTTCAAGCTAAGGAGCAGTCGTTCTGACTGCAACATTCTAACAATGTAATTAATACATTTAATATATGCTATGGCAAAATAAAAATGTTGTTGTGTTTATGAAGGCCTTAGGTAACATTAAAATATTATGTTTATTTGATTTCAAGTAACACAATAGCATTTTCATTGGTTTATGTTACTGTAGGCTATATTTGTTTTAAATCAAGTGTTCCATAAATGTATTCGTGGAATGCCTTTGTTACAACTATGAAACAGAAAGCATACCCAAACCACCAAGACGCACGCTCAAGGCACGCGGTCAAATGATGAAAACGTCAGTAGCCTAACCATCACTAGAAGCACCAAGTGGCCTTGATGAATAGTGAAACTCAGCACAAATGCAATAATGGCATTACAATGAACATAAGTGTTGATATGACAGCAGGCAAAAATAGTCCATTATAGTCAGCTCCTGCTTGTGTGCATCTTCACGCGTTCTTCAGCACCGGTGCCAGCCAGACTTCTTTTCTTTTCAAGCAACTTGTTCACCAATGACAATGAAGTGAAGAAATTGTCCATGGTGACATTTGTCCCCATGCCAACGTAAAGTTCCTCAAGCCTCATCAGCACATTCCCCAACACTCGCCTGCTGCCCAATGTGGATATTTTCCCAGATATTGAAAGACGTTCAGCATGTACAATTACTTACGCTGTCACTGTGTAGCCTTCTCCAATTAGGTCAGAGTAGACTGATACGACTGCTGGGATTCAGTGGATTGATAGAGGGTTCATATCATTTAGAGATTATTATTAGAATGGATCCATTCAATAGAATGGCCCGCCCTGTTCTTCATTCACAATTGGTGATTACATAATTATGCATTGTTTGCTTCCCCTCGCTCCTCAACTCACCCATTTTCCCCCTTTCTCCCCTTCATACTTTACTTCATTTATTTCATTGGTTGTTATATGTGTGAAATTAGTTTAGGTATAGTTTAGGTTCAGTTTCGAGGCAATTATCAGAGTGATTATCAGTTGGGCACTGCACTTTCAACTGTTGGGAGAAGGACCGGAATATTAGTGTTAATTCTACACAGAATCAATTTGAATTCAAACTGAATACAATAGGAAATAATCCCCTCTTATTAGACAAACAACATCTTACCAAACTAACAAAACATTTAGAATGCGTTTTCAATGTTGATCATATTTCACTCTTTCTCTCTGATGTTCGCTTTACCGGGTATAACCGGCAACAAACATTCTTCCCCTTCACCGTGAAACATGATGGGAACATGACCATGAAAAATTTTATGATGGCAGAATTCCCTGTCAGGTTGCGGTAATGTGATTTGAAGAGGATGTTGTAATTCTAGGCTTCCGAGTTGGTTGAGAAGGGACTGGACGCGTCCCAATCGGCCATGATGCCAGTGCTGGCCTGGGAGTTAATTGACGTGATAAACTGTCCACCATCTGCTACCGGAGAGCTTTTCCCTCAGCAGAGCTCTCTGTTCACTGGGCGCATTGATCCCCACTAATTCAGCAGGAGATATTATTAGAGACTGCCGGGCTTTCTGGACAGCGCTAACCGCTTACTGAGGGAAAGGGAGCTGTAGAATGGCTTCATCCTCTTCACACTCCCTTCCTCCTTCCCCCACGGACTCCGGAGCAATGCCCTCCATGGCTTTGAGCCGGCAACAAAGACATCTGGCCGTCCGAGGCTACTCCAAGCTGTTTGACCCAAACCAACCCGTCTGTTCCTGGCTGTATGCTCCGTTTGTCATCCTTTTGTCTGTTTTACTATATTTGTCTTATTGTACTTCTATAAAGCTTCTAAAAATGTATTTCTCGAAAACAAAATTGCAATTCGTCCTGCTACGTTTGTATAGGTTTGATAGTTTATTGTGTGAACAAGTTCAAAAACAAGTTGGATTACGGAGAAACCACTTCTGAGTGCTTGGTTTGTGTGCATCAAGTCAGATGCTACGTTGGTGTCAGAAGTGGGATAGTGGCCATGTGGCCTAAAAGGCATAGTAGGCCTGTAGTAAAGTGTATGTTTACTCTACACAACCTTGACAATGTTGTGGACTCTTACCATACCTAGAGACTGCTGGCTTGTTTTGGTATGGTTTTGTAAGTTTGAGACCAGTTACTCCTCAACTCATATATTCTCTTCCCATGTCTGTTAATGCTTTGCTCTGCTGACCAATCATCTCAGTTACTTCAGTACGATCAGAGCACCCATACTACACCCTACAGTCTCCACTCTCCAGTCCTGAGCGCTTCTCTAATGTTCTCCTTCTGTAGCCCATCTACACAGTGAGAGACCCTTTGTCTAAATTAATTCAGGCTGTGGATGTTGAGGGATGATTGCAGGCCAGTGCAGGCCCAGACGGATGAGTCCTTGTCAAACCTCCTCCCCCGTCGTTAGTGATGCTGAGCACATGTACACAGAGCTAGAGAAATCATCCAGAAAAGCGGCTTGTTTGCTCTTGATCACTGATGTGGCACCCAGTTAAATCACGGTCATTTACCCGAGCGATAAACACACGAGAGAGACAGCCTGGGACACATTACTGCAGCGGGAGGAATTGAGATTGGGAGGGTAGAGTTGCTGCTGCATGAGCTGGAGCTGTTTATTTGTTCAGAGTGCCACAGTTCCTTTTGCCCCCTCCTTCTCCCTTCTGTTTGATTACACCCCTGAAGGGGACGTTTCTTGTTTTCTGTCTCTGCCCCCAAAGTTTTGGGCAGTCGACCTGCCTCATGTTTCTGCTGGAGTGAAAAGAAGCCTCCATTTTGGTGCCAGGAGCCCTCGGTACCAGGAGCCCTCAGCCCTCGGTACCAGGAGCCCTCAGCCCTCATTACCAGGAAGCCCTCAGCCCTCATTACCAGGAGCCCTCAGTGCCAAGAGCCCTCGGTACCAGGAGCCCTCAGTACCAGGAGCCCTCAGCCCTTGGTACCAGGAGCCCTCAGCCCTCAGTGCCAGGAGCCCTCAGTGCCAGGAGCCCTCGGTACCAGGAGCCCTCGGTACCAGGCCTGCCCACTTTAGCATGGCTCTGGCTGTTCTTGAACTATGTGAAGACCAGTCTACCAGCGTTGCATGGGAACACAAAAATCTTAAACTCCACTTGGCCAGAAAGTCTATGTACCAGAAAAGAAATATGAGCAGCAGATATTGTCGCTAACTATTTACTGTAAATTGTTATATGCAAATGAACAGATTCCAAACTTTTAGTGTGTTCAGTCTGTTGTAATTACTAACCATGTCATAGTGCCATAGTTCCTCCCCAGGACACTGTTAGTGGGAAAATGACTTTCAAAATGACACAGGGTGAACCATACTGTATGCACCCACACCGGTCAGCTTTGATGTCCAAGGTCTCTAATGTCCCGTGTAGCCTTGTAACTGTCTGCTCTGCTTTCATACAGCTAATTCTACATGAAAGGGTTTACCTGGTACTAGCTATAGAAAAGCGACAGTCTTCTCTTTGTACATTGTCAGATGTCGAAGGGGGGTAGTGGGCACCCCCTGGCGTCAGGTCAGATGTCCAAGGGGGGTAGTGGGCACCCCCTGGCGTCAGATCAGATGTCCAACGGGGGTAGTGGGCACCCCCAGGTGTCAGGTCAGATGTTCAAGGGGGGTAGTGGGCACTGCCTGGCGTCAGGTCAGATGATCTGCGAAGTCCATGACGATGGTGAGACGATTAGGGACATGTTGTAATGTTGGAGCTGGAGGTTCAGGGACCCTGAGGGCTCTGGGGAACCTAGAGCCAGGAGCGGATTGATGATGCCCTATGTTTATTGATGGTGCCTTGTGAGATTTGGAGTCTGGAGATGTGATCACTTTTTGAGCCGAGTCAGGTAATTGAGGCTCCAGCTGCTCCAAGGGGGTGACGTGGTCATTAGCCCTGGGGGAGATGTGGACTGGGTGTGGGGGGGCAGGCAGGGCCCCCGGTAAGAGGGCCGGGAAAAGCCTTTTTATTCAGCCCAACCTTCCAGCCTCATCAGAGCTGCTGGCTCGTTAGAGCAGCCACTGAGACCAATCAATAGAACCATTAAGTGTAGTGAATGAATGGATTTAACAGGGCGTGATTGGTCAGAGCTGCATCGCTTATAGAAACGTGAATCTCACTCTCTGTCTCTCTCTATGCCCCCCCCCCCTTTCACTTTCTCAGTCTTCCACTTTTGCTCTCTCTTTTCTATCGTATAAAGGAAGAGAAAGCTATTGCCAATTTTCACCCTTTTATACCTGTCCATACCCAGCCTCTCTGGGTGTTATAAAGATTTGAGAAAATGGGCGTCCCTTTGTGCCTGAGGGACTTGTGCAGCTCCTCAGTCACACTGACAATAAGCCCACCTGGCACTCCCAGCTCTCTTCAAGCTGCCATGCCAGAGTGGCCACAGAGCACTCACCTGCTCGCCTTTGATTTACTATGGCTCTCCCCTTTTATTTGATGTTAATTATCTTATTCCACATTAACATGAGTGAAGGGGGGGTTCTAATAAAGGAAAAAAGGCTCATTTTTCTAAAGTGCAGCGCTTGCAAACCTCATTAACACACTTCAAAAGGAAATATAAAAAATGTATCTGCGAGCAACAGTTTGAGTAAATTAAATAATTTAGTTGCCGTGCTATTCCCCAAGATTCTATTAAGAGCCATACAGCTGAGTGAGAGGGAAAAATCACTGGCTTTTATCCCCCTTCCCTCCATCCCTGCCCCTTCACTCCATCCCTCCTCCTCCCCTCCATCCCTCCCCCTCCCCTTCATCCCTCCCCTTCTTCGTAGACATTGTAGTATACACATTGTCTTTTCTCGCCTGAGCATGTTTGCATTTGTGCTTCCTACATGTGTCAGCAGAGTTTCGGCAAACATGCAAACTGCGGCAACTACTTCATCAGTGTCAACCAGCAGTGCTCACTACCCCCTCCTCTGCCCTTACAATTTGTGCTTCCCCTTCTCCCTTTGGTTTTCCAGTGATCTGATCAGTAGGGGTGATATCATATGATTGAGAGGGTAGGATATGTCCCCATACCAACACATCGCTCTTTGCACCCTTCTCTCATATAGATCTGTGAATAAATGGTGCCAGGAGGGATGCATTTTCAAAACATTTTACACAAGGCCAATATTAGTCCTCTCCAAGTTAGAGAGGGGAGGAGCTAGCGATGCTAGAGAGGGCCAACAAGGCTTCAACTGCAACTCTCGCTTACAGTGAAGTCAATGGAGTCAGCGAAGAGTAGCACAAGGAGGCCATTGAGCCCCCCCGTGATTGATTTGAATACGGGGGGGCCATTGAGCCCCCCCGTGATTGAGCGGAGGCCGGGTGGGGTGGAGGAGCGTGGTGTTGTTGTGTTTGGGACCTGAACCCT
>QNTS01000693.1:0-16814 GCA_003317085.1 Hucho hucho
ATGATGACAAACTCACCTTTTCCGACAACGTTGAGTCGTCTCACCCGACAACCGCGACAATCTCCATCTAGGGCCGCTCATGCAGGCTCAGCTCAGGTGCCGGTCGCGTGCAGCGCTGCAGCCAAGTAAACAGAGTTTGCCCTTCCCCTACTGACTTTCACTTTCGGTGCCCGAATGGAAGTGAATGAGACTTTGCGATTTTTTTTAAATCTAGGCCTACGTGAAATTCTGCATCCATTGTACGATTTATTTATTTATTTTTTCCCTCGGAAGGGCAACGTGAGTCGAGAAGGGCATATGGGCAGTTGCCCGGGCAACGTGAGCAACCCCCCTGTGCACGTCCCTGGTCATCAGTCTCATCAGTCGCCAATCTGAAGACACACCTCCTCCTGTTTCCCTTACCCAATCACATCCCCTTTCCCTTGGTTTAAAAACCCAGTCAGTTGTCTCTCTCTTGTTTTGTACCTACATCTCACATTTGACTGTTATCCTGTGAGTATGTACTGCTGTGTTGTATTGCTGTTTGTTTGTTGGTGGAAAAGGGGGTAACCAGCCAAGTCGCCCTTGGGCATACATAACCCGTAGGAAACCATCTAAATACCCTAGTTAGAACTGGGCGGACCACCCACTGTATTTTATGGGTTAGTTAGCTAGGTGTTCTTTAAGCAGGTAGATTAGCTTAGGGGTTTTTAGATATTTTTTCGTTCTTTCCTTGGGTCCAGCTCAGCCCCTTTTCCCCACACCCCATTACCGTGTGTTTAAAAATAAACCAGAAAGTGTTTGACGGTAGGTTTAAGTTGTCTGTGAATTTCTTTTAGTTCTCACTGTTCCTTTTCACTGTTATAATTTGCATGATATATGTTGCTGGTCTCGTTTCCATCCCCCCCTAGACTGCGGGGCAAAAGGGATTCATAACACGGAGGCACGTGAAATAGTTGAAGGAGCCAAGGGAGTGGAAGAAATGGCGGTGGATGCTCCGCAGATTGTGGAGATTCAGAGAGATGATTGTGAAGAAGGTGCAATAAACACCATAAAATCCACGTGATTAATTGTACTGCACAAACTAACAAAAAGTCCAAGAAACTGGACATAATAGCATCTGCGGCTGAAAGGTTTTTGGGTTTCCAGGACTTCACTGACGAAACATTACAAAGAATACTGCCCGAAGATGCTCTTCCTTCTCAGGCCCCAGAGCCGGTAGTAATTGGTGTTGGCAGTTGCATCTGAATAAAGGAGTACATTGAGTTTTGTTTAGTTCATTTAGTTTAGTTTTATATTGTTAATTATTTGGGCTGATATACAGCCGAAACAATTGTTGTGGCGGCATGCACTTACATCTTTTGTTTGCAAACCGCAGTAATATCAAAAAAGACCCCGTACAGTAGGTGGCGGCAATACACCAATAGGTGTAGGCTGCCATAAAACTTTAAAGAAGAAGAAGAAGAGAGCGGACATGTGCAGATGTTATGTTTGGTAGGAGCGGTAATGGTGCTTGAACCTCATGTCGGTGGAAATAAGAATGAATGGACTTTGGTCCAGAAGAATGGAACAGTAGAAAAATTGTTGTGGGAAATAATGTGTAGTTCTGATAATACCCCATTGTATCTCGTAGGAGTAATGTTTTTGTGGAAAAAAATTATATGCCTGTCACGAGATGGATTGGTAGATAAGTGGATGGCGGGGTTGGTGTGATCAGCTCCTATTGAGCTACATTTTTATGGAATGGTCTGCCTATCTATGTGAGAGACACAGACTCTGTCTCGACCTTTAAGTCTTTATTGAAGACTCCTCTTCAGTTGGTCCTATGATTGAGTGTAGTCTGGCCCAGGGGTGTGAAGATGAACGGAAAGGCACTGGAGCAACGAACCGCCCTTGCTGTTTCTGCCTGGCCGGTTCCCCTCTCTCAACCGGGATTCACTGCCTCTAACCCTATTACGGGGGCTGAGTCATTGGCTTACTGGTGCTCTTCCATCCCGTCCCTAGGAGGGGTGCGTCACTTGAGTGGGTTGAGTCACTGACGTGATCTTCCTGTCCGAGTTTGGCGCCCCCCTCGGGTTCGTGCCGTGGGGGAGATCTTCGTGGGCTATACTCGGCCTTGTCTCAGGGTAGTAAGTTGGTGGTTTAAAGATATCCCTCTAGTGGTGTGGGGGCTGTGCTTTGGCAAAGTGGGTGGGGTTATTTCCTGCCTGGTTGGCCCTGTCCGGGGGTATCGTCAGATGGGGCCACAGTGTCTCCTGACCCTTCCTGTCTCAGCCTCCAGTATTTATGCTGCAATAGTTTGTGTCGGGGGGCTAGGGTCAGTCTGTTTTATATCTGTAGTATATCTCCTGTCTTATCCGGTGTCCTGTGTGAATTTAAGTATGCTCCCTCTAATTCTCTCTCTCTCCCTCCCCTCCCGGAGGACCTGAGCCCTGGGACCATGCCTCAGGACTACCTGGCCTGATGACTCCTTGCTGTCCCCAGTCCACTTGGTCGTGCTGCTGCTCCAGTTTCAACTGTTCTGCCTGCGGCTATGGAACCCTGACCTGTTCACCGGATGTGCTAACTTGTCCCGGACCTGCTGTTTTAGACTCTCTCTCTCCCGCACCTGCTGTCTAACTCTGAATGATCGGCTATGAAAAGCCAACTGACATTTACTCCTGAGGTGCTGACCTGTTGCACCCTCTACAACCACTGTGATTATTATTATTTGACCCTGCTGGTCATCTATGAGCGTTTGAACATCTTGGCCACGTGTTATAATCTCAACCTGGCACAGCCAGAAGAGGACTGGCCATCCCTCAGAGCTTGGTTCCTCTCTAGGTTTCTTCCTAGGTTCCTGCCTTTCTAGGGAGTTTTTCCTAGCCACCGTGCTTCATTGCTTGCTGTTTGTGGTTTTAGGCTGGGTTTCTGTATAGCACTTTGTGAAATCGGCTGATGTAAAAAGGGCTTTATAAATACATTTGATCGATTGATTTATTATACGTGCCTGCAGCGAGTTAGCTAATCAGACAGGTAGCTGGGGATTGGCTGTCATTTCCTTTAAAAGCGCTGTGTTTTGTCCATGTCTTGTGCCTCCCGAGTGGTGCAGCGGTCTAAGGCACTGCATCACTTCAGGCCCGGGTTCAATCTCAGGCTGTGTCACAACTGGCTGTGACCGGGAGTCCAATAGGGCGGCGCACAATTGGCCAAGCATCGTCCGGGTTAGGGGAGGGTTTGGCCGGGGGTGCTTTACTTGGCTCATCGCACTCTAGCGACTCCTTGTGGCGGGCCGGGCACCTTCAGGCTGACTTTGGTCGTCAGTTGAACAGTGCTTCCTCCGGCACATTCGTGCAGCTGGCTTCCTGGTTAAGCGGGCAGGTGTTAAGAGGCGTGTGACTCGACCTTCGCCTCTCCCGAGCCCGTTGGGGAGTTGCAGCGATGAGATAAAATCGTAATTGGATATCACGAAAAAGGGGCTAAAAAATGGACCAATGTCTGTGGGACAAGAAGTCTTACCAGTGAATTTGAGTTAGGAAGTGGGAGGCTGTGCTGAGCACGAACTGAGACTGGAGCTGATTGGTGATCCGAGAGCAGAGGACCGAGAGAGGCATTGGTACAACGCAAATCTATGAGCTTTAGCTCCGCCAAGTAAGGGACGTGATTCTTCCTGTGTTCCCCTTACACTACTTTCTCTCTCTGGGCTGTATCGCCACGCCACGCCACTGAAAACCACTATTGTCGGCAGGTTTCCCTGCAGTCTGTCTCCCTCTTGTTCAGCACCGGAGGCGGGGGCATCGGTGACGTCGCCAAGCAGTCTCAGACTGGACACATTCCAGGACAGGGTGTTGTGCAGATCTGGATATTGCTAGACGAAGACGTTTACTATTTTATTGTTGTGGGCCGGGGAAATACAGAACCTATCCCCACCCTGTGTATGTTGTCTTCTCTGTCTTTCCCCCTCCATATTTTGTCCTTTAGAGGGGTTGGCAGAGTAGAGCAGGGCCAGGGGTGGGTCCCATATTGTGTGCAGCACCAGAGTGAGATTGTAGTGCCTTTCGCCATATTGTTTGCAGTGCCTTCCCTTAGAATAACTATCTTGTTGCAGTGCCATATCAGAATAATTCAGTGTGCAGTGGAGTGAGATTTGTAGTGCCTTTCGCCATATTGTTGCAGTGTCATATCAGAATACTGCAATGTTTCACTTTTACATGCCCGATATTTATCTGAGGCAGTAAGGGGGAGGGTAACTTACCTGAGAGGAGGGTTTATTGTGTCGACACAGTCCGGGAAATCGTACAGTCTGCTGTGGGAGGTGGGGTACAATCCATGTTAACGTATGAATTGAAAATAAAACTTCTGTGTTGGGGTTGTGTGCTGGAGAACATTAAATCCTGTGTTGGGTGGAGTTAAAAGGGGTTCACACTAAACTGTGACATGCCCGACTTGTGGAACACGTTCAAAACATCAAAAATTATGGAGAAAGCATTGGTTAAAGAAAAATCAGTGAAGATCACGAGAAGTAGGCTTGTTCTGGTTTCTGCGGATCAGAAAAAATGTGTGTTGGATATCAATTGAGTTGATGGATATTATGTATCGTGCTTTGCGCTACGGCGCAGGGCACCTGTCAATGGAGAAATGTCTGGAGTCTCGGATAATGTTGACATTACTCAATTAATGAAAATTCAAGGAGTGGTTGATGCACGTAGGATGAATCATATGGTTAATAGCAGGAAGGAGAAGAGTTGGTCTGTTTTAGTGTTTTTTTGTTATGTGGAGTCTTGCCCTACTCTAGTGGAGCTGGGATATGTGGACTATTCTGTCAGAGCTTTTGTAAACCGACTTTACAATGTTCTTGCTGTAAAATATTTGGACATGTAAGAAATGTCTGCAGACGAGAGAAGCTGAGATGTGGGAAAGATCACTATGAAGGAGATTTTGCATTTTTAGTAGAAGAGAATAGCCATGGAGCAAAATATTGTAACTGTGGTGGAGAGCACAAAGTGCAATCCTTGGAGTGCCCTATAAGGGTGAGAGGTTGCCAAAATCAAGGCAGGAGAGAGTCTCCTATGCGAAGGCTGTCAAACGGGTAGAAAGATCGAGTATCTCTGAAGGTCCGGTGGTAGTGAAAACCGGTAGGCCTACACTGCAGCCTGAGTATCACCAGCTCCCTATGCAACTGGGTCCTGGACTTCCTGGCGTGCAGTCCCCAGGTGAAGGTAGGCGATATTACTTCCTCAACACAGCAGCCTCACATCCCTCACACAGTTCCAACTCCATCAGCAAGTTCGCTATTGACGCGACAGTAGTAGGCCTGATTACCAACAACAATGAGATGGCCTACAGAGAGGAGGAAGGCACTCTGACGGCGTGGTGCCAGGTAAACAGCCTCACTCTCAACATCAGCAAAATAAAGGAGATGATTGTGGACTTCAGGAGGAACCAGGCTGGGCACACCCCCATCTTCATCAACTGAGCCGTCGTGGAGACGGTCAAAAACGTCAAGTTCCTCGGCATACACATCTCTGAAGAGCTGAAATGGTCAAATCACACAGATCCGTGGTGAAGGCGGCATGACAGTGAAGCAAGTCAGGAGGCTGAAGAAATGTGGTCTGTCCCCGAGGGCCCTCAGTGTTCTACAGGAGCACCATCGAAAGCATACTGTTGGGCTGCATCACAGGTACGGAAACTCCACCGCCGCTGACCGCAAGGTTTTACATAGGGCAATATGCTCAACCGAATGCATCATTAGGTGCACACTGCCTATCCTCCTGGACACCTACAACACCAGGTGTCGCAGGAAGGCCAAGATCATCAAGGACCTCAGCCACCCGAGCCACGGCCTGTTCTCCCCGCTTCCATCACTCAGACGTGGGCAGTATAGGAGCATGGCCAATATATAGTTTTTGGAACGTAAACAATAAAACTCATTTAGAACAAGCGGCCCCACTCTACATCTGGCTAGCTAGCTGCCCCAGAGAACTCAACATATCAAGTGTATGTTAATATCAAGTGTATGTTACAAGCAGAAACAAAGTCTACTTATAAAGACTCAAAAGCTGGGTTACATGTAGCTTAGTCCGTGTATGGAAAAGTCATAGACTAATGCATAATAAATAAATCAGTACTGACAAGAATAAATGTCTTAAATGATAGAATGAATGCATCATCTAGCTGACATCTGTAAAGTTCTCTTTCAATGTTGCTTCTCTTGACGGGACCAGGGAGAGAAAGCAATCACTCTTAATAGGTAGCCTGAATATTATTCCCTTGCAAACATTTTCAGATTAAAAACACTGAAAGAATGCACTTTGCCATTGATGCATATTTTTACGTGGTAGGATACTGACAGCTGTTATGTAAAAGAATCAATCTCTGAATAAGACACCTATTCGCATTTGCTTGAGAAATAAATAAAACACTTTTCCCAGAGACAAAAATAACATTTGGTGTGTCATTGTACTGCAATAAATACTTAATTCTGCAGGAGTTCATTTCATAATAGGCTACATGTGAGATGTTATAGGCCTGTCAGTGTCCAGATTTCAGTTCGTATTCCATTTAATCCATCTCAAGTTCAAAGTGATAATTTTAGCTCTCATTTCAACTCTCATTTGTTGGCAAAGTAAACATGCTATAATGCAACATATTAGTCTCTCACAATATTACAATCTTTCACAATAAACAAGTTGTCCCGCCCTGACCTGTAGGAGCCTTTTTATGTCTCATTTTGGTTTGGTCAGGGTGTGATTTGGGGTGGGCATTCTGTTCTAGTTTTTCTATTTCTTTGCTGTTGGCCAGGTAGGGCTCTCAATCAGGGACAGCTGTCCATCGTTGTCTCTGATTGGGAGTCATACTTTAGTAGCCCTTTTTCCCTCCTTTTGTTGTGGGAAGTTGGCGCTGTTGATGTGTATGTGCTGTTGGTGCTACACCAGATGATCATCTTCATTTGTTGTTTTGTTTTGAGTGAGTTTACAAATAAACATGTTTAACTCAACCCGGCACGCTGCGCCTTGGTCCGTCCCTGAAGATCGTGACACAAGTCATTCACAATTTTCAAAGTAGGCATAGTAATAGAGACAGTCTTTCACTGTGTCAAGTTTTTAAGTAGGCATAGTAATAAACTCAGTTTATTTGTTCTGAAGATACAGGATAGTTTACATGGCACAATTAAATAGTAGCCATACATACAGTAATGGCAGTGTAGTACAATACTATAAATACCCAGTGGTGAAATGGAGGCAACAGCGGTGTAGGTGTAGAGATGTGCAAAGAGTCATTTTGTGACAAGAACATGGAGAGAATAGATGCTTTATTGTCCATTGCTTAAAAAGAAAATGTGTCTTCTGCTTTTCACAACAACCTGCTGTGCAGCACCCCTGGGTGGATAGCAATTGTGGGGGGTTAAGTGCCTTGCTTATGGGCACAACGGCACAGCGTCGTCCTAGGCTTGAACCATTGTAGTCATGGCACCACACTCAGTCATTACTCCTGTAGTAGCCTAGCCCTAGAGCAGTGTTTCCTGGTCTTGTTCCTGGGGACCCAAAGGGGTACACATTTTAGTTTTTGCCTTAGCACTACACATCTGATTAAAATCATCAAAGCTTGATACATTGATCATTTGAATCAGTTGTGTAGTGTTAGGACAAAAATAAGAATATGCCCCCTTTGGGTCCCCAGGACCAGGATTGAGAAACAGAGGCAGGAGACGCAGACCAGCAGTTGGAAGGTTGATGGTTTAAGCCTCGGGCCTGGGCAACACACAAATGAGAACGGAACTGAACTGGCAGCTGGAAGGCTGCTGGTCATTGATCCCTTGTACCATCTGCTGCCATTGTGGCCTTGAGCAAGGCACCCCCCCCCCCAACAATTGCTCTCCATCCAGAGGCTCTGCACTGCTGCTGGCCCTGTGTCAACTTCTGTGTATTTTTCGGTGTTGGGAAAAGGAGAAGACACATTTTCCATTCCGACCAATGGATTATAAAGTTGTATTAAATTCGTCTTTGGAGTCCTCTATGTCTTTATCCAGCATATTGTCGATCTAGAGAGGTATAGACAGCCCTGACAACACAAACTGGGTCCCCATGTAGTCCACTCAACAAAAAATGTCTGCCATCGAGCATTATCATCTGAAAAAAAGGACAACACTTTAGACTCCCCTTGACTTTTTCCACATTTTGTTACGTTGAAGCCTTATTCTAAAATAAATTACATTAAAAAAAAATCCTCAGCAAACTACACACATACCCCAAGATTTGGAACATTATGCAAATGTATTCAAAATAAAAAACAGAAATACCTTATTTACATAAGTGTTCAGACCCTTTGCTAAGAGACTCGGAATTGAGCTCAGGTGCATCTTGTTTCCATTGATCATCCTTGAGATGTTTCTACAACTTGATTGGAGTCCACCTGTGGTAAATTCAATTGATTGGACATGATTTGGAAAGGCACACAACCAGTCTATATAAGGTCCTACATTTTACAGTACATGTCAGAGCAAAAGCCAAGTCATGAGGTCGAAGGAATTGTCCGTAGAACTCCAATAAAGGATTGTGTTGAGGCACAGATCTGGGGAAGGGTACCAAAACATTATGGTAGAATCCATTCCTCAGTGTACATTACAGCCCGTTTGAAGTTTGCCAAAAGGCACCTAAAGACTCAGCCCTTGAGAAACAAGATTTACTGGTCTGATGAAACCAAGATTGAACTCTTTGGCCTGAATGCCAAGCATCAAGTCTGGTGGGAACCTGGCACCATCCCTACAGTGAAGCATGGTGGTCGCAGTATCATGCTGTGGGGATGTTTTTCAGCGGCAGGGACTGGGAGACTAGTCAGGATCAAGGCAAAGATGAACGGAGCAAAGTACAGAGAGATCCTTGATGAAAACCTGCTCCAGAGCGCTCAGGACCTCAGACTAAGGCAAGGGTTCACCTTCCAACAGGACAACAACCCTAAGCACACAGCCAAGACAACGTAGGAGTGGCTTTGGGACAAGTCTCTGAATGTCCTTGAGTGGTCCAGCCAGAGCCCGGACTTGAACCCGATCGAACATCTCTGAAAATAGCTGTGCAGCAACGCTCCGCATCCAACCTGACAGAGCTTGAGAGGATCTGCCGAGAAGAATGGGAGAAACTCCCCAAACAGAGGTGTGCCAAGCTTGTAGCGTCATGCCCAAGAAGACTTGAAGCTGTAATCACTGCCAAAGGTAATTCAACAAAGTACTGAGTAAAGGGTCTGAATACTTGAGTAAATGTGATATTTTCATAATTTTTTTTTTTTTATAATTTAACAAAAATGTCTAAAAAACTGTTTTTGCTTTATGAGGTGTGTGTAGTTTGATGAGGATTTTTTTTTAAATGCAATTTAAAATAAGGCTGTAACGTAACAAAATGTGGAAAAAGTCAAGGCGTCAGAATACTTTCCAAATGCACTGTAGGCTCAGAACTTTTGTGAAACAGCACAGTTGAAAATATATGGCAAATAGAAACAAACAAAAGATAACTATTGTAAAATATACTGTGTGTGTGTGTGTGTGTGTGTGTGTGTGTGTGTGTGTGTGTATAAACTGGAAGTAGAAGCCTAGTGTCCATTAATTTACTCAAATTAGGGGAGGGTTGGTAGGGGAAAATACATTTTTAAAAGCAATATATACATACAATACCAGTCAAGTTTGGAAGCACCTACTCATTCAAGGGTTTTTCTTTATTTTTTACTATTTTCTACATTGTAGAATAATAGTAAAGACATCAAAATGATGGAATAACACATATGGAATCAGTAATAACCAAAAAAAAAGTGTTGAATCAAAATATATTTGAGATTCTTCAAAGTAGCCACCCTTTGCCTTGATGATAGCTTTGCATATGCTTGGCATTCTCTCAACCAGCTTATTGGGGTAGTCACCTGGAATGCATTTCAATTAACATGTGTGCCTTGTTAAAAGTTAATTTGTGGAATTTCTTCCCTTCATAATGTGTTTGAGCCAATCAGTAGGGGTGGTATACAGAAGATAGCCCTATTTGGTAAAAGACCAAGTCCATATTATGTGAAGAACAGCTCAAATAAGCAAAGAGAAATGATAGTCCATTATTTGAAGACATGAAGGTCAGTCAATCCGGAAAATGTCAACAACTTTGAAAGTTTCTTCAAGTGCAGTCGCAAAAACCATCAAGCGCTATGATGAAACTGGCTCTCATGAGGACCGCCACAGGAAAGGAAGACCCACAGTTACCTCTGCTGCAGAGGATAAGTTCATTAGAGTTACCAGCCACAGAAATTGCATCCCAAATAAATGCTTTACAGAGTTCAAGTAACAGACACATCTCAACAGTTCAGAAGAGACTGCGTGAATCAAGCCTTCATGGTCGAATTGCTGCAAAGAAACCACTACTAAAGGACACCAATAATAATAAGAGACTTGCTTGGGCCAAGAATCACAAGCAATGGACATTAGACAGGTGGAAATCTGTCCTTTGGTCTGATAAGTCCAAATTTGAGATTTTTGGTTCCAACCGTTGTTGGATGATGCGGATGATGTCCACATGTGTGGTTCCCACCGTGAAGCATGGAGGAGGTGTGATGGTGCTTTGCTGGTGAGATTGTTGGTGATTTACTTAGAATTCAAGGCATACTTAACCAGCATGGCTACCACAGCATTCTGCAGCGATACACCATCCCACCTGGTTTGCACTTAGTGGGACTATAATTTGTTTTTCAACAGGATAATGACCCAACACACCTCCAGGCTGTGTAAGGGCTATTTGACCAAGAAGGAGAGTGATGGAGTGCTGTAGCAGATGACCTGGCCTCCACAATAATCCGACCTCAGATGAGATGATTTGAGATGAGTTGGATCGCAGAGTGAAGGAAAAGCAGCCAAAAAGTGCTCAGCATATGTGAGAACTCCTACAAGACTGTTGGAAAAGCATTCCAGTTGATGCTGGTTGAGAGAATGCCAAGAGTGTGAAAAACTTTCATCAAGGCAAAGGGTATCTACTTTGAAGAATCTCAAATATATTTTGATTTGTTAAACACTTTTTTTGGTTACTATATGATTCTATATGTTATTCCATAGTTTTGTTGTCTTCGCAATGTAGAAAATAGTAAATATTTTGAAAAACCCTTGAATGAGTAGGTGTTTCCAAACTTTTGACTGGTACTGTATATTTGTTATTCTCATTGAAATCAAGTCCAAGAAGTGGTAGATCTGTTCTATGCACACTATTTCTATTCTTCCCGTTCTTAAGTTTAGTTTTTGTCTTTTACATTTGGTTTTGTACACCAGCTTCAAACAGCTGAAAATACAGTATCTTTTAATTAACAAAAACTTTGTATTTCACAGTGGTTCAGATCATTGGTTCCAACCTTCTTCAGTTACTGTACCACCAACTGAATTTTGCTATACCTGGAGTACCCCTAAAGTACCCCCTCATGTGCATTTTACCAGGTGGCCTATGGTCTCATGAGTCTTCTAAGTACCCCATGTGTAGCCCTGGTTTAGATGGTAAAATTATTCTCTATCTTGTGAGTTGTTTTGTCACATAAACTGAAATCAGGAAAACTATTCGATTTTTTTGCATCCATGGAAATGGCGGAGACATTGTTGCCACCGTCCAGTTGGTGGCATCAATACACCTTAAAACCCCAAAGAATAAGACATTACCACAGAGTAAAGTCACAGATAGAACAATGAGCCAGATATTTCACCAGTATAAATGTGAAGCATCCAGTTCGCGTTTCCACTCTCTACGAGATATACCCCATATCTCGTAGAGAGTGGAAACGCGTTCGTAAATTCACTCTGGCTATCTACTCCGATTTCAGAGCACTCGTCTGAGTGTACCAGAGCACAGAATAACTGAGGAAATTACAAACGTTCAACACCGGCTGAATATGACCAGTGTCAGTAAACTTATATTTTTGCCAGCAGCACAGTTACAGTCAGATAACAAGAAAACAGCCTAACCAGCTCTGCTAGGGTGAGTAAAATGGTCAGAGTGAGGTGTTCTCTCATTTGTGTCTGGAAGTAGCTAGCAAGCTGGAAATGGAAATAATGCTGCAATGCACCAATAGGAACTTGCTAGCTCGTGCTTGGCTCTGCCCACCTCCTTGCTTGTTCGGCCCACTGTGATTCATTTTCTCCCATTCGAAACAGGCTGTGGTCTATCTTGGGTTAGTTATAAATCTTTGGTAATGTCACACAGTACTGTCTGTGGTACCACAGTTTCTAAACCCAGAGGCGCAACATCGCGAGACGTCCGGGAACGCTTGGGAAGCCGATGTGAGTAAGGCCTTTAAACAGATCAACATTCACAAGGCCGCAGGGCCAGATGGATTACCAGGACTTGTACTCCGAGCATGCGTGGACCAACTGGCAAGTGTCTTCACTGACATATTCAACCTGTCCCTGACCGAGTCTGTAATACCAACATGTTTCAAGCAGACCACCCATAGTCCCTGTGCACAAGAACACCAAGGTAACCTGCCTAAATGACTACTGACCGTAGAACTCACGTCTGTAGCTATGAAGTGCTTGAAAGTCTAATCATGCCTCACATCAACACCATTATCCCAGAAACCCTAGACCCACTCCAATTTGCATACCGCCCTAACAGATCCACAGATGACGCAATCTCTATTGCACTCCACACTGCCCTTTCACACCTGGACAAAAGGAATACCTACGTGAGAATGCTATTCATTAACTACAGCTCAGCATTCAACACCATAGTGCCTTCAAAGCTCATCACTATGCTAAGGACCCTGGGACTAAACACCTCCCTCTTCAACTGGATCCTGGACTTCCTGACGGGCTGCCTCCAGGTGGTAAGGGTAGGTAACAACACATCAACAAAGGGGCCCCTCAGGGGTGCGTGCTCAGTCCCCACATGTACTCCCTGTTCACCCATGACTGCATGGCCAAGCATGACTCCAACACCATCAATAAGTTTGTCGACGACACAACAGTGGTAGGCCTGATCACCGACAATGATTAGACAGCCTTTAGGGAGGAGGTCAGAGACCTGGCAGTGTGGTGCTAGGATAACAACCTCTCCCTCAACGTGATCATGATAAAGGAGATGATTGTGGACTACAGGAAAAGGAGGGCCGAGCACGCCCCCATTCTCATCGAGGGGCTGTAGTGGAGCAGGTTGAGAGCTTCAAGTTCCTTGGTGTCCACATCACCAACGAACTGTCATGGTCCAAACACACCAAAACAGTCGTGAAGAGGGCACGACAACACCTATTCCCCCTCAGGAGACTGGAAAGATTTGGCATGGGTCCTCAGATCCTCAAAACGTTCTACAGCTGCACCATCGAGAGCATCCTGACTGGTTGCATCATCGTCCTGGAATAGCAACTGCTCGGCCTCCAGACTGCAAGGCCCTACAGAGGGTAATCCATATGGCCCAGTACATCACTGGGGCCAAGCTTCCTGCCATCCAGGTCCTATATACCAGGCTGTGTCAGAGGAAGGCCCTAAAAAGTACCAAAGACTCCAGACACCCTAGTAATAGACTGTTTTCTCTGCAACCGCACGGCAAGTGGTACCGGAGCGCCAAGGATCCTTAACAGCTTCTACCCCTCCTGAACAGCTAACCAAATAGCTACCCGGATTATTTGCATTGCCCCCCCCACCCATTTTTTTACGCTGCTGCTACTCTGTTTATTATCCATGCATAGTCACTTTACCTCAACCTACATGTACATATTACCTCGACTAACCTGTGCCACCGCACATTGACTCTATACCGGTAACCCCTGTATATAGCCTCATTACTGTTATTTTATTGTTGCTCTTTAACTATTTGTTATCTTTCTATTTTCTTCTTTAATTTGTATTTATTTATTGTTTACTTCAGTTTATTTATTACATACTTTAACACTTATTTTGTCTTAACTGCTTTGTTGGTTAGGGGCTTGTAAGTAAGCGTTTAACTGTAAGGTCTACACCTGTTTTATTCGGCGCAGGTGACAAATTAAATTTGATTTGAAACAGACCAGGCTGGGGTTTGTGGATTCTGAAGTCAATAAGAGAAGTGAAATACTATTTCTTAGTAGTTCATTTTCTCAAAATCTAGAGGCACAACCTAGATTTCAGGCAATGTCATAAGTAGTTGAACATGTTATTACTCCAACCTGGTGAGCGACAAACTGAAACGTTTTAATTTTTGTCAAAAGCCTTTCAAACTCATACACACCCTCGTCCACTTATCCTCGCCTTATGCCCTTGGGGGAATCCCGGTCACCATCTTGGGGGGTGGTCCAAATGATTAGCCAAGCAAGGAAACATTGCAACGTAGGTCCTTCAGCCCTCGTTTTTAGTCAAGTTTGCGGGTGTACAATTATGTTGAGACTGAATTACCCATAATTCAATTTGCGACGATTGTACATCCTCTAAGAAAAAATGTTAAACCTCAACGTCACTATGAAGTCGACATACAAGTGTAAGTAAAAACGAATGTAAATAAGTTAGAAATTGTGCTACTGATGCACATGACGGCACAAACACGTCTCGGTTAAAGTAATGATGTGTTTGTTTGGTTAGCTTTTGGAAATTGTAGAACAGGGCCGTAATTATAATATATATTGGGGAACACACATCCCCCCCCCCAATATTCAAATATATTGATATAAAAAAAGATAAATAAAATGCAAATATGCTATGCTACAACAAGCAACTACGCACCGCCCTCCGAAATAATAATTGGCAAATGTAATCATAACTAAACTGTTGGGTTTGAGAATGTTTCTTTGCTAATTGTTAGGTTTGAGAATATGTTTCTTTGCTACACAGGAATATGTTTGAGCTAAGGCTGATAAATTGTGGAACAATAGTGAATTGTGCAAACACCTGGTGTCTGGCTAAGGGGCAGTATAACCTTGGGAGATAACCGTATGTTGAGCTAGGAACACATGAATAGAAAGATGTTGAGACACAAACAGGACTGAGCCTGTGGCCTCAGTAACCCCGGACAACAAGCGCCAAGAGGCTGGGACCAGCCTGTGCGCCTACTATTGGCCAGGCAAGTCTAAACCACGCCCAGCCACTGTTCTGATAGGCCCATCCCGAGGTGGGAACTAACTCTGTCAGAACATACTTATACCAATGCATTTAGCAGAAAGGGCAGTTCTCTGTTAACCCTGCGTGGTACTACATGGAACCCGTATATACGAAGATTGCATTTACCATTTATTGCTTGAGTGAATAAAAATAATTAGAACTTACTTGGTGACTTTGTCACCTTTTGTCCTGATACCAGATTTGATTTTCGCAACCTTAACAATTGGTGACCCCGACGTGATGTGGTGACGGACATCGCTGGAGATTGACGTGCCAGCCGATTGGCCAGGACTATCTTCGGACGGTGTGTCTCACAAACTAGACCGGTCTACTAAAAACAGGTAAGCAGATACCTATTGTGAATAACTAAAAGTCTGCACATTGGGCATTATCCAAATTCATTTTGTGAGATACCTGTCTGATGTAAGTTGACAAATTATATACTAAGTTATCGATTAGGTATTATTAGAAGTATTCATTGACATATGAGTGGTGGTAAATGCAATTTTAACTGATCAGGCCTGTCAACATTATAACAACGTATGCAATGTACTAGATGAGTGTGAGGTGAGTCGGCGAACTTACTGGTATGAATGGGAGAATAACGGCAATAAGACAGTGTATGATTGATAACGGCAATATAGTATGGTTTAGATTTGATCAATCTGAATTATATTGGAAATAAGAGAAGTTATCGGGTGTGTATGATATATTATGTGAAGTCATATTGGAAATAAGAGAAGTTATTGTGTGACTGTAGTACATTGGGTGTTCCGTCGGCGTACGAGAATATTCACTTTGAATGACCTGCGGGTAAATAAAAAGGATAGAATCCTGGGTTAGCGACCCCGTGAGGTTATAATTGTTGGTAGTCTATTTGTTGTGGGATTAGGAGATACCGGTTTACTTATTGTATTGTTTGTGTAAATTGAAAATCATGGCCGAATACGAGGTGGAGAAGGTGTTGAAGACGTTGAAATCCACATTAGAAGTTAACGGGGGTACGGACGGAAAAGATTGGAAAAAAAGGGGAAAAATTATACAAGGAATGGATAAAAGAAAGTAGTATTACTTCACCCAACAGGCTCCCAGTCGACGGGGAGCCTGGTAGAATATTAGAAAGTATTGAGACATGGGGAGGAGAGGGAAACCTAATATAGCGGAGTGAGATCTAATGTCCGATCGACAGTCAACTCTATAGATAAAGTTTCCAGACCGGAGAATCCCACATGGTATAATACATATCACATAGGCTGTGAGAATATACATAGAACCATAATTAGAGTAATTTGATAACGTTAGGAACCACACACATAGATCATGGAGACCTAATACACATATATTGGGAACATAGAGGGTAACATAGATGGTCAGCCTAGCACACACACGGGGTAGTAACATACATATTACGTGTGAAACACATAGAAATGTTTTATTATTAAAGGTCAATTCCACTTAATGGAAAACTATATTTTATGATGAGGTTTGGATATAGTGCTTGCTTTTAGGAAAAATGGAAGTCAAATACGTGTGTATGTATGTTAATTAAGGGAGACAATAGATAATGGATAACAGAAATAATCTACTGTATAATAGCTATCAAATGTACTGATTCGAAATTGGTCTATTAACGATAACATAGTGTTTGTACATGATTATGGCAGTGAGAGACCAACCATATAATAGTGTGTGTGTGTGTGTGGTGAATGAGTAGGAACGTCTACGTGGAGCATGGAAGTGTTTGGACATTTCTGTTTGATTTCAACATATGGGTTAAGACGCGCCCCCA
>QNTS01000693.1:22438-53227 GCA_003317085.1 Hucho hucho
ACCCTATTGGGTGTGAAAAGGGGGATTGTTGGGGTTGAGAATATGTTTCTTTGCTAATTGTTAGGTTTGAGAATATGTTTCTTTGCTACACAGGAATATGTTTGAGCTAAGGCTGATAAATTGTGGAACAATAGTGAATTGTGCAAACACCTGGTGTCTGGCTAAGGGGCAGTATAACCTTGGGAGATAACCGTATGTTGAGCTAGGAACACATGAATAGAAAGATGTTGAGACACAAACAGGACTGAGCCTGTGGCCTCAGTAACCCCGGACAACAAGCGCCAAGAGGCTGGGACCAGCCTGTGCGCCTACTATTGGCCAGGCAAGTCTAAACCACGCCCAGCCACTGTTCTGATAGGCCCATCCCGAGGTGGGAACTAACTCTGTCAGAACATACTTATACCAATGCATTTAGCAGAAAGGGCAGTTCTCTGTTAACCCTGCGTGGTACTACATGGAACCCGTATATACGAAGATTGCATTTACCATTTATTGCTTGAGTGAATAAAAATAATTAGAACTTACTTGGTGACTTTGTCACCTTTTGTCCTGATACCAGATTTCGCAACCCTAACAAAACTTAACAAATTGCCATTATTACTACCGGTTCTAGTATTCCGGTGTACTGCAGTTCTGCATGTGGTTTGTCCAAGTGGTGTTGCAGTACCCCAGCAGAAGCCGTTGCTCGACTGCTGTGGACAGGTACAATCAATGGCAAACACTGTACTCTCTCTCTATTTCATTACTTTCAAATGTATTAGAAAGTGGAACACTAGACTGGAATATGAGTGTTACGTAGGCTATATAACTGAGTGTGATAGTTTTAACGTCAACACGTCATTTTGCACTAGAACTGTACTTGTGGAAATAAATAATATTTTGCTAAAAAGTGTCAGTAATTGCATGGAGTGGCAACAACCGTTTGGGTGAAAACGGGCCGATTTGCGAGTGCTAATCAACCAACCATCACTAACGTTAGCTGTCATAGCTAAGTTACCTGGAAAGTTTATTAGCCACAAATTCACCCAGCGACCAACAATGGTGCTCACGGGCGTATTCAACCAACGTTAATGTCTTTATTACGTTATATTTGTCAGAAAGCCCACGTGAAGTCTGAGTAAAGTTTTAATAATTTATGTTGCGCTGCATGTGTAATTTATGTAGACAGTAGTAGCTTTCATTTATTGCATATTCATATAGTATACTGTATAGCTGTACTTGCTTATGATATAGCATTATTTGTTGTTTTTTTATTTTTATTAAAGGGCAAGCAGTTTTATTACAGTCAGTTTTCATTCACAGTGAGTGTCCTCATGAGGAAGGGTGGCAGTGACATTGGGCAGTTTTTTGGGGCAGCCTCAGAAAAGAAGAAAAGTAAGTTGAGAGCAGTGAGAAAATGAGTACCAGTCAGATGATAGAAGTATACAGTAGTACAAGAGATGAGTCAATGTTTCTGGATATAATAATCATTGCCATTCAGATCAGAAATGGTTAGTAATCCATTCCTGAACATCATGGCAAGAAACACCACTTGTTTACTGATAATATTTCTTTCATGTTCACTCTGGTGCGTTCAGAGTAAAGAGGGAGAGAGCATGAGGATGCTAACAGGACAGGGAGAGCAGGTGACATGGAGGTGAGTGAGAAAATGAGAAAATATTGATGACTGATCTGATATCGCCGTGTTGGTGTTGTTCCTACGACATCATAATTAATGTTGGCACAACTGAGGTCAGGTTTAGGCACAGGTGCCACTGAGTTTTTTTTAATTTTTTATTTTTTTTATTTCACGTTTATTTAACCAGGTAGGCAAGTTCTCATTTACAACTGCGACCTGGCCAAGATAAAGCAAAGCAGTTCAACACATACAACAACACATAGTTACACATTGGAGTAAACAAACATACAGTCAATAATACAGTAGAAAAAAAACAAATCTATATACAATGTGTGCAAATGAGGTAAGATAAGGAATGTAAGGCAATAAATAGGCCATGGTGGGTTAGGGTTAGGTCAAAGGGTGGGGAGCAGGGGAATATTCTGTCTTTGGACTGGGGTAACCAACTAACTACAGGTCAGTTGCAATGATAGTCCTGGAGCAACATTAATTATGATATAGTAGGAACAACACCAACACGGCTGATATCAGATCGTGCAAATATTGATGGTTAAGAGTCTTAAAAGCTTTAGTAAGGCTTCTGCTGGTCGTCCCTGCCTCTGTAGAGGCTGAGAGGAGTTGTAGTGCCCTGAGGAGGCTAAAACCATGGCTTAGATCATCGATGAGTCAAACAAGGCTGACTAATGTGGCCATGTGTCACATGCACCAGGAGAAACTGCACAGACTGGACCTTGAAGGAATATGCCAGTCTTTTATCAGTGTCCCCTATACTGGTGCTGCTGGCAACAATTTTTCTGACACCTGTGTCAATTTTGACACATAAATGAAATGGGTACTAGCGTAGAGCTTGCTAGCTAATGTTTGCTTTAGTTTGCTCGCTAGCTCTGCAAATTCAGCTATTGTGTGTGAACCCTGCCAACATAAAACTAAATCGCTATGGTGCAATTGACTGGATCAACCTCACGTTAGCTACGTGCAGTGAGGGCCTTTCAGACGGTAGACACGAGCACTCTGTCACCTTGCCAGCTAAGGAACACTACATTGCATTGCTAGCTTCTCTCATTGACTCAAATTCAAACAGCTGCAAACACTGGTTGATGTTCAAATCCAATTTTATTGGTCACATACACATGGTTAGCAGATGTTAATTCGAGTGTAGCAAAAATGCTTGTGCTTCTAGTTCCGACAATGAGGTAATATCTAACAGTAATATCTAACAAGTAATCTGACAAATCCACAAGAACTACCTTATACACACGAATGTAAGGGATGAATAAGAATATGTACATATAAATATATGGATGAGCGATGGCCTTGCGGCATAGGCAAGATGCAGTAGATACATATGAAATGAGTGATGTAGGATATGTAAACATGACTAATTTGGTGTTATTTAAGGTGACTAGTGATACCTTTTTATTAAGTCCATTTATTAAAGTGGCCAGAGATTTGAGTCTGTATGTTGACAGCATCCTCTCTATGTTAGTGATGGCTGTTTAACAGTCTGATGGCCTTACTGTAGGCCTTACTGTAGCTAGCTAGCAAATGTCACCTAGCCCGCTAGCTAACATAAAGAGTGACCTGTAATTTAATGCAGCGCAACGGTTATGAATGTGTTTTCTTGTGTTGAATGGTAGAAGGAAAGAAATGTCTAACATATCCTTTGTTTGAAATACTTACTGGAGGTCAGCCACCAACGGCAGACTCTGTCAGATTCCCACACATGCACCTTACCTGTATCATGTTCCACTGCTGAGGGCTGGGGGGGTGAGAGGCAGTGGATCAAACCATTGTGAGGCAAAGGGCAGGGGGTCAGCACAAGTGCTTTCATTGCTTACTATTAATATTATTGAAATTACAAATTAGTCATAGTGGGCAGAACAAGCAATGAGGTGGGCAGAGCCAAGCACGAGCTAGCGAGATCCTATTGGCGCGTTCTAGCATACATTTGCATGCATATTTCCGTCACGGAACGCCTACTCTTTGAAGTGAGCGTGTGCAATAACACAATTCGCTTTGGCACTCCTTCTAAACAACTGCAATTGTTTAGAAACTTTGGCAAAGAGTAAAGTTTACAAAACGTTGTCCACTCTGTTCAGCACTGATTCTAGTTTTGGTGACCGAAAACTGTATTGTTTCATTGATGAGAAGATTTGCAGAATGTCGGCCAAAATTCATCCCGTTCTATCTTCTCCCACTGCCGGCCAATGAGCTTCCTATAACTACCATATTTGGTAGTCAGTGTAAACGCCAAGCTGATGCTTCACATTTATACGAAATATCTGTCTCATTGTTCTATCTGTGGTTTTAGCATTTTTGACATTTCGGAGTTTCCTAGTTCCGACTAGTACTTGAACGCGGCTCAACTAGGATCGGGGATTTCTATTGGAGAAGCAGTTTCTGCCTGTCTTTGAAGTAAATGTGTCTCAGGTTGCAATTGCGGAACGCTGGAACTTCGAGTTTCATTTGGTGAAGAGCGGTCGACTTGAAATTGACCCACAAAAGCAGCTAGCAAGACTGGATAAGAAGTAGACAAATATGAAGAGCGGTCTGTGAGGACTGACAATCGTGGAAGCGAATGAACACGTCTAACGTTAGCTAGCTAGATATGTCTTAAAGTCGTCTATCGAATTAATACAACTTTACAGTGATAGCTAGCTAACGTTAGCCTGCTGTTGCTAGCTTGAAGTTGAAGAAGTGGAGACGAACGCTTAGCACAATCATTATTTTTAAAAGTTATATTTTAGAGAAGTTAATATTACTCCACTGGGAAGTTTTGCTTATGAGGACTCCGATTCTGCATGGCGTGGAGCAGTGAGGACCGAACCACCACAGGTAACGTTAATATTTAAGTGGCCGCATATTTTGAGGGCAAATCGACTTTCGGTCCGGGGTTCAGCCATTCAAACATCAGTGGGTGTTAGTTGTGTGCCGATGACCAATGTAGAGTTTCACATTTCCATTTTTTTAAAAGATTAAGTAAGTCAAGTGTAGCCTTGTGAACATTCATGCCACAGATACCACCTGAACTGATACTACTTGCATGCCATGACCAAAGAAAGGAGAGGGCGTGGTGACAGTTTCGACAGTGATAAGATGCTAGCACGAAGTTCTTGGACTAAGTAATATCTTTATTTACTACAGCCATTAGCAGGGGCGCAACGTTGGAAGTTGAAGTTGGGGGCATAACCTGGCATGGTGTACTCAGATTTGTTTTGTGTGCATCTAAGCTCATTTCCTGCGTTTCAACGAAGGCTGTCCCTGTTCTTTCATTTTAAAACGTGTATTTTCATTTATAGACACAACCTGTGTGTTTTTAATAAAATCAACCGTACGTACTGAACTTGTTTGACGCTGTTTGATTAAATAATGAAGACACATGACTTGAGTGAGCCAGAGATACAGATAACTTCTTCCCGACCGTGATTCACCCGCTGCTGCTGGCCTTTGCTCCTGAAGTTGCCGGTAATGGGCTACATCAGTAGTCGGAAACCTTTCCCATTTGAAGTGCCAATTTATCTTGCCGTTTATACCAATCTGCGTGCCAGTTATGATTTTCATATGCACATTTTCGTGGAACAGTTTAATTTATAATAGTATTTGTATCTCAAAATCATTGTCTGTGGTTAATCTACATTGCCAAATATGTAATAAGAACCTACATAAAGCCAACACACAAAAACATTGCAGCCTGCAGGTTGAAAATATCCTGATAAATATTCTGTAAATCGCATAAATTATAATCCGGTTGAAATATTATAGTAAATGTACATAAGTGTTCCTAAGGATACATTATCAATGATGTTTGATTGTTCTTGGACAAGTCTATAGGTTGAACGGGTTCTCTTCACGGTTCAATGGGCGAGTGGATGCTGTATTTTATGAACACAGCGTGCCAACCAAACTGAGATTTATGGACATAAACAAATGACTTTTTCTAACAAAAGAAGCATGAATTGTCTTGCTTGGACACTTCGGACTGTCCTCAGCAGAAGATCATTAAAGGTAAGCGATTTTATATTAGCGATTTTATGTGTTTTGTGAGACGCGCGTTGGTTATGGATTTATGCTAATGCATAAAATATGAGAGCGGCTATCCTCAATCAAATGTTGTGCTTTCGCCGTAAAGCCTTTTTGAAATCTGACAACGCTGTGATATTGCCAAGAAGCAGAGCTTTTGATGACTATGCAACACTTGTATATTGATGAATGTTTAATTCAACTTTTGGATTTTGAATTTGGCGCCTTACATTTCACCGGGTAGTGTCGGGAATGGGAATTAACTGTAAATGTAGGCTACTATTGGTGATGTACAGTATGTAATGGGTAATTGATAGACATAGCAAACAATGCACACAATTTAAGCTATGAAACAATAAACTAGAAGTCGACCGATTTCATCGGCATGGCTGATTTTAATTAGGGCTGATTTCAAGTTTTCATAACAATCGGTAATCAGCATTTTTGGACACCGATTATGGCCGATTACATGGCACTCCACGAGGAGACTACGTGGCAGACTGACCACCTGTTACGCGAGTGCAGCAAGGAGCCAAGTTAAGTTGCTAGCTAGCATTAAACTTATCTTATAAAAAACTATTAATCTTCACAATCACTAGTTGACTACACACGGTTGATGATATTACTAGTTTATCTAGCTTGTCCTGCGTTGCATATAATCAATGCGATGCCTGTTAATTTATCATCGAATCACAGCCTACTTCGCCAAACGGGTGATGATTTAGCAAGCGCATTTGCGAAAAAAGCACTGTCGTTGCACTAATGTGTACCTAACCATAAACATCAATGCCTTTCTTAAAATCAACACACAAGTAAAAAAAGCTAAACCTGCGTATTTAGTTAATATTGCCTGCTCACATGAATTTCTTTTAACTAGGGAAATTGAGTCACTTCTCTTGCGTTCTGTGCAAGCAGAGTCAGGGTATATGCAGCAGTTTGGGCCGCCTGGCTCGTTGCAAACTGTGTGAAGACCATTTCTTCCTAACAAAGACCAGAATTAATTTGCCAGAATTTTACATAATTATGACATAACATTGAAGGTTGTGCAATGTAACAGCAATATTTAGACTTAGGGTTGCCGCCCGTTCGATAAAATATGGAACGGTTCCGTATTTCACTGAAAGAATAAAAGTTTGTTTTCGAATTGATAGTTTCCTGATTTGACCATCTTAATGACCTAAGGCTCATATTTTTGTTTGTTATATTATAATTAAGTCTATGATTTGATATTTGATAGAGCAGTCTGACTGAGCGGTGGTAGGCAGCAGCAGGCTCGTAAGCATTCATTCAAACAGCACTTTCCTGCGTTTGCCAGCTGTGCTTCAAGCATTGCACTGTTTATGACTTCAAGCCTATCAACTCCCGAGATTAGGCTGGCATAGTGCCAGTGCTATAAGAACATCCAATAGTCAAAGGTATATGAAATACAAATGGTATAGAGAGAAATAGTCCTATAATAACTACAACCTAAAACTTCTTAACTGGGAATATTGAAGACTCATGTTAAAAGGAACCACCAGCTTTCATATGTTCTCATGTTCTGAGCAAGGAACTTAAACGTTTGCTTTTTTACATGGCACATATTGCACTTTTACTTCTCCAACACTGTTTTTGAATTATTTAAACCAAATTGAACATGCTTCATTATTTTTTTGAGACTAAATTGATTTTATATATTATGTTAAGTAAAAAAAAAAAGGTGGTCATTCAGTATTGTTGTAATTCTCATTACAAATATATAAATAAAAATCGGCCGATTTTAATCGGTATCGGCTTTTTTTGGTCCTCCAATAATCAGTACTGGCGTTGAAAAATCGCAATCGGTCGACCTCTAATGAATACCCACAAAATTGCTGGAGAGAGCGCATTCTGGAGAGACGTGCCTCTGAGCCACATTCCCCATATTCTTGGACCGTGGCATCTCCGCAGCCGCCTCAATGGATTTATCCACTGAGACAGGCGCAAATAAAACAGGTGTCTCGTGTGCCATGAAAAATTAAATTATTTTTTCGACTGCTCGACTAAAAAACCCTCATGTTTGACTCCTTTTGTCATACAGTAGGCTAGTCCATATAAGGCACCTAGACCTTATGAAAGTTGCACAGTATACCCTTAATCTTGTAATAAATCAAATCTAGTGATACATAACGTGACATTTCTGCCATGCATTTTTTTGCTGCTATAAATGCTAGGTTAAACAGTTTCTTCTGATAATTCTCCAGTATCAACATTTCCAAGCAAACAAAAATGGGAAAATTTGAGAATCTTTAGACATGCTGAGCTAAAATAACATACTCTATGCCAGAATTCAGCCAGCCAGCCTGCTCAAGATCATAATATATGCAAATACAGTGCATTCGGAAAGTATTCAGACCCCTTCCCTTTTTCCACATTTTGTTACGTTACAGCCGTATTCTAAAATGAGAATTTTTTTTTATTTAACTAGACAGGGAGCGGTGGGTCGCTAGCGACCGACACCACCAGGTAAAATGTAAAGCGCCAAATTCAAAATCCCAAAGTTGAATTATTAAACATCCACCAATATACAAGTGTTTCATACTCATCAAAAGCTCTGTTTCTTGGCAATATCACAGCGTTGTCAGATTTCAAAAAGGCTTTACGGCGAAAGCACTACATTTGATTGTTTGAGGGCAGCACCTCACATACTTTCTCATAGCCATGAATTCATTAGCCAGCGTGGCACACACANACTTGTTTGGTCTTTTTCTCTGGTCTAAAGCATCCAAAATGGAGGAAAACACCATCTCGAGGCTGTTGACATCATAAGGAAGCGACGTGTACTGCATTCATATGCCCTTATATGGTCATTTTCATGAGGGAGGGGTTCCCAAATGAGCAATGTGTCAAAATCACTTTTTCCAGGACAGAAATTCCTCGGGGTTTTGCCTGCCATATCCGTTCTGTTTCACTCACAGACAAATGGTTAACAGTTTTGGAAAATTCAGAGTGTTTCCTATCCAATGGTACTAAATATATGCATATCCTATTTTCTGGGCCTGAATGGGAGGCATTTTACTTTGGGCACGCCAGGCTCTCCAAAACCGTCACCTCGGGAGCTGCTCCCTGAGAAGTTAATCAAATCTACCTACAATACCCCATAATGACAAAGCGAAACAGGCTTTTAGAATAAAAAACAGAAATACCTTATTTACACAAGTATTCACACCCTTTTCTATGAGACTCGAAATTAAGCTCAGGTGCATCCTTTTTCCATTGTTTCTACAACTTGGAGTCCACCTGTGGTAAATTCTGTTGATTTGGACATGATTTGGAAAGGCACACACCTGTCTATATAAGGTCCCACAGTTGACAGTGCATGTCAGAGCAAAAACCAAGCCATGAGGTCAAAGGACTTGTCCGTAGCTTCGAGACAGGATTGTGACGAGGCACAGATCTGGGGAAGGGTACCAAAAATGTCTGCAGCATTGAAGGTCCCCAAGAACACAGCGGCCTCCATCATTCTTAAATGGAAGAAGTTTGGAACCACCCAGACTCTTCCTAGAGCCCACCGCCCGGCCAAACTGAGGAATCTGGGGAGAGGGTCTTGGTCAGGGAGGTGACCAAGAACCCGATGGTCACTCTGACAGAGCTCCAGAGTTCCTCTGTGGAGATGGGAGAATCTTTCAGAAGGACAACCATCTCTGCAGCACTCAATCAGGCCTTTATGGTAGAGTGGCCACTCCTCAGTAAAAGGCACATGACAGCCTGCTTGGAGTTTGCCAAAAGGCATCTAAAGGACACTCAGACCATGAGAAACAAGTTTCCCTGGTCTGATGAAACCAAGATTGAACTCTTTGGCCTGAATGCCAAATGTCACATCTGGAGGAAACCTGGCACCATCCCTACAGTGAAGCATGGTGGTGGCAGCGTCATGCTGTGGGGATGTTTTTCAACGGCAGGGACTGGGAGACTAGTCAGGATAAAGGGAAAGATGAAAGGAGCAAAGTACAGAGCTCCTTGATGAAAACCTACTCCAGAAGGCTCCGGACCTCAGAATGTGGCGAAGGTTACCCTTCCAACAGGACAATGACTCTAAACACACAACCAAGACAACGCAGGAGTGGCTTCGGGACAAAGTCTCTGAATGTCCTTGAGTGGCCCAGCCAGAGCCTGGACTTCAACCCAATTTGAACATCTCTGGAGAGACCTGAAAATAGCTGTGCAGCAACACTCCCCATCCAACCTGACAGAGCTTGAGAGGATCTGCAGAGAAGAATCTGAGAAACTCCCCAAATACAGGTGTGCCAAGCTTGTAGCGTCATACCCAAGAAGCCTCGAGGCTGTAATCGCTGCCCAAGGTGCTTCAATAAAGTTCTGAGTAAATGGTCTGAATACTTATGTAAATGTGACTCGTTTCAGGAAACTAGGCGTATGTCGCGGGTCACTACTTCACAGGAGAGCCATTTTGAATGTAAACAAAAAAAATTGGGGGGCAGAAATGCCTTCTGGAACATGTGAACTTTCATGTGCCTTAAAACACTTATATGCCATCTGTAATTACAAATAAAATTTTAACATTTTGAGCCTAGTTTTAACCACAGAAAAGACAGGAACCGAATGAGTGGGCTGGACATGCCGAGATATGAGTTCGGATTGGTCTGCCATATAGCATGCTTCTGTCAATTTGAGCTGGTCAGTATGTGTAGGTAATCCTTTCTTCACTTTCTGGAGGACTGAGTTTTGAAATCAGTGGAATTAGAGTATGATAGCTAAGAAGATGGAGAAAGCACCGGTCTCCGGATTACATCTTCATTGTCTGAGAGACACCTTAGACCCACTCCAATTTGCTTACCGTCCCAATAGGTCCACAGACGACGCAATCGCAATCACACTGCATTCTGCCCTAACCCATCTGGGTCTCGACCCAGCCCTGTGCAAGTGGGTCCTGGACTTTCTGACGGGCCGGCCCCAGGTGGTGAGGGTAGGAAACAACATCTCCACCCCACTGATCCTCAACACTGGGGCCCCACAAGGGTGCGTTCTCAGCCCTCTCCTGTACTCCCTGTTCACCCATGACTGCGTGGCCAAGCACGCCTCCAACTCAATCATCAAGTTTGCTGACGACACTACAGTGGTAGGCTTGATTACCAACAACGACGAGACAGCCTACAGGGAGGAGGTGAGGGCCCTCGGAGTGTGGTGTGAGGAAAATAACCTCTCACTCAACGTCAACAAAACTAAGAAGATGATCGTGGACTCAGGAAACAGCAGAGGGAGCACCCCCCTATCCACATCGACGGGACAGTAGTGGAGAAGGTGGAAAGTTTGAAGTTCCTCGGCGTACACATCACGGACAAACTGAAATGGTCCACCCACACAGACAGCATGGTGAAGAAGGCGCAACAGCGCCTCTTCAACCTCAGGAGGCTGAAGAAATTCGGCTTGTCACCAAATACACTCACAAACTTCTACAGATGCACAATCGAGAGCATCCTGTCGGGCTGTATCACCGCCTGGTACGGCAACTGCTCCACCCACAACCGTAAGGCTCTCCAGAGGGTTGTGAGGACTGCACAACGCATCACCGGGGGTAAACTACCTGCCCTTCAGGACACCTACACCACCCGATGTCACAGGAAGGCCAAAAAGATCATCAAGGACAACAACCACCCGAGCCACTGCCTGTTCACCCCGCTATCATCCAGAAGGCGAGGTCAGTACAGGTGCATCAAAGCTGGGACCGAGAGACTGAAAAACAGCTTCTATCTCAAGGCCATCAGACTGTTAAACAGCCATCACTAACATTGAGTGGCTGCTGCCAACATACTGACTTAAATCTCTAGCCACTTTAAATAATAGGAATTGAATGTAACAAATGTATTACTAGCCACTTTAAACAGTTTTGTATATAATGTTTATATATCCGACATTACTCATATCAAATATATACACTGTACTCTATACCATCTACTGCATCTTGCCTATGCCAGTCAGCTGGAGGGCCAGTGGGAGGCACTCTTTCCTCAGGTCTACAAAAAATATCCCAATGCCCCAGGGCAGTGATTGGGGACATTGCTTTGTGTAGGGTGCTGTCTTTCGGATGGGACGTTAACCTCTTAGGGATCTCTTAGGACCAGGATCGATTTTTGCCAACATCCGGTGAAGCTGGAGAGCGCCAAATTCAAATGACNTATTTCTGAGTGCATGATATTCAGTTTCACAGGCATATAGGATGTTCTATAGATAGACATATATTACTGCAATTTTAAGGCAATGATTATATCAACATGACTAGGCATTGAAACATATGTATCCATTTATCATTATGTGTTGCAATGACTGTGCACCATGTAGAGCTTTTTATACCGTGTCCGTGTGAAAAGTAGGGAATTAGCTAGGGAAACTGACAGATCAATAATGTTACATTGCTATACTGACTCTGATAAAATATTGCTCACATTGTGCTGTCAAACGTCAGTACATCGGTTTTCAGTCATTTGCCCTCAGGTTTCATTGTCTGATTCAGGTCTAGTGTGATTCATTTTTAGCCAACTTTTGGCTAGCTCTAATGGTACTTCAACTGGCGAAAACTATCCAAGTTAATTTTCTTCTGTTGAAACTGGACAAAAAGCCTAAAAAACATTTCCATAGCACTAACTAACAGCTGTTGTGTGTATCTGACAGATAGCTAGAGGCTAGAGCTGAACTGGCTGTGGTAGCTACTAGCTAGTTCATTCTCTTCAGACAGACCTTCAGTCGAGAGGGGATGAAACATTTTATAATGTCACATGTCAGTTACACTTTTAGATCAGCACTGGGAATAAATACTTTTTTTCTGTTAAGTCAAACAGCTGTCTCTAGCTGCTGTCTCTGTGTGATGCGCTTTTTCTCAGAATTGTAAAAGCAGAGCAGAAACAGGCTACTCTTTTATTTGGCTGCTAGTCAGAAGCTTGGCCTTCACACAGCCTGTCCGCAAGCTCTGTGGTGTCTGCGTGGTCCTAAATTCAGCCGGCTGACGCCTACCTGACCACTGAGGCGTCCAGATGTTCCTAAAGCTCACCAATGGCATTTTTTGTATCAGTGTAATGATAACACTGGGGGGGACACATGCAATTTTAGAATGTGGGGTGACAGTTGCGCCCCTGGCCATTAGATGAATCGAACAACCACACATGCCCACACAGACCGATAGTGCTGAGCGATTAGTCGTTTCGGTTCGATTATAAAAAAATTAGACAATATAATGGGGGGTTGCCAGTGCCCTTCTGGCTGTGCTCTTCAGAGAGAGCGAGAGAGATCTAACAGGTCAGGGTTCCATAGCCGCAGGTAGAATAGTTGAAACTGCAGCAGCAACACGATGAGGTGGACTGCGGACAGGAAGGAGTCATTAGGCCAGGTAGTCCTGAGGCATGGTCCTAGGGTTCAGATCCTCCGGGAGGGAGAGAGAGAAACAGAGGGAGCATACTTAAATTCCCACAGGACACCAGGTAAGACAGGAGAATTACACCAGATAAACAGACTGACCCTTGCTCCCCGGCACACAAACTATTGCAGCATAGATAATGGAGGCTGAGACGGGGGACACTGTGGGCCCCGTCCGATACATCCGGACAGGGCCAACCAGGCAGGATATAACCCCACTCACTTTGCCAAAGCACAGCCCCCACACCAATAGAGGGATATCAACAGACCACCAACTTACTACCCTGAGACAAGGCTGAGTATAGCCCACAAAGATCTCATCCACCGCACAAGCCCGACAGGACGCAAAACCGGACAGGAAGATCACTTCTGTGACTCGACCCACCCCTCCTAGGAACGGCATGGAAGACCACTAGTAAGCCAGTCACTCAGCCCCCGTTATAGGGTCAGAGGCAGAGAATCCCAGTGGATAGATGGGAGCTGGTCAGGCAGAGACTGCAAGGGCGATTCGTCGCTCCAGTGCCTTGCCGTTCATCTTCCCTCCCCTGGGCCAGACTACACTCAATCGTAGGACCTACTGAAGAGATGAGTCTACAGTAAAGACTTAAAGGTCGGAACGGAGTCTGCGTCTAGGTATGTACGGCAGGACCAAATTGGAGAGATGGGTAGGAGCAAGCCCATGTAATGCTTTGTAGGTTAGCAGTAAAACCTTGAAATCAACCCTAGCCTTAGCAGGAAGCCAGTGTAGAGAGGCTAGCACTGGAGTAATATGATGAAATGTATTGGTTCTAGTCAAGATTCCTGCAGCAGTGTTTAGCACTAACTGAAGTGTATTTAGTGCCCTTATCCATGTAGCCGGAGAGTAGAGCATTACAGTAGTCTAATCTAGAAGTGACAAAGTCATTGATGAACTTTTCTGCATAATGTTTGGACAAAAAGTTCGATTTTTCCAATGTTACGAGATGGAAAAAAGCTGTCCTTGAAATATTCTCTATATGTTTGTCAAAAGAGAGATCAGGGTCTAGAGTAACGCAGAGGTCCTTCAGTTTTTATTTGAGACGACTGTACAACCATCAATATTAATTGTCAGATCCAACAGAAATTCACTTTGTTTCTTGGGACCTAGAACTATCATCTTTGTTTTGTCCGAGTTTAAAAGTAAAACATGTGCTTCAATCCACTTAAGTCTGAAACTATTTTGGGGCTTCACCATGTTTCATTG
This sequence comes from Hucho hucho, assembly GCA_003317085.1. Taxonomy (NCBI): domain Eukaryota; kingdom Metazoa; phylum Chordata; class Actinopteri; order Salmoniformes; family Salmonidae; genus Hucho; species Hucho hucho. The sequence goes on from QNTS01000693.1 coordinate 36,682, forward strand.
AAATGTACAGCTGTGTGTCGTCTGCATAGCAGTGAAAGTTGACATTGTGTTTCCGAATGACATCACCAAGAAGTAGAATATATAGTGTAAACAATAGGGGTCCTAAAATGGAACCTTGAGGAACATTAAAACCTACAATTGATTTGTCAGAGGATAAACCATACACAGAGACAAACTGATATCTTTCCGTTCTGTGTAGAACAATTAGGGTTTCCAATCTCTCCAAAAGAATGTGGTGATCGATGGTGTCAAAAGCAGCACTAAGGTCTAAGCACGAGGGCAGATGCAGAGCATTGGTCTGGCGCCATTAAAAGTAATTTGCCACCTTCACGAGTGCAGTCTCAGTGCTATGATGGGCTGTAAAACCAGACTGAAGTGTTTCGTATACATAATTTGTCTTCAGGATGGCAGTGAGTTGCTGGGCAACAGCTTTTTCCAAAACAAATTAATTGCTCTTATTTTTTATTTTTTTTAAACTTTTTTTTTAAAACATTTTCTGGGTCAAGGTTTGGCTTTTTCAAGACTGGCTTTATTACATGAATAAAATCAATTTAGTCTCAAATAAATAATGAATCATGTTCAATTTGGTTTAAATAATGCAAAAACAGTGTTGGAGAAAGTAAAAGTGCATTATGTGCCATGTAAAAAAGCTAATGTTTAAGTTCCTTGCTCAGAACATGAGAACATATGAACACTGGTGGTTCCTTTTAACATGAGTCTTCAATATTCCCAGTTAAGAAGTTTTAGGTTGTAGTTATTATAGGACTATTTCTCTCTATACCATTTATATTTCATATACCTTTGACTATTGGATGTTCTTATAGGCACTATGCCAGCCTAATCTCGGGAGTTGATAGGCTTGAAGTCATAAACAGTGCAATGCTTGAAGCACAGCGAAGAGCTGCTGGCAAACGCAGGAAAGTGCTGTTTGAATGAATGCTTACGAGCCTGCTGCTGCCTACCACCGCTCAGTCAGACTGCTATATCAAATCATAGACTTAATTGTAATATAATAAACACACAGAAATACAAGCCTTAGGTCATTAATATGGTAAAATCCGGAAACTATAATTTCGAAAACAAAACGTTTATTCTTTCAGTAAAATACGGAACCGTTCCATATTTTATCGAACGGGCGGCAACCCTAAGTTTAAATATTGCTGTTACATTGCACAACCTTCAATGTTATGTCATAATTATGTAAAATTCTGGCAAATTAATTCTTGTCTTTGTTAGGAAGAAATGGTCTTCACAAAGTTTGCAACGAGCCAGGCGGCCCAAACTGCTGCATATACCCTGACTCTGCTTGCACAGAACGCAAGAGAAGTGACTCAATTTCCCTAGTTAAAAGAAATTCATGTGAGTAGGCAATATTAACTAAATATGCAGGTTTACATTTTTTTACTTGTGTTGATTTTAAGGAAGGCATTGGTGTTTATGGTTAGGTACACATTGGTGCAACAACAGTGCTTTTTTTCGCAAATGGGCTTGTTAAATCATCACCCGTTTGGCGAAGTAGGCTGTGATTCGATGATAAATTAACTGGCATCGCATTGATTATATGCAACGCAGGACAAGCTAGATAAACTAGTAATTATCAACAACCATGTGTAGTTAACTAGTGATTATGTGAAGATTAATAGTTTTTTATAAGATAAGTTTAATGCTAGCTAGCAACTTACCTTTGCTCCTTGCACTCGCGTAACAGGTGGTCAGCCAGCCACGCAGTCTCCTCATGGAGTCCAATATAATCGGTGTCCAAAAATGCAGATTACCGATTTATGATTTATGAAAACTTGAAATCGGCCCTAATTAATCGGTCGACCTCTAGTAGGGAGCCATTTATTATGTTCAACATAGGAGGGCCAAGCACAGGAAGTAGCTCTTTCAGTAGTTTAGTTGGAATAGTATGCAACTGAGTTATGGAAAAATATCAATTCAAAGAGTAGTCTGTAATTTGCTTTCTCTTTTCATCGAAGTTCCTGAATGTATCACTGCTGAAGGCTTTTGTCCAACATGTCTCCGGACGTACTCATTGCCACAGTCTTACCCTGGATCTAGTTTGTCCCATGGAATGAATATTGTGGATCTAAAGAATTTTGGAGTGGGTCTGTGGACTTTTCCATGTGAATATTAATATTCACATTTTTGGTGACTTTATCTGCCAAGACTACAAGGTCTGATTTAAGAATTTTCTGTAGTAAATGTTAGCAACACCTTTGCGGAAGTGTTCGAACTGTGTAGAATGATTAAAATGTGGATAGACTGGATTCTCCAGCCGTGTGTTTGTGTGCGTCATTGCTTTCACTTCCCTTTGAGTGCCATGGCATTAGCCTAGTTACCATGGTGTTTGCACTGACGTATTCAGGTAGAAGAAAAGACTGTTCCTTTAGCAACACAACCGACGCTCGCGCAACTATGGGGCAAAACAGACTAAACTATTTCTTCAATGGTTATTGAAAACATAAACACGTGCACTATGGGCACTGGTTGTCTCAAATACATTGTTACAGTTGTTGGTTAGTTAGCTAGCAAATGTTTTGCCATATTAGCATTGTCATGAAATCATTCAAAACAAGATATGGGATCAAGAACAAGATGAAACTAGCTAATGTGTCACGATTCCCTACAAGGCAGTTTCTTGTATATGGTAGCTATTTGGCCATCCAGAATCACAACAACTGACTGACTTCTTCCCCGTTGAAGCGGGCATATTGTTTTCGTGACATTGTCAGCTAACCCATCTGTGGAAGCATGACAAATCTAGGCTACATACGGTCAGTCTGTCTCAGTCAATAAAAGCGATAGAAGTTAAAATCGAATCCCTTGACTAATGAAAGCGTTGGTGACTTTTAGGTTGGGGCTGTCTTTGGAGTTGACTTTAAACATGCATTTGTAGGAGTTGCTATACTGCATACTAAGACACAAAAAATGGCAGGTATAGGCCAATAACATTTCTCTCGCTCTCTCTCTCTCAGTGATGTCAGCTGATGCGCCCCACCCTACCTCTCCCAACCCCTCGGTCTCATCCATCTCTCTGGTTGAGATCAAGGCAGACACTCGTCTGGTGCTGAAAGCTTTCCTCCGCAGCGCACTCGCCAATCCTTCGGCCGAGCGGCTTGGGACGGTGGGGGGAAGCTACAAAGACCACAACAAGTACAGGTAACAACTCTCACGTAGGCCTACCCCCTCTCATCTAGGCTATTACCTGTCGTCCCCATCACCTCACATCCCTGCCATCCCACCTCATCCCAGTTGTATGTTTTAAAAATGACACCCAATATTCTATAGCCTTTATTTTTAATGATCTCTCTTTTTTTGCAATCAATCCAACCCTCCTAATCCATCTCCCCTGTCTCTTCCTTCCAGTGCAAAGGAGTCTAGGAAGCGGCCGGACAATGGCTGGGACTCTCTGGATGAAGCAATCAGCTCAGTGGAGGAGAAGAAACACGGCTTGAAGGACTTTATTAAGAGACGACTGCAGCCACGGCCCTCCACCCTGTCCCTCCGTCGCTCAGCTAAAGACAGCGGTGCAGACCAGACACAAAATGGCGGCTCCTTGGAGAAGGACGGAAGACCAAATGGAACCTACCCAGGCCTGCCAGGCTTCTTCAGAGACCAACTCGAGGTGAGATTCACGTTGTTATTCACAACACATTATTCAAAATGTACTAAGAAATTACATGACACATACAGTATCAGTCAAAGGTTTAGACACACCTACTCAGTCAAGGTTTTTTTTAAATTATTTTTACTATTTTCTATATTGTAGAATACTAGTGAATACATCAAAACTATGAAATAACATATGGAATCATGTAGTAACCAAAAAGTGTTAAACAAATCAAAATATATTTGAGATTCTTCAAAGTAGCAACCCTTTGCTTTGACGACAGCTTTGCACACTCTTGTCATTCTCTCAACCAGCTTCATGAGGTAGTCACCTGGAATGCATTTCAATTAACCGGTGTGCCCACGTTTGTGGAATTTCTTTCCTTAATGCGTTTGAGCCAATCATTTGTGTTGTGACAAGGTAGGGGTGGCATACAGAAGATAGCCCTATTTTGTAAAAGACCAAATCCATATTTTGGCAAGAACAACTCAACTAAGCAAAGAGAAACGACAGTCCATCATTACTTTAAGACATGAAGGTCAGTCAATACGGAAAATGTCAAGAACTTTGCACTTTCTGTTAAGTTCATGTTTTAAGTATCCCTATATTTCTGTTATTATGGGGCTATCACTCTGTCAAGAGAGCGCCTGTGCGGGTGGTCTTGTTGTTGATGGACCTAGCCTGGAGTGGAATGGCTACCTTGTAGTGTGTTCATACGGTATAGTAAACTTTGTTAAACTGGAACCTTGCCGTTGTGTCATTTCGAGTTAACATTGGTAGCAGAGGATGGCTAATAACTACAATGTGCCACCTCGCTTCGACGAGAAGAGGTCGTACGAAAGTTGGAAAAATGAACTTGGAATCTGGACACAGGTTACTAATCTGGACGCGAAAAAGAAAGCACTTGCGGTGGTATTATCGCTGGAGGGAAGAGCGAGAGACACAGCACTGGAAATATCCGTTGAGGATTTGAACAAGGATGATGGTATGGGAACTTTGATCAGAGCACTGGATTCTGTATTTCTTAAAGAAGAGAAAGACCGTGCCTACGAGGCATATTCAAACGTTGACAGTGTTATGAGAGATATTTTGGTTAAAATGACAGACTATATCATTGATTTCGAACAGAGGTACAATAGGACGCGCAAGTACGACATTGTTCTCCCGGATGCAGTGTTAGCTTTCAAGTTGCTAGATACTGCCTGTCTAGATGGTAGGGAGAAACAGTTGGCTTTGACTGCTTGTACTGTGCTGACTTTTGCATCAATGAAGTTAGGTGAAAAGGCATGTGTCGCGCCAATAACAGATGGAATGCAAGTGAGTGACTCAGCATATTACACTGAGCAGCAGAGAAAAGGTGCCAACAAGTCACGTTCTCAAGACAGCCAGAAGAGGGCGCCATTGCCCGGCATACATCCACCGGACAAATATGGAAGGAGATCAAAATGTGCTATTTGTCAAAGCACTTACCATTGGGTTAAAGACTGTCCTCATAAAAATGAACAAGTTAAACTAACAGAGGAAAATGTAAACACAGAGCAAGCAGTGTAACATTACACTGTTTTCAAACCAATCTGATACTGAGATTTTTATAGTTGAATCCTTAGGATCTGCTGTGATTGATACTGCATGTACACGGACAGTGTGTGGTGCAAATTGGCTTGATAGCTATGTCAGTGAACTAAATATGAAAGAAGTACAAAATATGATTGACACACCAAGCAACAGAGCTTTCAAATTTGGAGATGGGAGAATCGTCCATTCTACCAAGAGCGTTAAGATACCAGAAAAAATTGGTCAGACTGTGTCACATTAAAACAGAGGTGGTCCCTACAGATATCCCCTTACTATTAAGCAAAGCTTCCCTCAAGAAGGAAGGGGCTGTACTAGGCATAACAAATGACAAGGCATTGATATTTAAACAACTAGTGACTCTTGAACTTACTACCTCGGGCCTCAATTGTGTAAACATTTTAAACAAAGACATCACATAGAGTCCATGCAAAAAGGAGTTTCTGATGGACACAGAGCACATGGAGATTCTGACAGTCACAGAGAACATGAACACAAAAGAAAAACACAAAGTATTGTTAAAGCTTCACAAACAGTTTGGACATGCTACAGTTGACAGAAATTACTCAGCAGTTCAGGGAATAATAATGATGATCAGAGTATTTCCGTTCTACAGCAGATAGTTAACAGTTGTGAGACATGTCAAAAATGCAGTAAACCTAAGCCCAAACCAGCTGTTGGTTTGCCACTGGCTTCCAAGTACAATGAAACAGTGGCTGTAGATCCATGAGCTAGGACCAAGTGTGTGGTACCTTCACATAATCGACCACTTCACACACTTCAGTGCTGGAAGCATTGTGAATACAAAGAAACCCAGTGAAATCGCTTCATTCATTCCTGGATGAGTGTGCATGGCCCGCCCCAGAAATTGTACAGTGACAATGGAGGAGAGTTCAATAATAATGAAATAAGAGAAATGGCAGAGAACTTCAACATGGAAGTAAAGACAACTGCTGCATACAGTCCATGGAGCAATGGACTTATGGAGAGATGCAGTCAAACACTCACAGAGATCATGCTGAATGTGAAGCAAGTTAATTAATGTGACTGGAAAACAGCCTTAGATTGGGCTTTGATGGCAAAAAAACTCAATGCACAATGTTCATGGCTACAGCCCATACCAACTAGTGTTCGGGCAGAACCCTAATCTTCCGTCTGTACTGGTTGACAAGCCACCAGCACTAGAAGCCACCAGCCACCAGTGTGAGTGCATGGATGGGAAAGCACCTTTCATCACTACATGCCGCGAGAAAAGCGTTCACTGCAGCAGAGTGCTCAGAGAGAATTCGCAGGGCTCTGCGTAAACCGCTACGACCCACCGATGAGAAGTACGAAACTGGAAACAAAGTGTACTACAAACGAGTTGACTGTCGAGTGGAAAGGCCCGGGAGTAGTCATTGGCTAAGATGGCGTGGTGATCTTTGTTGAGGCATGGAGGTACCATTGTCACGGTGCATCACTCAACATTGAGGAAAGTAAATGATCAACAAGATTGATTCTCAGCAACAGCCCCTCTGTCTCCTAATGAAAATGACAAAAAGGACACAGTAACAGACACAAACTTACCAGATGTCGCATCCAATGATATGGACACTGAAACTGACACAAGAAATGGAGCAGAGACCTTCAACCATGACACAGATAATACTGTTGAGTGTTCAAATGAGGAAAACATTCAACAACAGCCACGTGTTAAGACCACATGGTTGTTCCAATCTGAAAACTGGACAAACTGTTAGACATGGACAGAGAAAGTGGTGTTCCACATACAGCAACAGTCATTGGACGAGCAGGAAATCCAAAAGGAAAACACCAGAACTGGTACAACTTGCAGTACTCTGAACCAGCTACACTTTCTGGTACAACAGGGTCAGCTGACCTGTCACTTGTAGATAATCTCAGAATTTAACCAATGGAAAATAGAGAAAAACAGGATGACATTCAAAATGATGTACTTGAAACAAAGGACGTGTCATTTGACTCAGCTAAGCTAGATGAGCTCAGTAATTGGAGGAAAAATGGAGTGTTTGAGGAAGTCAAAGACATTGGCCAAAAATGTGTCTCAACAGGGTGGGTGTGTACCCTTAAAGAATCCTTAACTGGAATAGTGCCTAAAGCACGTCTAGTGGCTAGAGGTTTTGAGGAGCTGGCTGCTAAACAACTCTCAAAAGACTCACCGACATGCGCCTCAGTCACTCAGATTGCTGCTGACAGTGATCTGCCAGAAACGATGGAAACTTCATTCCATAGACATCAAATCTGTATTTTTGCAGGGAACAGAGCTGTTGAGACATTCACATCCGACTGCCTGAAGCTAAGAGCGAAAGAACACTGGAAACTAAAAAGTGTGTGTATGGCCTGGCAGATGAATCACTCTACTGGTACAACAAAGTCAAGGCAACAATGCTGAATACAGGTGGAAAAATGTCAAGTGGATCCTGCAGTCTTCTATTGGCTTGATCAAGACTGCAATGTGACTGGAGTACTTGCCTGTCATGTTGATGACTTTATCTGGGGTGGCTCACAGACCTTTGCTACAACTGTGATTCCACACCTCAGATGTTTTCCAGCTCGGCCATGAGGAGCATGATAATTTTTGTTATGTTGGCAGAGTTTATTACAGTTGATGGAACAATACTGATGCAACAGGAGAGCTATATCAAGAATCTTCAACCCATCCACATGGATTCATCAAGAGCCGTACAAAGGAATTCCCCTCTCTGTGGAATTGAAGCTGATCAATTGAGGTCAAAGATAAGACAAATTCTATGGGTTGCTAGACAGAGTAGACCCGATGTTGGTTGCAACTTGGCATCTAACACAAAACACGCCACTGTACAAACCATGAGGCAAACAAAGTTGTTCGTAAACTGAAGTCACAACAAGTGACTTTAAAGTTTCAGCATGTTGGAAAAGATTACTCTTTGAAACTAGTTGTCTTCAGTGATGCTTCCCTAGGGAACCTTACAGATGGAGGCACACAAGGTGGACATCTAATCGTGGTATTAGGTGAAGGAGGAAGATTCTCGCCTATCTGTTGGCAGTCTCAAAGGATCAGAAGGGTTGTCCGAAGCACACTTACTGGAGAAACCCTTGCTCTTGCAGATGGAATTGACAATGCTATCTTTCTTGCAACTCTGTTCTCAGAGCTTACCACTGGTGAGACAAAACGGCAAATTCTACCTGTAGTTTGTGTCACTGACAACTACTCATTAGTTGATGCTGTGAAGTCAACCAAGTCTGTCACAGAGAAAAGACTTTGTCTTGAGATTAGCAGCATCAAGGAACTTATTCAAGCAGAACTTATTCACAGGTCAACCACAAAGGAACAGCTTGCTGACTGTCTGACTAAAAAAGGAGCATCCGGGCTAGTGCTCCTACAGGCTCTCAGTAATGGAAAGTGGCAGCTGGAGTAATACAAATAGAAACTTTGTCACACAACCCATTTGTAATGGGGAACTTGAATAATACTTGGACATTTTATGTTGTTGATGTTTTATTTGTCTTTAAAGAAAAGTGGGAGATTGTTAAGTTCATGTTTTAAGTATCCCTATATTTCTGTTATTACGGTGCTATCACTCTGTCAAGAGTGTTGATGGACCTAGCCTGGAGTGGAATGTCTACCTTGTAGTGTGTTCATATGGTATAGTAAACATTTAGTTAACATTTCTTCAAGTGCAGTTGCAAAAACCATCAAGCGCTATGTGAAACTGGCTCTCATGAGGACCGCCACAGGAAAGGAAGACCCAGAGTTACCTCTGCTGCTGAGGATAAGTTCATTAGAGTTACCAGCCTCAGAAATTGCAGCCCAAATAAATGCTTCACAGAGTTCAAGTAACACACATCTCAACATCAACTGTTCAGAGGAGACTGCGTGAATCAGGCGTTCATGGTCGAATTGTTGCAAAGAAACCACTACACCAATAATAAGAATAAGATAATTGATTGAGCCAATGGACATTAGACTGGTGGAAATCTGTCCTTAGGTCTGATTTTGGTTTTTGGTTCCAACCGCTGTGTCTTTGTGAGACGCAGAGTAGGCGAACGGTTGATCTCTGCATGTGTGGTTCCCACCGTGAAGCATGGAGAAGGAGGTGCGATAACCAACATGGCTACCACAGCATTCTGCAGCGATACGCCATCCATGATGGAGTGCTGCATCAGATGACCTGGCCTCCACAATTACCCGACCTCAACCCAATTGAGATGGTTTGGGATGAGTTGGACCGCAGAGTGAAGGAAAACCAGCCAAGAAGTGCTCAGCATATGTGGGAACTCCAAGACTGTTGGAAAAGCATTCCAGGTGAAGCTGGTTGAGAGAATGTGAGTGTGCAAAGCTGTCATTGAGGCAAAGGGTGGCTACTTTGAAGAATCTAAAATATATTTTGATTTGTTTAACACTTTTTTGGTTACTACATGATTCCATGTGTTATTTCATAGTTTTGATGTCTTCACTATTATTCTACAATGTAGAAAATAGTACAAATAAAGAAAAACCCTTGAATGAGTAGATGTGTCCAAACCTTTGACTGGTACTGTAATTGGCTGGTATCCCAATCCCACATTTTAAGAGTTTTGTTGAGTTTTAGGTCAGACCGAAGACCTGTGACTGATTTTAGCTGCTGTTTTAAATTCTAGACAAGACCACATCGGTCCTAGAGCAAAACTGCTGCTTTGAAATCTAGCTGAAAACTATGGAATGGAATAAGTTGTGGAAAGTGGTTATGATATGTACAAAGCTGTGATTATCTGTTCTAATACAGTATATGATGTGTGTGTATATACAGTTAAAGTTGGAAGTTTACATACACCTCAGCCAAATACATTTAAAATCAGTTTTTCACAATTCCTGACATTAACTTCCTAGTAAAAATTCCCTTTTTTAGGTGAGTTAGGATCACCACTTTATTTTAAGAATGTGAAATGTCAGAATATGATAATTTATTTCAGCTTTTATTTCTTTCATCACATTCCCAGTGCGTCAGAAGTTTACACAAACTCAATTAGTATTTGGTAGCTTACCTTTAAATTGTTTAACTTGGGTCAAATGTTTTGGGTAGCTTCCACAAGCTTCCCACAATAAGTTGGGTGAATTTTGGCCCATTCCTCCTGACAGAGCTGCTGTAACTGAGTCAGGTTTGTAGGCCTCCTTGCTCTCACACACCTTTTCAGTTCTACCCACACATTTTCTATAGGATTCAGGTCAGGGCTTTGTGATGGCCACTCCAATACCTTGACTGTTGTCCTTAGGCCATTTTGCCACAACTTTGTAAGTATGCTTGGGGTCATTGTCCATTTGGAAGACCCATTTGCGACCAAGCTTTAACTTCCTGACTGATGTCTTGAGATGTTGCTTCAATATATCCACATAATTTTCCTCCTCATGATGCCATCTATTTTGTGAAGTGCACCAGTCCCTTCTGCAGCAAAGCACCCCCACAACGTGATGCTGCCACCCCCGTGCTTCACGGTTGGGATGGTGTTCTTCGTCTTGCAAGCCTCCCTCTTTTTCCTCCAAACATGACGGTCATTAAACAAAAATAGAAAATTTTTGGCCATAATCAGACCAGAGGACATTTCTCCAAAAAGTACGATCTTTGTCCCCATGTGCAGTTGCAAACCGTAGTCTGGCTTTTTTATGGTGGTTTTGGAGCAGTGGCGTCTTCCTTGCTAAGCGGCCTTTCAGGTTACTGTGAGTGTAACAGAACTGATGGCAGGTGAAAACTCGCGCAAAATCCATCCAGGAAGTGGGATTTTTTGAGGTGACCAGTTTTCAATTGAAGGCCTATTGGTTATATAGGGGAATAGCTCCCAGATTGCAGTTCCCATGGCTTCCACTAGATGTCAACAGTCTTTAGAAAAAGGTTTCAAGCTTTTATCTTGAATAACCATGGAGTATGGGAGGTCACGTCAAGTGTCCTATTATGGATTTTGTGTGTAACAGGGAGTGCGCTCTTAGCTCTTTCTCTTCTATTCAGCAGGTTATATTCTGTCTAAAATATTATCGTTCATATTCATTTTAGGGTATCTGATGGACTTGTTTCGACGATCTTTACCGGTACTTTTGGGATATTGTTTGTCTGCATGGATGAACGCCTTTGGGCAGGTGGATTACTGAACAAAACGTGCCAACCAAACGGAGCTTTATGGATATAAAGAGGGACTTTATTGAAGAAAAGGACCTTTTATTGTGTAACCGGTACACTTGGGTATGCCATCAGATGAAGATCTAAAAAGGTAAGCGATTTATTTTATGCTATTTTTGAGTTTTGTGACACCTCTGCTGGTTATGTTATTATGTTAATTGAATATGTGTGCGGGCGCTGTCCTCAGACAATCAAATGTTCTGCTTTCGCCGTAAAGCCTTTTTGAAATCTGACAACGCAGTTAGATTAACAAGATTCTAAGCTTTTGAATGGTGTGCAACACTTGTATTTTAATGAAAGTTTAAAATGAGTATTTCTGTAATTTTGAATTTGGTGCTTTGCAATTTCACCGGATGTTGTCGATGTGGGACGTGACCGTCCCACCTAGCGCAGAGGTTAACAAGACATTTGTGGAGTGGTTGAAACACTTAGGTTGGAGTCATTAAAACTAGTTTATGTAAACTTTTATTTATATGCTAACATTATCCATCATTGTTACTATTACCTCAGGAAGACGTTAGGTTCTCCTCCATGTCAGATGATGAAGGGAATGATCTGAAACAGCAGAAAAGGGGAAAGAAGTTGAAGAGCCAGATCTCCTCTTTCTTCAGCATAAAAAAGAAGCCAGAAAAGGATAAAGACAAGGATGAGACGCGTCTTCAGAGGCCATCCACACTGACCATCGACGTAGGGCCAGTACCCGTGGCGCCAGTCATCTCTCCCAGTAAGTATTTTGGAACAGAACAGTCGGCAGCAATGAATGTTTGCCTCAAAGTATCATTTATTAAGGGTTCAGCATCGAACACCATTGGCTCATAGTGGCCATATTGTTTGAGCTGGAGTCCTGGTTGAAGAAATTAGTACATAGATGCTATATACCAAATTTGGTACCAATCGGTCTAGCGGTTCTGGTGAAGTAGACGTTTTAAAGTACATAATTAAAAATAGTCCTTAATACATCAAAGCACATTGCATGATCTGTTCTATGTTGAATTCTGATATTGGACAAGCCTGAAAATTAGTACAGCGGTAGCTCATCCAAGGGGCACAATGGGCCCACAACTTGAACCCCGGCATTGCCATTTGTAGCTATTCTTATTATTATCCATATTAGGGGTTCAAGCAGCGAAGCTGGGTGAAACCCTATTGTATTTGCTGGCGTTCATTATTATTATACTACTTCTGTCAAGGAAAATTAACATGCACATTCCTGTATGATAATAAGGCCTAGGAGGATGAAAAATTGCATGATGGTAAAGGCCATTGGCCACACCCTCTCATGCAATGCCAGTTGGCCGAATGGTGGCACTATAACTAACAATTGAAAATGCTACATTTGAAAGCTCATGCCCCTCACCCCGTTTGAGCTAGAGTCCTGAAATTCGGGAACCCATGAGGTTCGCCATGATCGCCGTTTAGAATTTTGTTAACACTTACAATGCTACTTCTCTGGCACCGAATGACCGATCTGCATGGAACTTAACGTGGCATCTATGGACCAATGTCTCTCAACGCAAACATATTTCAGACTACAACCTAAAACAACTAGTACCTATTGACCAATAAACATGTGGGCATGGTCTCACACATAAAGGTCTGTAAATCAGTCACGGATATTCGTATTGTAACAACTTGGTACACATATTGCAAACTCTGCCAAGGCTCGACATATCCAAGCACCTTCCTATCAACCACACTGTTGCGCTATAACGGGCACATTTCTATATCTCTTGATCTGTTTGACTCAGAGTGGTGAAATTAGCATACATGCAAAAAGGATATGAAAATAGCTAACCTTTTTAAAGTATGGTTGAGTTTGGCCACATTATGGCACTGTTGGATGGGAAAAAACAATCATGCAAGCTCATTGGCTCATAGTGGCTATATTGTTTCAGCTAGAGTTTTGGAAAATAGGAGTTTGAAGATATACATCCATACAGCACATTTGGAAAGTATTCTGACCGCTTCCACATATTCTTACGTTACAGCCTTATTCTAAAATGAATTAAATAGTTTTTTCCCTCATCAATCTACACACCATAATAGCAAAAACAAGTTTAGAAATTTTTTCTAATGTATTAAAAATAACATTACATGTACATCAGTATTCAGACCCTTTACTCAGTACTTTGTTGAAGCACCTTTGGCAGTGATTACAGCCACGAGTCTTCTTCGGTATGATGCTACAAGCTTGGCACACCTGTATTTGTGGAGTTTCTCCCATTCTTCTCTGCAGATCCTCTCAAGCTCTGTCAGGTTGGATGGTGAGCGTCGCTGCACAGCTCTTTTCAGGTCTCTCCAGAGATGTTAGATCGGGTCCAAGTCCAGGCTCTGGCTAGGCCACTCAAGGACATTCAGAAACGTGTCCTGAAGCCACTCCTGCATTGTCTTGGCTGTGTGCTTAGGTTCGTTGTCCTGTTGGAAGGTGAACCTTCACCCTAGTCTGAGGTCCTGAGCAAGTTTTCTTCAAGGATCTCTTTGTACTTTACTCCATTCATCTTTCCCTCGATCCTGACTGGTCTCCATCATGTGCACATTCAGATAGCCTTGTCCAACTAGGTCTACTATCAATCACCTTGTATACCTTAGCTGGCGACATTGTAACCAATGCCAGCCGTACATGTAATAAACCATAGGCAGTTATAGGATATAAAGCCCACAGGTTAAACAATTTAGCTCAGATTTTCTCCCCATCAGAACTGTCGGAGGGGGGTAAATAAGTGACTTCCTTGAAAAGGGGAGAATATGAGCTTTACAACAATGCCAGAAGTATTACTGTACTCATAATATTCAGAAAAAAACATTTGTTTTTCCAGTCTGAAAAAGCAACCGCAACTTGCTATTGCCATAGATGAAAACAGCGCTTATGTCAAAATAGAACTTTGGATGTGATCTGAGCAGAATGGTTAGTTTGTTACTGGGCATGAGCTCAAAAGAAAGGCAGACGAGTGGTTGAAGTGACCGGGAACCAGTGGTGTAAAGTACTTAAGTGTTTTTCGGGGGTATCTGTTTTTTTCTTTACTATTGATATTTGGACCACTACTTCGCTACATTCCTAAAAAAAAAAAACTTACTTTTTACAACCTACATTTTCCATGACACCCAAAAGTACTTGTTACATCTTGAATGCTTAACAGGACAGGAAAATTGTCCAATTCATGAACTCAAGAGAACATCCCTGGTCATCCTTACTGCCTCTCATCTGGTGGACTTAATAAACACAGATGCATATTTTGTAAATGATGTCTGAGTGTTGGAGTATGCCCCTGGCTATCCATACATTTTAAAAACAAGAAAATGCTGCCATCTGCTTTGCTTAATATAAGTGATTTGAAATAATTTATACTTTTACTTTTGATACTTAAGTATATTTAGAACCAAATACTTTTAGACTTTTACTCTGGTAGTATTTTACTGGGTCACTTCCACTTTTACTTGAGTAACTTTCTATTAAGGTATCTATACTTTTACTCAATGACAATTGGGTACTTTTTTCCACCACTGCTGGGAGCTGTGTGTGGGAGAGCCAGATCAACTCAATCAGCTCGCCTAACAGAAACATGTTATCGATCAATGAGAGGATTGCATTATGTATTTTACACAGCTACAGTGGGGCAAAAAAGTATTTAGTCAGCCACCAATTGTGCAAGTTCTCTCACTTAAGATGAGAGAGGCCTGTAATTTTCATCATAGGTACACTTCAACTATGACAGACAAAATGAGGAAAAAAAATCCAGAAAATCACATTGTAGGATTTTTAATGAATTTATTTGCAAATTATGGTGGAAAATAAGTATTTGGTCACATACAAACAAGCAAGATTTCTGGCTCTCACAGACCTGTAACTTCTTCTTTAAGAGGCTCCTCTGTCCTCCACTCGTTACCTGTATTAATGGCACCTGTTTGAACTTGTTATCAGTATAAAAGACACCTGTCCACAACCTCAAACAGTCACACTCCAAACTCCACTATGGCCAAGACCAAAGAGCTGTCAAAGGACACCAGAAACAAAATTGTAGACCTGCACCAGGTTGGGAAGACTGAATCTGCAATAGGTAAGCAGCTTGGTTTGAAGAAATCAACTGTGGGAGCAATTATTAGGAAATGGAAGACATACAAGACCACTGATAATCTTCCTCGATCTGGGGCTCCACGCAAGATCTCACCCCGTGGGGTCAAAATGATCACAAGAACGGTGAGCAAAAATCCCAGAACCACACGGGGGGACCTAGTGAATGACCTGCAGAGAGCTGGGACCAAAGTAACAAAGCCTACCATCAGTAACACACTACGCCGCCAGGGACTCAAATCCTGCAGTTCCAGACGTGTCCCCCTGCTTAAGCCAGTACATGTTCAGGCCCGTCTGAAGTTTGCTAGAGAGCATTTGGATGATCCAGATGAGGATTGGGAGAATGTCATATGGTCAGATGAAACCAAAATAGAACTTTTTGGTAAAAACTCAACTCGTCGTGTTTGGAGGACAAAGAATGCTGAGTTGCATCCAAAGAACACCATACCTACTGTGAAGCATGGGGGTGGAAACATCATGCTTTGGGGCTGTTTTTCTGCAAAGGGACCAGGACGACTGATCCGTGTAAAGGAAAGAATGAATGGGGCCATGTATCGTGAGATTTTGAGTGAAAACCTCCTTCCATCAGCAAGGGCATTGAAGATGAAACGTGGCTGGGTCTTTCAGCATGACAATGATCCCAAACACACCGCCCGGGCAACGAAGGAGTGGCTTCGTAAGAAGCATTTCAAGGTCCTGGAGTGGCCTAGCCAGTCTCCAGATCTCAACCCCATAGAAAATCTTTGGAGGGAGTTGAAAGTCCGTGTTGCCCAGCGACAGCCCCAAAACATCACTGCTCTAGAGGAGATCTGCATGGAGGAATGGGCCAAAATACCAGCAACAGTGTGTGAAAACCTTGTGAAGACTTACAGAAAACGTTTGACCTCTGTCATTGCCAACAAAGGGTATATAACAAAGTATTGAGATAAACTTTTGTTATTGACCAAATACTTATTTTCCACCATAATTTGCAAATAAATAAATTAAAAATCCTACAATGTGATTTTCTGGATTTCTTTTTCTCATTTCGTCTGTCATAGTTGAAGTGTACCTATGATGAAAATTACAGGCCTCTCTCATCTTTTTAAGTTGGAGAACTTGCACAATTGGTGGCTGACTAAATACTTTTTTGCCCCACTGTATATA
>QNTS01000693.1:54286-104884 GCA_003317085.1 Hucho hucho
ATACAGTGGGGCAAAAAAGTATTTAGTCAGCCACCAATTGTGCAAGTTCTCCAACTTAAAAAGATGAGAGAGGCCTGTAATTTTCATCATAGGTACACTTCAACTATGACAGACGAAATGAGAAAAAGAAATCCAGAAAATCACATTGTAGGATTTTTAATTTATTTATTTGCAAATTATGGTGGAAAATAAGTATTTGGTCAATAACAAAAGTTTATCTCAATACTTTGTTATATACCCTTTGTTGGCAATGACAGAGGTCAAACGTTTTCTGTAAGTCTTCACAAGGTTTTCACACACTGTTGCTGGTATTTTGGCCCATTCCTCCATGCAGATCTCCTCTAGAGCAGTGATGTTTTGGGGCTGTCGCTGGGCAACACGGACTTTCAACTCCCTCCAAAGATTTTCTATGGGGTTGAGATCTGGAGACTGGCTAGGCCACTCCAGGACCTTGAAATGCTTCTTACGAAGCCACTCCTTCGTTGCCCGGGCGGTGTGTTTGGGATCATTGTCATGCTGAAAGACCCAGCCACGTTTCATCTTCAATGCCCTTGCTGATGGAAGGAGGTTTTCACTCAAAATCTCACGATACATGGCCCCATTCATTCTTTCCTTTACACGGATCAGTCGTCCTGGTCCCTTTGCAGAAAAACAGCCCCAAAGCATGATGTTTCCACCCCCATGCTTCACAGTAGGTATGGTGTTCTTTGGATGCAACTCAGCATTCTTTGTCCTCCAAACACGACGAGTTGAGTTTTTACCAAAAAGTTCTATTTTGGTTTCATCTGACCATATGACATTCTCCCAATCCTCATCTGGATCATCCAAATGCTCTCTAGCAAACTTCAGACGGGCCTGAACATGTACTGGCTTAAGCAGGGGGACACGTCTGGCACTGCAGGATTTGAGTCCCTGGCGGCGTAGTGTGTTACTGATGGTAGGCTTTGTTACTTTGGTCCCAGCTCTCTGCAGGTCATTCACTAGGTCCCCCCGTGTGGTTCTGGGATTTTTGCTCACCGTTCTTGTGATCATTTTGACCCCACGGGGTGAGATCTTGCGTGGAGCCCCAGATCGAGGAAGATTATCAGTGGTCTTGTATGTCTTCCATTTCCTAATAATTGCTCCCACAGTTGATTTCTTCAAACCAAGCTGCTTACCTATTGCAGATTCAGTCTTCCCAACCTGGTGCAGGTCTACAATTTTGTTTCTGGTGTCCTTTGACAGCTCTTTGGTCTTGGCCATAGTGGAGTTTGGAGTGTGACTGTTTGAGGTTGTGGACAGGTGTCTTTTATACTGATAACAAGTTCAAACAGGTGCCATTAATACAGGTAACGAGTGGAGGACAGAGGAGCCTCTTAAAGAAGAAGTTACAGGTCTGTGAGAGCCAGAAATCTTGCTTGTTTGTATGTGACCAAATACTTATTTTCCACCATAATTTGCAAATAAATTCATAAAAAATCCTACAATGTGATATTCTGGATTTTTTTTTCCTCATTTTGTCTGTCATAGTTGAAGTGTACCTATGATGAAAATTACAGGCCTCTCATCTTTTTAAGTGAGAGAACTTGCACAATTGGTGGCTGACTAAATACTTTTTTGCCCCACTGTATTTGATAAGAGTAACTTGTTTGGTTATTGAGCAACAAAACCGGCACGTGCGCAACTATGGGGCAAATCAGATGGGGTTCGCTTAGATTGTTGACAACATGTTAACTATAGTTCATCTCCAATGTTTATTGAAAACTTAAATAAAGTTACACAATGAGCACTTTTTTGTGTTGTTGGCTAGCTAGTGAATTCTGGCCATATTAGCATATCCAGAATCACAACAACACATGGACTTCTGCCCCATTGAAGCGTGCGCAACGTTTTCGTGACATTGTAAGCTAACCCATCTTTTAAAAAATGTGGACGTTGGCGCCCCCTCTCTGTTCTAAAGTTTAAAGGTTGTTTCCAAACACAACCACCAGGAGGCAGAAGAAGTCACTGACCACAGCAGGCATCTGGTGCTGATTTTTCCCTCAAATTTCTAATCCCACATCTCCCCTTTTCCATCTGCAGGAAAGTATTGTCCAGTTGGAAGAGATTTTGGAGTGCGACTGACAACCCTACACCATCAAGGCAGCTCGGAAATCATCACTGCTTCCTTTGAACAGTGAACTCTATGACTAAGGCCTGGAGTTGTTTCCTGTCAGGTAGAACTCAAGGCCCTTCCTATGAACCTCAGTCTTTCCTGTGGTGAGAGACAGACAAGGCAGTAGCTTTTTATAACACTACGACACGTGAATTATGTCACTATTGTGTTTGTCTGAGAATCATGTGTACTTGTACAATTTTTTTTATCAACGTTTTTCTATAAACGTGTTTTACAAAAAAGATGCGTACAGTGTGGTCATTGGTTTGGGTTTCATTACTTGGTGTTATGACTGGAGATCATAATTAAGTAGCATACTTTGATAGTCCATTTATAATGATATGAGATTTATTTCATTAGAATGACAAACCCTGTTGCAAGTCAATGACCTCTTCAGTTGTCTTTTGGACAGAAATAAGTATATGAAAGCATAGGCTCGTCTCAGAACTATAAGAGAAGTGAATTCATACTGACAACACCTCATACGCACAATATGGAACCAAGTTGTTTGAACTATTACCACATTCATAATCAGAGATTCATACATTTGGTTAAGTGTATTTTACAAAATGTGCAAGTTCACAAAACAACTACCACTTCACATGCATACAAATTACAATGGCTTTTACATTTGATTTCCTTTTGGTAAGGCTCACTTTTAAACATATAGTTTAGACTTCTGGTTACAAGATGCTGCAGTTGAACAGAATACTGTAACTGTTTCTTTGGGCCAAATCTCACTGCTTGTCCATGGGCATCAGAGCAAGCACTTTACATTTTCACTACCAAACAATATCATTTGTATTGCCTAATAGTGAAAGTGACAAGTAGCGTGTAGTCCCCAATAGTTACAATTAATGTCCTTCCTTATACAGGAGAAGTAAATGGCTGGTATTGCAGTCGTGTTGTGCAGATTATCAGATCTCTCAAAGCCAATTTAATTTCACTTCTCCAGGCGTTGTGAGATCCGAGCAACATGACTGCGATGAAGATTACCTGGAACGTGCCCCATGGTTTCAATCAATGCAGATGAAAATAACCCTTCAAATGTGTGTGCTCATTAAAATATATTTTATTAAAACTTAACAGAATTGAACACACAAGGATGATCTGGATTTAATGTTCTGATAAACCATCCCCAGCAGTTGTTATATCACATTCAGGACCCAGCTAACACTTTAGTTCCCACATCGTTGTGGGGAAGTTGTTTTTCAAATAACCAAAGGAAAACCTTAAGGGAACGTTACATGAACTCTCTGTGCCAGCTAGGGTGTCTTTCATTCAGCCTCTCCTGTCTGTGAAGGACCAGTCCCAGATCAGTCCAGGTACTTCTCAGCACGGAGGATCTGGCAGTACATCAGCAGGGAGAAAATCAGGGCCAGGATCTGAAACGACAAGAGAATGTATTTGAGTTATACAAATGGTGACTTATATTTCACAAAACTGTAAATGAATTATTTGCCAGATAAATTTCCTAAATTATTAGATTTTTTTTGGATTTTTTATTAAATATTTGTAGCTCATATTTCTTAGTTCACAGAGAGCTCATATTTCTTAGTTCATTGAGTTTAGATACGTTACAGAAGACTCAATATTCTCAATAACCCAGATTCCAGTGGTGTGAAGTACTTAAGTATTTTTACTAAAGTAGTTTTTTGGGGTATCTGTACTTTACTATACATTTTTGACAATTTTTACTTTTACACCACCACATTCCTAAAGAATTTATTTTACTCATACATTTTCCCTGACACAAATACTCGTTACATTTAGAATGCTCAAGCAGGACAGAATTATGGCACCATCAATATAACGCTTTGTCATCCCTACTGCCTCTGATCTGGCGGACTCCCAACACAACTACTGTGTTTGTAAATTATGTCTGAGTGTTGGAGTGTGCCTCTTTCTGTCCGTAAAAAATAAAATATACAAAAATAGTGCCGTCTAGTTTGCTTAATATAAGGAATTTGATGTATAGCATTTACTTTAACTTTGTACTTTTACTTGTGTGACAATTTAGTACTTTTTCTCCCACTGCACTTAAGTACATTTTAAAAATAGATACTTTTACTCAAGTAGTATTTTACTGGATAACTTTCACTTTTACTTGAGTAATTGTCTGTTAAGGTATCTTTACTTTTACTCAAGTATGACACTTGAGTACTTTTTCCACCACTGCCAGATTCAAGCTTTCTTTATAAACATGCAGGTTAAGTAATCTGGCTGTTTATCAAATTTAGTTGACTAACAATGGTCCTGCTTGGTGGAATGCAACCCTGGCTTATTGATTGTGATTAATTGATTGATCTATTAATATGTGGTAATTACCTGGACAATACCAATGCAGACTCCAAACACCTGGACAGAGAGGATGTTGTCCAGGAGCCACTGCTTGGCCTTCGGATAACACGGCTGAGAAAGGGACGAGGAAAACGCGGGAAGAGAGGACAAAGAGGAGAGGGAGGGAAGGATGGGAGGAGAGGGAAACGTGAGAGGAAAAGGGGAAGAGAAAACGGCAAAGGAGCAGTAGGGGAACGTGGGGGACGAAGGGAGATGGGGGTTGGGTAGGGGGGAAGAAGAGTGGAGGACAGATGTGAGAGAGAAGCAGAGCAATATGTTGATGAGAATTGGGTGTTGAAAGAATGCAGTCGAGAAAATAAATGGTATTGTCAAAGTCAGGGTCATTCTTTACGTTCTTGTAAGTGTGAGCGCACATGCAGATCTGGACTCTGTTAGCAAGACATGTAGGCAGCTGGGAAACCTTGACTCCCCTGACTCTCCCTCCCCGTCCCCCCCTACATTTGAGAAGTGGTCTGACCTCGATCCATTCTTCAACACATTGGTCCATCCCACCGGAGCAGCAGGAAAAGGGGAGCGTTCCATTGAACACGGGGTACCAATCTGTTTTGTTGGTGACTCCGCAGCACTTGAACTAAGAAACAAATATTGCATATTTGTTATTATCTCTGTTGGTCTCGGACTCTGTCAGATCATTAGTTTGTTTGTCTGAAACTGGGCCTCTAAAAATGTGTCCCTGGATCAGCAACTGCACAGCCCCTCAGACTCACTGATACTGTATGTACATGGATGTACATTTCTAGCCAATCAAGGAGATTTAAAGCGATAGTGCCAGATGTTGGCCCTTTTTTCTTACTTCCGCAGTCAGATGAACTCATGGATGTTATTTAATGTTTCTGTCCAGTATGAATGAAGGTATTTTTGCGAGCCAATGCTAACTAATGTTCGCGCAATGGCTGGAAGTCTACTGGAACAGCTACAGTAGCATGCTGACTCTGGTTAATGCAAGGGCCCTTTAAAGGGTCAATCTGCAAGTGCTACATCCATATTTGGATATATAAATAAATGATATGTAGCCATTGATTCTTGAAGAATATAACTTATAAAATGCCTCATAAGCTTAGTTCAGCTGTCTTACCACACCAGAACCACCCAAAATATAAGCTTGTTTTACTCCAATGTTTGTAAACAAAGTAAAACAATGGATGGTCAGTTCCGAGGGGTATACTACGAAGCAGGTTTGAGGAGATAGGAGGTAACTTAGGTCAACTTTGAGTTCAACTAGGTATAACCGGTCATACGAACGTGGCTCATCTTTTAGCCAGGTGAGTTTCTATGGCAACGAATCCTTCAGAACTCACGGCTAACTCCACTTACCCTGAATAAAATGACTGAGGCGCGAGTTGAGGACCAGATCCCTCCCTCTTGATAGGAGTGGGGGGGGGAAAGGAGTTTGTGCATTGATAAGCACACCAACGACCGCATTAACGATAAGTAATACAATAACTGCACTTCTAAAAGCCTATTCCACACCACTGAATTTGCAAGATAACTTTTCGTTCATTTTGGTTTCAGCACAATTGAAAATGTGGCACTGACTCGCCCATGGATTGACGTTTCAGTATTGTCTCAATGAAAAGGTGTTAGACTAGCCATGTGCGACATGCACGCGCACTTACAAGCCTGCTAGAGTTAGCTACAGCCGGCCGAGCAATATCCACTGTTGTAGTATGGATGAAGCCTGAGCTGGAATGTGAAGCTAACTGAAGCTGCTTTAGAAAACCCTGAGTAGATCTAAAGTGCTTTGTAGGATACCCCTCTGGCATCCATGGCTCTGTCTATGAATTTTAAAGTGGTTACGTTTCTTCAGCCCATCATTCAGCTTTTTCCTGAAACGGGAGAGGGCACAGGGCTGGATAACGGAACAGGCATGCCGGGCACATGCCCCGGGCCCCTGACCTCCATGGGGCCCCCAACCCCCCCCAAATGTGTATTTTTATTTGGGGGGTTTTGAGACCCCCTGGAGGTCGGGGTTCCCCAGATAGCATATGATAGCAAAATGTGTAGAATAGCATTATAAAACTGCAAATGTTTCTCTCTGCACCATGACAAAATGTGTTGAAATGCAGGAAGTTTAAAAAAAAACAACAACTGCGGATTGGCCCATTAATGATCACTAAGGCCGGGATAGCCTACACCCACATAGCTGGGCTGCATGCACTACATAAAACATAATAGAATGTTAAATTGAGCGTAAACTGTGCTGTACTGAATGACCAGGTGCTGACCTCAAAATGCACCTCTGCCTTTTAAATACGTCAGCCATTGCTTCAAGCCACACACCGGCACAGCCACCGAACAGAGCAAGCGTACCTCAATGTCTGTTCAAGAACATTTTGAGGAAACGTGTCATTCAGTACAAGCTGTTCCACAACGTAGCAAACATTCAAATGAACTGAACGCACCCCTGGTGTTTTGGCGATGTCGGATGTGTAACTGCATTAGAGCTGTCAAATCTGTCTGCTCTTGTAGTTGTCACAAAAGCCACACCCTTCCCACTCACATTAGAAGTTCAAAATGAGAAATAATGACACAAATTGAAAATCATTTAGCGAAATAATAAGGATTTCTATCAGTCTAAAGCGACTCATCTCATGGCAGTGTACGCAATAGCCTACCGCACCGGGCTGCTTGAGGATTTGACAGCTTTAATGCAGTTCCACCTCCTACATCGCCAAATCAACTGCTATGCAGAATTGAACACCTTCCTAATATTGAGTTGTTTTCTTGCCTCATTCAACCTCTGAACGGCACACACACACAATACGTCTCAAGGCTTAACCTGTTTCCTTCCATTCATCTACACTGATTAAAGTAGATTTAACAAGTGACATCAATAAGGAATCATGGCTTTCACCTCTCGATTCCCCTGGTCAGTCTATGTCATCGAACGAGCAGGTGTTCTTAATTTTTTGTATACTCAGTAAGTCCTTACTATCATCGTCAGTCAGTTTAAGTGATTTATGACTAAATCCACTAAACATACACTGAACAGACGCAAGCACCATATACGTTAACAGACTAGAGATTGGTGGGTTCCCTCTAACCCCCATCCCCCTTCTACCATTTTCTGCACATTGTCCCATGACTTCTTCAGTTCTTCTTTGCTCGAGTAATCCTTCATCCCCTCCTTTAACTCCTCCTGCGCTTTCGTGTCCAGCTGAGAGAGAGAGAGAGAGAGAGAGAGAGAGAGACAGAGAGAGAGAGAGAGAGAGAGAGAGAGAGAGAGAGAGAGAGAGAGAGAGAGAGAGAGAGAGAGAGATGAAGTGTGGACCTTGATGTACTTGCAGCATATGAGACAGATATAGGGGATAATGTAGATGTACAGAAGGCAGCCGCTACTAGAATGCAGCCGCTACCCCCTCTTTGTCTTCTGAATCAACCTCTGTATCGGTATATCATTTTTTTTTTAACACTGGTTGTTAATTTAGTGATAATGTAGTGGTAAAACTTTACTAATGACCCTCATTTTGGGGTTGTTAAACATTAGTGGGTGAAACTGGGTCTTTATGAGTGGCCAGGAGGGTTGTAGATGGATGGTAGACTGGACTCACCTCGCTGTGAAAGATATGGAGGACCAGGGTTAGAGTCACCTCTGTCAAGACCAGGAGCAAAAGAATTACAAAAAACTGTGGGGAGGGAAGGAGGGAGGGAGAGAGAGAGAGGGATGGGAAAGAGAGAGAGATGGGAGAGAGGGATGGGTTAGATATTTAATCCTTTGGAGCTGTGTGTGTGTGTGGTTTTGTGTGTTGTGGTAAGTTGACTTGTAAAGGTATTTAACATGATTGAGGTTGACCCATGTTTTGTGATGTCATGGGGACTCACCGTCATCAGCAGGCAGCGCTGCTCCTTCAGGGCGCCAAGGCAACCCAGGAAGCCTGTCACCATGGTGACGCCTCCAGCGACCAGAAGTAGGTTTGCTGCGGAGAGTGAGGGAAAAGACAGCGGGAGGGAGGAGAACTCGGACTGGGTGAATGACAGCCACACTCCCACTCCAAACAGGCCACACCCTCCCAGCTACAGAGGAGACAGGAGACACAAAAGGTGACTTACGTAGAGTGGTAGTTTATTCCAAAATCATAGTTTGAACCATGTTTTATGTCCTCAAACGTAATCTATTTGTCGGACAAACTTAGACTTTCGAGTGAACTGTCAGAAGTAGTTGCCTCCATAATTAGAGGATAGGACAAGGGAAAGAAAGCAAGTTTTTGCATTGGGACTCACCCTGCCTGTTGTGACTGGTCCCAGATCTGTATGTGTTTACATGTGTAAAAGTACTTACAGATGGGACAAAGCTACCCTGTGTTATAAGTTGTGCATTTTAACAGCTAAAACAGAGCAAAATCATTAATGCTGCCTGCTGACCTACATAAGTAGAGATTTGGCAGGAGTCTTCCTGTTGAGCGGGTTTCCATATGTTCCTACCAACTAACATATGTGCAGAGTTATTGGAGTGTAGTTTTATGTCTTGGTGGCGCCAACCAGAGGCTTTTTCCCTTTTTTTAACTCCATGGACGGTTATGACTTTGCACTTTATGATATCTAATTCAGAGTTTGTATTCACATCCTAGTGTTGTTAGCCAATACTGTACATTACGTGTGGTGCATGGTGAACTTGTTCCCCAGCCTAAGGTCATGTTCACGTTTATCTGGGATCACAAATATATTAATTTGGGAGACAAATAAATAGACCAAACTTGAACATAGTAGAAACAGGACCACAACAAAACTAGAAGAAGGCCAGATTGGAATCAGACGAGTTTAAGACCAGAATTTACAATCTCTTATTGTATGTAAGTATGTAGAATGGAACTGGCCAGGACAGATCAGAACTGAGCCAGAACAGGACAAGAAGAAAGCTAGAAGAACACCGTAATAGAACCACACAAACGGGACTAGACAAAGACCAGAAACAGATCAGAACTGGAATTGGAGCTTAAAAGCCCAATCTGTGATTCCAACAGCCTGACCCTCCCACTTGTTTGGTAATCTATATTCTTCAAGATTCAAACAATGGGTATACCGTACAGTGTATCATTTATTTAAATGACCATTGGACTGCAGAAAATAGTACAGATTGTGCCTTTAAAAAACGGAGGCATACCAAAGGACAGAGATGTTAAGGTACTGACCCAGAAGATGAGGTTGAAGACGAACATGAGGTATTTCACGCAGCACAGGCACCTCCGAGAGGCCGACATCCTGACAGAGAGAGAACAAAGTATTCTATATACTAATATCATGTTCAAGCTAATTGGGTTATAACAAGTTCAAGACAAGACTTGAGAAGTTTAATCTACTTACTCAAGTATGCCTTGGGCATACAGCACATTTGAGGTGTGATTGTGGTGGCAGATGGTTTTGTGTATTGCGGTTAGTTTTGTTGTTAAGGATTTTATATGGTGTGTCTGTGGTTAGTTGTGTGTTTGTGTGTGTGAGGGGAGGGGGAGGGGATCTGTGCCTGTGTTGTAGTGTTCTTAGCCAGCCAGTATATTGTTCCCTAGCCTGTGTTCCTGAGTAGGTCTGATAAGTCACACAGTCACTGGGGTGGAAACTAGTGACCTGTTCCACACACAGGAAGTCAGTTTGTCAGAGCACAGGAAGGAACCTCCCTTCTCCTGCTGGACTGCTAATTGTGTGTGTGCGTGCTAATTGAACTCATGTGGGGCGGTCATGGAAGGTTACCATGACCAGCCACAGAAAGGATAAACATGACTCATAACACGACTGGAAGTAGAGCTCATTCTAAAGGAATGCTGATGCCTGAGTGCAGAATAGTGTGGTAGAATATACTTAAAAATAGAATGAAACAGAATGAAACAGAGGAGTGCTTCTTTTGTTAATAGATGTACAATAAGATGCGGTCTTTGAAAATGGGGAAGAATTCTTGATCAAGCAAAACGACATTGATGTTGGTAGTGTGAACAATGCTTGTTCACCACCATACTTGTTCACCATTTAGAATGGACATAACAGAAGGCAGACTTACAGAAGAAGAAAATAACTACTTTGGCTTAATGTAATGATGTAAATTATATGAAATATAAATTATTCACAGTCTTAGACAACCAATTTGTCATAAATCAGTATATGCCATTACTAGGATTCATGCATACACAGTCAAGGCATACCTGCCATGGCGGAGACCTTTAACGTGTGTGTGTGTTTTAATTAAGCCTACTGTACCTGTCTGACGGTTGGGTCCACAGGCTTGATATACAAACAAATGAGTAGAATAATTTTTGTTCTCTTGACTCTTCTTCTTTGTTGAGGTGATTTTATTTCAACTCAATAACTTATGTTTGGAATCAGTCCCCTTTGTTCTGTTTTAAACGGTCCTCCAGATTAGAAAGCTACATTTGAGTTTTCCCTCTTTGTCGTCCTCCCCTCTTGGTATGGACTGTTCTTAGGATAGAATTCCAGTGTCTTGCGCTCTCTCTTTCTTTTCCTCAATTCCTTTCTCTCCGTCCACTGTAGAATTCTTGTCAACCTTTAGATAAACTGTCCTCCCTCAAATCTTTAACTCAGTTGATACATTTAATAAGTCTATCCCTGCATCTAGAGTTTGTTTACCCTTTCTCCCTCTTTTCTATTACAATAGAGTTCTCTCTCTTTCTCTACTCAATAACTTCCAGATGTGACTGTGTTGTTGCCGCTCCCTCTCTCTCTCTCTCTCTCTCTCTCTCTCTCTCTCCCGCTCCTCCCCTCATTATTTTTGCCGTCCCTCCTCCATCGCCTCTTCCTCCTCCTCACCCCATCCCCTTACTCACGACATATCTCTCTCTCCCTCCCTCCTTTCCTCTCTCACCCCCCCCCTAAACAAACATTCTCCATAGTTGCAGTTTTGTTCTCTTCTATTTCCTCTGATTCTGTTGTATGCACCCCCCTCCCCCCAACACACACACTTCCTCCCCTTCCTGAACAAATGGTCGAGGGAGGTTGAGGGGCGTAGCGGAGTTTTGACCAGGATAAAATAGAACATTTTGGCTTACGTACGTAACATGTCCTACCAAGGACATTGCCTTTACAGTGATCAATCTTAGTCAAAGCGGTTGTTGTATGTCTAGGTTTCATGTGTGATCACATCACATCAGAGGGTCTTCCCTGACTTAGTTGTTTGCCTGGAAAACTGTGTTCTCTGCTTGAGGTACCTGTTGCTTTTCTGCTAGACGTTTCCAACAGATGCAACTGAGCAAAATCAGACCAATAGAACGGAAGACCTGTTCTCTGATCATAAAGATAGGGAAAAGGCACAATCTAGTGGCCATAATCGGCACTACATAAAATCAAATCCTAACTTCCACTGAAGTTGAATATTCACTTAATCATGCATTGATGACAATGGGAGACTAAGTAAAAATAAGACTTAGTGGAAGTTAAGATTCCTCCCTATGAATTGAGTGCTATTGAGTCAAGAAACAAGTATCTCACTATTGCCGCTTGTTATAGACCCTCCAGCCCCCAGCTGTGGCCCTGGACACCATATGTGAATTGGTCGTCCCCCATCTATCTTCAGAGTCCGTACTGTTAGTTGACCTAAACTGGGACATGCTTAACACCCCCGCCGTCCTACAATCTAAGCTAGATTCCCTCTATCTCACACAAATCACCAAGGAACCTACCAGGTACAACCCTAAATCCGTAACCATGGGCACCCTCTTAGATGTCATTCTGACCAACCTGCCCTCTTGACCAGCACAAAAACATCCTGTGGCGTTCTGCATTAGCATCGAATAGCCCCCGCGATATGCAACTTTTCAGGGAAGTCAGGAACCAAAATACTCAGTCAGTTAGGAAAGCTAAGGTTAGCTTTTTCAAACAGAAATTTGCTTCCTGTAGCACTAATTCCAAAAAGTTTTTGGACACTGTGAAGTCCATGGAGAATAAGAGCACCTCCTCCCAGCTGCCCACTGCACTGAGCATAGGAAACACTGTCACCACCAATAAATCTACGATAATCGATCATTTAAATAAGCATTTTTCCACGGCTGGCCATGCTTTCCACCTGGCTACCCCTACCCACCTGGCTACCCCTTTCCACGGACAATTCTGACCTACAATATGCGGACAACTACAAATACCTAGGTGTCTGGTTAGACTGTAAACTCTCCTTCAAGACTAACATTAAGCATCTCCAATCCAAAATGAAATCAAAAATCGGCTTCCTATTTCGCAACAAACCCTCCTTCACTCATGCCGCCAAACATACCTTCGTAAAACTGACAAACCCACTGGCTCCAGGTCATCTATAAGTCTTTGCCAGGTAAAGCCTTGCCTTATCTCAGCTCACGGGTCACCATAGCAACACCCACCCGTAGCACACGCTCCATTAGGTATATTGCACTCGTCATCCCCAAAGCCAACACTTCCTTTGGCTGCCTTTCCTTCCAGTTCTCTGCTGCCAATGACTGGAACGAATTGCAAAAATCTTATATCTCCCTCTCTAACTTTAAGCATCATCTGTCAGAGCAGCTTCCCGATCACTGTACCTGTACACAGCCAATCTGTAAATAGCACACCCGACTACCTCATCCCCATATTATTACTTACCCTCTTGCTCTTTTGCACCCCAGTATCTCTCTTTGCACATCATCATATGCACATCTTATCACTCCAGTATTAATGCTAAATTGAAATTATTTTCGCCTATTTATTGCCTAACCTCCCTACTCTTCTACATTTGCACACACTGTACATAGATTTTTTTAGAGTTTGTGTTATTGACTGTACGTTTGTTTATGTGTACAGTGGGGAAAAAAAGTATTTAGTCAGCCACCAATTGTGCAAGTTCTCTCACTTAAAAAGATGAGAGAGGCCTGTAATTTTCATCATAGGTACACTTCAACTATGACAGACAAAATGANCTTACCCTCTTGCTCTTTTGCACCCCAGTATCTCTCTTTGCACATCATCATATGCACATCTTATCACTCCAGTATTAATGCTAAATTGAAATTATTTTCGCCTATTTATTGCCTAACCTCCCTACTCTTCTACATTTGCACACACTGTACATAGATTTTTTTAGAGTTTGTGTTATTGACTGTACGTTTGTTTATGTGTAACTTTTGTCGCACTGCTTTGCTTTATCTTGGCCAGGTTGCAGTTGTAAATGAGAACTTGTTCTCAACAGGCCTACCTGGTTAAATAAAGGTGAAATAAAAGTATTATATATATATATAAAGCAGTTCCAGATATAAAGTGAAGTGTTCATATTCTGTCACATTCAACAACTTCATTCTAGCACATTCTCTCCACATCTTAAAACTTTATTAAACTGAAAACGGTTCAGAAAAAACACCATACAAAATACAACGAGTAAAACTTATAGCTATATACACACAACCATTTCTATCTCCCCGAGTTATGTTGATAGAGCACACAATCACAGATAAATACAATGTTAGAGGCCTTTTCAGCAGTACAAAAATATTAGAAACCTTTACAATTATCACCTAGAAAAACTTTTTTTATGGAAAACTGTTCTATTTTTAAACTGCGGTGGTTAGACAGAATGCCGCTTCTCCATTCTGCTCACCTCTTTCACTCTCATGTTCTTTCTTTTCATTCCCTTCTCCCCTCTCCATCTCTTTTTCACTTTCCCCCTCTCCTTTGCCCCCTCCTGTATTTTTCTCAGAGTTAGATTTTGAAAGTGAAGGAGGAGCCATTTTCTCCTGCCCCTCCTCCACTCCCTCATCAATGTACAACAGAGGCTCCTTCTCCTCCCATTTCTCTGCCTCCTTGCTCCCAGCCCCTCCTACTCCCCCATCAGGCCCACCCCTATCTCCCTCAGTCTCATTGGCTGTGAATGTGCTCAGCACCACATCCGTTCCAGCCCCCTCTCTCTTGTTGTCCTCTGGGCTCCCTCCCTCCTCCCCGCCCTCACCCTCCTCCCTGTCCCCGCCCCATAGCTTCACTGGCCCCGCCCAGGCATCTTCCTCCGCTCCTTTCTTCCGCTTGGAACTCTTCCCGTTCCGGACGCTGGACCCAAAGTACTCGGTGTGGCTCTGCCTCTTTCGTCTGACGCCCAGATATATGCAGTAGACCATACCGATGCATATAATCAAGACCAGGAGACTGATGATGATGACCCAGAACAAGCTGAGCAGACTTTTCTTGTCCCTGCCCACCGTAGAGTCTGGATCTGTGGAGGTGTGGGTGGTAGCGGGGACCATGAAATGGCCGGGAGTGCCGTTGACCGATGGGGAGGCGGGTGCAGGGGTAAGCCACTCTGTGTGGCTGGCAGTACTCTCTGAGGCAGTGTTGATATGTTCTGGTGTAGGAGAGGAGTCCTCCGTCAGACGAGGGGTGGTGTGGAGGGGCCTGACTGGGATAACAGAAGTCAGGTGGTCCTGGGATGTGGTTTGGAGATAAGAGGTGGTCGTCAGGACGTCTTGGGAGAGGGTGGGTTTAGGGCCAGGTGGAGTGGTCGTATCTACAGGCCCTTCAGTGATCACAGGGGAAGATGTCATCGTCTCCGCTTCTGAAGTAATAGTTGGTGCATCAGAGTTGGGCTCCTGAACGGTTGTGATCTCAGGGTCTGTTATTACTATAGTGGTGACATCTGTGGTAAGTACTGGAACAGAAGTTACCAGGGTGATTTCAGTGACAGGGTGTGCTGTAGTGACGACCACAGGAACATCCTCAACAGTAGGTGATGTCATGTTGACATTTTCAGGTATGGTGATGGAGACATTATTTTGTGCAGAGAGACTGGGAAGAGAGAAGGAGAGGAGCAGAGCCCCGAGCATCAGCCGTACCAGCTCCATACTGGGCAAGAACTGAGAGGGGTCACAGAGGTCAACAGTCACTGAAGGGTTTTGCTGACTTCCCTCAGATTACGTTTGTTTCTTCTCTTTGAGGTGCGTCAGTGAAAGCGTTGTGGCTTGAAAGGTATTGGAGGTTTGTTTTAAAAGTCTAAAGCAGAAAAATGAACATTCTAGAAAAGAAAAGCAGTATCCGTCATCAGCTACCGGGGTTCTCGGTTTGCCTACGATTGAGTGTCAGGCTTTGATCTTCACTGTTCTTGGACTTTCCCTTTCTTTCAGGCCTTGCTCTTGTTAATAATCTAAGGTTTGACTGAGTGTTGTGCATTTACGTAGTCAAACTTTTGTTCTCTTGCTGTCTCTTCTGGTTTCTGGGCTTGTGGTTAACTAGGGTATACTTGCGTGCAAATAGGCCCGGAAAGACACAACCCTTCTCTTCCTCTCTCACTGTTCCGTTTCTCCTCCCCTGCACCTCTCTACTTTTCTGTATGTTAGCTGTCTATTTCAAGTGCACCGTGAGAGATTGCAGCAACGGTGAACCAAAAAAATCACGAGACCTATAGAGAAAAGGATAGATTGAAGGATAAAGGAAGAAACGGAAGAAGGAATGGAGAGGTTATTTTATGCGTGCATTCCCACATGTACTGTATAATACATTTACCTCCTCACAGCATTCACTGTCTGGACCGCTGTAGATGTAAAATGCTTGCTTAGTACACACCTTCAAAATGAAGGAAGTTACAAACACTACTTCTTGTAGTTTATTCTTGTCCACGATGTCACCATCCATTTAAATTGTATTTCTAAATGAGTGTCTAAAAGCAAGTTGGCCTGTCTTAAAAATGAGAATAAAAAAAAACGATGAGAAAATTACATATTTAAAGAAAATGGCCTCTAAAAATGTATTTAAAAGGAATTATGAAGAGATACATTAGGAGGACCCTCTTACTATAAGAGCATGTCAGTAAATGGAACACAAGCCTATGAAAGTTACTCTGATTGTATTTTTCCCTCCCTTTTCTTGCCTCCTCACAGTCACCGTCAAAAAGTAATATTCTGTCTATTATTATCCAGATCAGTGTCTGTTTAGATCAGACATATATAAGCCATGAGATTTTCAATCTTACTTACCCACATGTTGCTTGGAGAGAACGGTTGGGTTGAAAGGATGAATCCACCATGAAGGCATAGACGTCTCCTGCACTAGTGCATGTATGAAACCCCTTTCTCTCGCTCTCTTCTTCCGTCCCTCCCTCCCGTTCACTCCCTTCTTTCTCTCACCCCTCCCTTATTCTCTCTAGTTGGTTCTCTCTATCTCTTCCCCTCAGAGTATCAAATTCTTCGTAAAACAGTTTCGTTAACTACAAAAGAGAGATAGTTGGATAAGTGGGGTTGGAGAGATGCCAAGTAACTTAAGAGTAGCTTCATTTTGTAAAAAGGAGAAGTTGGTCCTACAAAGGGAAGAAGCTGTGTGTGTGATGAAATGTTTGAGCCAGGGTGTGTTTGCATGCCTACACACAGGCCTACTTGGATGTGTGTGTGTTTGACAGTGTGTGTGTGCATGTGTTTGTGTTTGTGTGTGCGTGTGTGTGCGTGTGTGTGTGTGGGGAGCTGGCAGTCAAAGGGCGTAGGTTGTCAAAACGTGAGAATTCAAAGTAGAGAGAGTATGTTGAAAATGCCATTTTATTATGTCAGTCCATGTTGTTTTCATGTCTTGGGACATTATATGTCAAACTTCAGCTGGTCAGGTATTCAATTCAATTCTACAGCTATACATTATTGATCAAATGGCCCGATCCATTATCAATTGTGAGGTAGGCCTATAGTCAATTCCAGTTACCATGTTCACATGTACACCAATATTCCGTTATTATTTGGGATACAAATACTGTTTACAATAACCCGAATAAACTCGTCTCCCAGTTATGAGAAACCCAGTTAAGATGCCTGGGATATGCTGATCGTAGACGGGATACTGTGGCATGCAAACATCTTATTCCGTTTACTGTTGTTTTACATGATTTGTACAGGCTCAGTTTCGCATAGTATCATGGGTAAACTTAGAAATATTCTGTTTATACATGGATAATTGCAAGCGGCGAATAGACGGATAGGGCTGCCGTGCTTCAAACTCTTAGGAAACTTTGCAGTATAATTTTTTTACTGTGTTATTTCATAAATTATTAGCCTATGAAATTTTTTGTGTTATTACATACAGCTGGGAAGAACTTTTGGATGTCAGAGCTGCGGTAACTCACCAGCATTACCAGTATTATGACCCGGAATACGACTTTCCTGAATCGGATCCTTTATTTGTACCCTCCAGGGCAATTGAACTAATCCAAAGAGGCTGTTCCAAAACTGACTTTTAGTTAGACTCAGGAGGCACACACACCACCCGCAAATTCAGAGTATATTACTCGCTAATGTTCACTCTGGATTATAAAGTTGACAAGCTCAGGGAGACATCATACTCATGGCTCTCTCGGGATATACTCTCTGAGTCCGTTCAGCCAATTGGGTTCTCAGCAGACAGGAATAACTACAGTGAGGGAAAAAAGTATTTGATCCCCTGCTGATTTTGTACGTATGCCCACTGACAAAGAAATTATCAGTCTATAATTTTAATGGTAGGTTTATTTGAAAAGTTAGAGACAGAATAACAACAAAAAAATCCAGAAAAACACGTGAAAAATGTTATAAATTGATTTGCATTTTAATGAGGGATTATTCATAAACTGGGGAGACGTTTTGTACTGAATCATGAACCACCGTTTTGGGAACAACCGTTAGTGTCTCCAGTCTGCAAAGAACATCAACCGGTGGTCCCTTGCACACATCTCAGGAGGGATTTTGTCCCACTCCTCTTTGCAGATCTTCTCCAAGTCATTAAGGTTTCGAGGCTGACGTTTGGCAACTCGAACCTTCAGCTCCGTCCACAGATTGTCTATGGGATTAAGGTCTGGAGACTGGCTAGGCCACTCCAGGACCTTAATGTGCTTCTTCTTGAGCCACTCCTTTGTTGCCTTAGCCGTGTGTTTTGGGTCATTGTCATGCTGGAATACCCATCCACGACCCATTTTCAATGCCCTGGCTGAGGGAAGGAGGTTCTCACCAAAGATTTGACGGTACATGGCCCCATCCATCGTCCCTTTGATGCGGTGAAGTTGTCCTGTCCCCTTAGCAGAAAAACACCCCCAAAGCATAATGTTTCCACCTCCATGTTTGACGGTGGGGATGGTGTTCGTGGGGTCAT
Organism: Hucho hucho; assembly: GCA_003317085.1. Classification (NCBI taxonomy): domain Eukaryota; kingdom Metazoa; phylum Chordata; class Actinopteri; order Salmoniformes; family Salmonidae; genus Hucho; species Hucho hucho. The sequence goes on from QNTS01000693.1 coordinate 72,801, forward strand.
AGGCAGCATTCCTCCTCATCCAAACACGGCGAGTTGAGTTGATGCCAAAGAGCTCCATTTTGGTCTCATCTGACCACAACACTTTCACCCAGTTGTCCTCTGAATCATTCAGATGTTCATTAGCAAACTTCAGACGGGCATGTATATGTGCTTTCTTGAGCAGGGGGACCTTGCGGGCGCTGCAGGATTTCAGTCCTTCACGGCGTAGTGTGTTACCAATTGTTTTCTTGGTGACTATGGTCCCGGCTGCCTTGGGATCGTTGACAAGATCCTCCCGTGTAGTTCTGGGCTGATTCCTCACCGTTCTCATGATCATTGCAACTCCACGAGGTGAGATCTTGCATGGAGCCCCAGGCCAAGGGAGATTGACAGTTCTTTTGTGTTTCTTCCATTTGCGAATAATCACACCAACTGTTGTCACCTTCTCACCAAGGTGCTTGGCGATGGTCTTGTAGCCCATTCCAGTCTTGTGAAGGTCTACAATCTTGTCCCTGACATCCTTGGAGAGCTATTTGGTCTTGGCCATGGTGGAGAGTTTGGAATCTGATTGATTGATTGCTTCTGTGGACAGGCGTCTTTTATACAGATAACAAACAGAGATTAGGAGCACTCCCTTTAAGAGTGTGCTCCTAATCTCAGCTCGTTACCTGTATAAAAGACACCTGGGAGCCAGAAATCTTTCTGATTGAGAGGGGTCAAATACTAATTTCCCTCATTAAAATGCAAATCAATTTATAGAATTTTTCACATGCGTTTTTCTGGATTCTTTTGTTGTTATTCTGTCTCTCACTGTTCAAATAAACCTACCATTAAAATTATAGACAGATCGTTTCTTTGTCAGTGGGCAAACGTACAAAATCAGCAGGGGATCAAATACTTTTTTCCCTCACTGTATGTAAGAATGCTGTTCATTGACTATAACTCAGCATTCAACACCATAGTACCCTCCAAGCTCATCATTAAGCTTGAGGCCCTGGGTCTGAACCCCACCCTGTGCAACTGGGTCCTGGACTTCCTGACAGGCTGCCCCCAGGTGGTGAAGGTAGGAAATCCTCAACACTGGGGTTCCACAAGGATGCGTGCTCAGCCCCTCCTGTACTCCCTGTTCACCCATGATTGCGTGGCCACGCACTCCTCCAACTCAATCATCAAGTTTGCAGACCACATAACAGTAGTAGGCCTGATTACCAACAATTACGAGACAACCTACAGGGAGAAGGTGAAGGCCCTGGGAGTGTGGTGCCAGGAAAATAACCTCTCACGTAACGTCAACAGATCAAAGGAGCTGATCGCGGACGCACTAGCCACTTTAATAATGTTTACATATTTTGCATTACTCATCTCATATGTAAATTCTGTAATCTATCCTATTCTACTGTATCTTAGTCTATGCTGCTCTGACATGCCTCATCCAAATATTCCTTTACTTTAGATTGTGTGTATTGTTAGAAATTACTGCACTATTGGAACTAGAAACACAAGCATTTCGCTACACCCGCAATAACATCTGCTAAACACGTGAATGTGACAAATACAATTTTATTTGATTTGAAAGGTGTATATAAACAGCTTATAATAATAATGCACTGTACATGCACTGTTATCAGGAGCTAGTCAAATAAAAGGATTGGTGAACTGCACTGGGCGTAAACAAATTAGCTTCATTCATCTGACTGACCATGTTTACATAACAGTGCATGTACAGTATTAGGAGTCAACAGTATTTGTCTCAGTGTGTTTGTAGAAATGGCACCTTTCTCCTCGTTGCTGTTTGACACATGACGATGATGTGTCACTAACAAGGTCTGAATTGTCTTAAAATGGGAACTCTTATCAAGTGTTATTTCCAATTAGACATGTTGTTCTAATCTCTATCTCTATTCCTCTCTCTCTCTCACTCTCTCTGTCCTATTCTCTCTCTCTGATCAGACCCAGTCTTAATCTGTCTTTCTGTAGATTTCTGTAGATCTTATACTTTTGTTGCAGCCAATAAACACACAGATTATCAATTCATATTGGACATTTTTAAACTCTGTCAGGATTATAGTTTTCAAATCTGCCATGGAATTGGTAAACTAAGGATGAACATTTCTCTCCAAAGTAATTCCAGGTAAACTGCAGTACTGTAGTACAAAAAACTAAATCATACACAGGTCTCCATCAACGTTTGGTCTGTAGTTTCTTCTGGTATCGCTCTTCCATTTGCATACCAGAAATCGGTGATGTCCTCCAGTGTCCCTTTGGGTTGAGTCCACAGGTTGTCACACTCTATACCTTTCTGCCTTCCCTTGTCTCTCCTCACCCTCTCCTTCACCCTCTCCCTCCCTCTCTCCCGCCGTTTATGGTCAGGTCCCATGGTGGAGCCGTTGGCGTACCAGAATTCCACCCTCTCCTCCACTGATGATATCTGGTCAACCCACAGGTTCTCCAGATCCACCCCTGACACCTTCTCTCCTCCTCTCCTCACTCTCCTTTCCCTTTCTCTCTGGACTGACAAACGCACTGATAGGAAGACAGTGAGACCAAGGAAGACCGAAGCAGTCAATCCCAGAGCCCACAGAACAATGAAACAGACCAGTCTAGTAGAGCCAGGAGGCAATGATGGGGACCTTTCATCTGCCTCTCCGCACTCAGGACGATAATGCACATTGTTTTCAGTTGTGTTGTTCAGCCTGTTGTCATAGCCTGATATTGTGTGGTTGTGTCTGAGTGAATGAGTATGAGTTTTCTTATTCAAAAGTACTGTTGTGTTACGATTATTAGAGGTTGTGGTATTACTGTATGAAAGTGTGTTTGTGTAGTTGTCTGTGTTATTATCTGTAAATGTGTTTGCATTGATATATGGAGTTGTGCTATTGTCAGCATGGGGGATTGAAACTGTGGCTGTGGTGTGGTCTTGGTTGTCCTTAGACTGGCTTGTGACGTCAGGTTGTGTTTTATAGCCAGTAGCCCTGTAAGTCACGGTCATGTGCTCATACAAACCAGGACGTGTGACTGTGTATGTAGGTGAAACTGTTGTTGTTGTTGCGACGCTGTTGGCCTCACTTTGTTTACCTCTGTTCAAACCTGTCACTCTACTAGATGAGGTGTTTGTGAAGAAGTCTCTCTTTGTTGTGTAGTAATCTCCTGAAGTAGTCTCTAGTCTGTGTGTAGCAGTAGGCTGGTCTGCTGCTTGTGACCTGTTTGAGTGTGGCTTCGCTAGCCTGGAGTCATTACTGGTGTCAGCAGCCCATGTCTCTATGAAATTTGGTGTGTTCAGTTCTCTGGCTATTTCAGCTGTGCTGCTGTCATGATACTCAGTTCGTTCCTCCCCGGGGAGAGTGGTGGTGCTGGGGTGGTCAGTTGTGGGTGAGGCTGTGTGTCTGCTAAAGGGAAGAGTCTCATGGTGATTCTCTGTTTCCTTCCTCAAGTCTCCTGCAGTTGTGTGCCTGTTGCTCTTCTGTACGGCTGTGGTGTCGTAAGTGGCAGTTCCTGTTCTGAGAATGCCTCTTCCTTGAGTTGTTCTGCCTGAGTTGTTGACACCTGCTAAGCTAGCGCTTTTCTTCAATTGTGTTTTGAACATGCCACTAGTCCTACCAGGGTGGTTTTCAGTTGTGGAGTGTGGAATCATCAGGGGGTCTGATGTTGGAGTGCTGATACTAAGGTCTAGAGCTGTTGTTGTGGTTTCTGTGGCGCTTGGTGAAACCGCAATGGTGGAATGGAGGACAAGAGTGGCGAAGAGGTGAGGAAGGCACAGGGCAAGGGAAATCAGAGTCCCTCTCATCATGTCTGTGTGCGAGAAAGAGAGGGACAGAGAAATATATAAATAGTGGGAAAGAGAGAGTAATAGAGGGACAGAGAAAGATAATGAGAAATACAGAGAGAGAGACAATGAAAACAAAAGAGAGAGAGGCATCCAGCTAATCAGATTACTTTGTTTTGCTTGTAGTACCGTAGAACACTTTTGAACACTCTCCCATTGCTTTCCATTGCCACTCAGTCTCATACCCAGTAAGTTGTCAGTTCTCAATAAAAAAGTTGTGCATCTAGTGATTTCATACAATTGGAGACCAATAACTCTGCTCAACATGGATAGTAAAATATCTATGCAAATAAACAGAAAAGTACACATACCTAATTGTTCAGCTTTCTCATCTCAGTGCCTCTTCCCCTTTACCCGTAATTTCCTCTTCTGTGGCGCCACTCATCATCGCACCCTGCTCTATGGCCCCATGGGATACCTCGAACCACAAGCCATCCACTCGAAGTTGACATGAGGAAATGGTCTGTTTGATTACCATGGCAACAGAGCTATAAGGTGCAGGTTGTGGTATGATGATGTGGTATGACATGGCCCCTCCTCCATCCTCCGTCCCGTCAGACGGCAGTTTGGAATAAAAACATGAGTTACACCCCACTTCCTGTTGACTCAATTCATCTCTCACGTTACAGATTCAAAGTGAGAAGTGGACGATTGTCGAGGAAAGTGACAGATAGCATTCAAGTCTGTAATTATCGTTTTTCGCCATTGAGGTCAACAGTGATGTCAAACACTTTACTCGTTATGTAAAGTGATTTAAGCATACTGATTATTCATAATGCCTGCTTGACAAAAAAAGTATCCAGTGCTAATTAGGGGAATTTGTTTAACACCATCATGGTCGTCTGTAAAATTATTTTCCATAGATGATGAATTTATGAACATACGTGTACAGGATGTGTAAATTACATTGTTTGAGTCACTGACACAGGGTGTGCGAGGTATGGATTATCACACAAATGCACTGGCTCTGTACACCAGGTGAAGAAAGGACAACCGCGTGTGTGTGTGTGTGTGTGTGTGTGTGTGTGTGTGTGTGTGTGTGTGTGTGTGTGTGTGTGTGTGTGTGACTTTGACTGACTACAGACTCCGCAATGAAATAGTCACTTATGTTAACGCTCTTACAAAAAAAAACATATGAATTTCAAGTGAACACGTGATCTTATGGGAAGTTAATGTGATAACGTGACAATATGTAAAAGAACCGTGAAACATGAAACTACACATGTGAAAACATGATCTCGTGAAATAAATTTGACAACATGGGGATGCAAAATTTCAACATGTATACCATGAAACTGGGTGTGACATTTGAACGTTTTTCACATGTAAAAATACAATTCCTATTGTAAGAGTTTGATTTTCACATGTGAAAGTTCTCCTTCAGTCAGTCACTTGGTGTAACATATAGTGAGGGAAAAAAGTATTTGATCCCCTGCTGATTTTGTAAGTTTGCCCACTGACAAAGAAATTATCAGTCTATAACTTTAATGGTAGGTTTATTTGAACAGTGAGAGACAGAATAACAACAAAAAAATCCAGAAAAATGCATGTGAAAAATTTTATNAGGTTCTCACCCAAGATTTGACGGTACATGGCCCCGTCCATCGTCCCTTTGATGCGGTGAAGTTGTCCTGTCCCCTTAGCAGAAAAACACCCCCAAAGCATAATGTTTCCACCTCCATGTTTGACGGTGGGGATGGTGTTCTTGGGGTCATAGGCAGCATTCCTCCTCCTCCAAACACGGCGAGTTGAGTTGATGCCAAAGAGCTCCATTTTGGTCTCATCTGACCACAACACTTTCACCCAGTTGTCCTCTGAGTCATTCAGATGTTCATTGGCAAACTTCAGACGGGCATGTATATGTGCTTTCTTGAGCAGGGGGACCTTGCGGGCGCTGCAGGATTTCAGTCCTTCACGGCGTAGTGTGTTACCAATTGTTTTCTTGGTGACTATGGTCCCAGCTGCATTGAGATCATTGACAAGATCCTCCCGTGTAGTTCTGGGCTGATTCCTCACCGTTCTCATGATCATTGCAACTCCACGAGGTGAGATCTTGCATGGAGCCCCAGGCCAAGGGAGATTGACAGTTCTTTTGTGTTTCTTCCATTTGCGAATAATCACACCAGCTGTTGTCACCTTCTCACCAAGCTGCTTGGCGATGGTCTTGTAGCCCATTCCAGCCTTGTGTAGGTCTACAATCTTGTCCCTGACATCCTTGGAGAGCTATTTGGTCTTGGCCATGGTGGAGAGTTTGGAATCTGATTGATTGATTGCTTCTGTGGACAGGTGTCTTTTATACAGATAACAAACTGAGATTAGGAGCCCTCCCTTTAAGAGTGTGCTCCTAATCTCAGCTCGTACCTGTATAAAAGACACCTGGGAGCCAGAAATCTTTCTGATTGAGAGGGGGTCAAATACTTATTTCCCTCATTAAAATGCAAATCAATTTATAAAATTTCACATGCGTTTTTCTGGATTTTCTTGTTGTTATTCTGTCTCTCACTGTTCAAATAAACCTACCATTAAAATTATAGACTGATCATTTCTTTGTCAGTGGGCAAACGTACAAAATTAACAGGGGATCAAATACTTTTTTCCCTCACTGTACTATGGTTAACGACCAATCCTATTCACCTGAAGCAAACTGAAATCACGCCTAACAGGCCAATTGATGCCGAGCCCACCCTCTGAAGCCCCGCCTTCCTGGCTATAATACTGGGGCTCGTATCCATTTAATTAATTCTTCACTCTTCAGCTCGCCTGAAGGAAAAACGTGTCACGCAATTGACAACATTTTCAAAATTCAAACTCAACTCTGGACCTTGAAGCCAGTTCCACTGCACTTTTTAATTGTTCCCTCTAATCAGGGACTGATTTATAATACCCCTGCCCTAGATGTTGCGAGTTTTGGGTCTTGATATCGGTTTTCGGGTTTGATAAAAGCAAACTACTTTTCACTCTGCTTGTATAGCTAATGCTTCCTTGCTTGGGAAGGATTTGTGTTTGCTATAAACCCACTACCTTCTGCTCTGCTTGTGTAGCCAGTGCTTCTTTGCTTGAGTAAGATGGCCAGTGGTAAAAATACGTTTGAACCGCCGACCGTGCCCTAGGGAATGTGGTTTCACAATGAAAATGAAAGAGAGTGCTGTCTTGTTGCCTGGGGTGGAAACACGCTCAGGGGGCATTGGCTCGGACCAGTTAATGCGACCATTGTCACCGGCTGGGTTCAACTTCCATTGGGAGTCGAGCTGACTTTGTGAGGAAGATTGGTGGTAGGAGTTGATAGGGGTGTCATCCCAGTAAGGCTCATTCCAGATTCTCTGGCAGTGTTCAGAGTCCTGATTCCGGGATAATATAATATCCCTGACTGGCTCTGGAGGTTTTCAGAGTGTAAATCGGATGACATCAGCCCAGGGCAACCTGAAGCCCCAGCTAGCGCCCCACTCCCGACACTACCCGGTGAAATGCAAGGCGCCAAATTCAAAATCCAAAAGTTGAATTATTAAACATTCATCAATATACAAGTGTTGCATAGTCATCAAAAGCTCTGCTTCTTGGCAATATCACAGTGTTGTCAGATTTCAAAAAGGCTTTACGGCGAAAGCACTACATTTGATTGTTTGAGGGTAGCACCTCCAATATTTTTTTCCATTACCATAAATTCATAAACCATCGCGGTTCACACAAAACACATTTCACAGCGAAAACAAATCAATTACCTTTTGAAGAACTTCTGCTGAGGGCTTCCCAAGTGTCCAACGAAGACAATCCATGGTTCTTTTGTTAGAGAAAGTCATGTATTATATCCATAAATCTCAGTTTGGTTGGTGCGTTATGATCAGAAAAAACAGCGTCCACTCGCCCACTGAACCGTGAAGAGAACTCATTCAAACTATACCTATAAACTTGTCCAAGAACAATCAAACATCATTGATAATGTATCCTTAGGAACACTTTTATGTATATTTACTATAAAATTTCAACCGGATTATAAACTGGACGATAGGAAAGGAAAAAACCACAGAGCGCGTGAGCCCGTGAACGCGCATCCTCTTCTATTTACATCTGATGACCACTTCCCAATTCTTCTTCTATTACCATCCAGAGCAACTAAACATCATCAAACACTGTCTAGAGACTGCTGACATCCAGTGGAAGCAATAGGTACTGCAATCTTACTCCCATATAAGGTCATTTTCAATAGGGAGGGGTTCACAATGAGGCAATGTGTCAAAACCACTTTTTCCAGGACAGAAATTCCTAGTGTTTTTGCCTGCTATATCCGTTGTTATACTCACAGACAATATTTTAACACTCTTAGAAGTGTTTCCTATCCAATAGTACTAATTATGTGCATATCCTATTTTCTGGGCCTGTGCGGGCAGGATTTTACTTTGGGCACGCCTGTATGTCTGTATAGAAGAGAACTAACGGGACTGCCCCGGGTAGAGCTTCTGATCGACATGTGTACTTGGTGCATTGAATTGGTTGGAACCTCTCCAGCTCGCTGATAATAAAATAATAGTCATTTAAAATTTACTGAGTGTCCCTGTGTAAGAAATTATTAATTTAAGATTGACTTAGAGTGTCCCTGTGTAGAATTTCCACGATATACCCTACACATTCATTACCTATAATACATCTGCACTGCTATTTTAGTTATGAATTAATCAGTATTTTTTCAGCAATTTGAGGGTTTTCTGTATTGTTGTCTAATGTTGGTGGGGCATATTATTCTGTTTAAATGTTACTCCTGAATCACTATGATAAATATTTAAAATATATATATATATATATATATATATTGAGTGTATTATACGAAGCTGAGATTTACTTTTAAGTCTAAAGTGTAGGAATACAGGTGATAATAAGAATTGACACAGACATGGTGGTGCAGCAGGAAGTTCAGCATGTGGTGAACCAAGAGGTTGTGAGTTCAAATCCAAGGTAAGGACATGTTGAATAGTAATTACTGTATAAATAAACATACACAATGCCAAACTGTGTCAAATATTTAAGTGGAGAACACTGTGGCTATTTTGTGACGTTCCGGAGACATCCTAACGACTTTTTGTTTGCAGTGCATCATGTAAAAATTTGAATCCACGTGAAAATCCACATAAAATATCATCAGATGTTCCAAAACCACATGGTTTTACATGTGCATTTTTATGGGAAATAAAATGTTACATGTGCAAAACATAATTGTACCATTTGTCAGAATACCTGTGTTATCCAGAAGACAACATCTACAATATCAGCCTGTCCCACTTCAAAATCAGAGATTTAGAAAGTGGATCCCTTATTAATAATTGGAAACATAACTCCCTGAGACTGTATTATTTACAGCAATTTACAAACACATTGCACACCAACCTGTGGAACAGTGTTTCTTGATGTCCAAAATGAGGGAAGCAACTGTAATGTTCTGTAAATACCACTAGGTGGCTGTAGAGGCAAGACATTAGTGATGCGCGAGTCAGCTGTTTTTTCAACACCTGCCCGCAATTGATAATAACCCATCCACAACCCCCCCGACTAGGCCTATAACCCATCCGCAACCCCACGACTAGGCCTATATGTGAACAGCCCCTAACCCACTAATATAGAAACTGCGCTGTAGGCTACAGTCAAAGATGGTGGAATGATTTTTTGGACAGGGGGTGTAGGATTTTTTTGCCTGATTTAGATATGTTTCTGCTTATAATTTCTGAGATTTTGGTAGGCTAATTGTTAGTCAACTTGTTTGTAATTAGATACATGCAGCTTCTCTTCTGTCATAATATGTTGCCCCAGAAGACTAAATAAACCCTTGCTCACCAGAATAATGTCATAAATAGATCGATTTAACGCTTCAATCTAGTTGAAATCTGAAATGTTTATATGCTTCTTTTTGCAGAGCAAAGAAGTTTATTTACAGGGAGAAAATGCAATAACTCAACAACAACAAAAACGGGAAAGATTTTGTCAGTGCAAAATGTCAAAATGACCGGTTGTAAGGAAATAGAAAGATGCTTGGATGCATATTTTATGTGGTTGAAATACTATCAGCTTTTATGATGCTGATAAGGATAGCACCTCTACAGATGGTATTCGCATTCTCTCAAGATGCTGAAAGAATTAAATCATATTTCTCCATTCCTGTTCCTGGGTAAAAATGTTGCCTACATTTGGTGTATCCTTTTACTGCAAGAAATTCTTAACTCTGCAAAAGTTAATATTAAAGGAAAACTCCACCTCAAAAATCTTTTGGTATTTGTTTCATTAGTCCATTGTTGACGTAGTCCCATTTTTGTTTTGCTTATCAGCAGTCAAGTTGTCAAGATATGTAACTTTCAAAATACAGAAATGAAAAATAAAATAATTGAAGAAAAACCTATAACCTGTAGCCTATAGATACAGTTATGGATTTAAGATATTGTTCTCTCTTTATTCAATCCTCCCGGCACCCACCCGCCCTTCATCAACACAATATTTTATGACGCCCGCCCTGACTGCGGATATAACCTCAGGGACTGCGGGTTATGAGTCAAGTATGCAGGAAAATTATGACTGGTGTGCAACCACTAATTAATATGTGAAGTGTTCCTTATTTTTCTCACACCATGCAAAAAAAGGAAATTGGAATGATACAGAGAAGATAGGATGGTAGTGAAGGGAAGTTGGGAATTGGAACAATAAAAACAATTTCCAATTCTTTAAGTATTACTGAAATTGTTTTTTATGAATTAAATAATGTCATGTAAAGTATTTTTGGTTATTCAATGGCTCTTGCTACATTCAAGTTTAAACAATCTCTTCCTATCCACATCTCTTTCTCTCCCTATCTTTTTCTCAATGTAAGTACTGATGATGTAGCTGAAATTGTGTGTGCATGTACGTGCATGCATGCGTGTGACTGTGAACGACTGTACTGTATGTCTACGCTCTGTGTGTATATTAACGTCTGTCTGGCGTTCTCTCTCAGACTAGAGTTTGCGGTGGGCAGCAAGGTAGTGAACTGCTTCGTCAGATAGAGAAGCACTACTTCAGAGACCTGATTCTGAAGACCTTTGAGATCGGCTACTGCATCCCCATACAGCAGGAACACCTGTGAACACATCTACAGTCTACCTGACCTGGAGGCAGACATGGGTGAGTACACACGCACATGCATGCACACTAGGGATGCAACGGTACACAGTATGTTGTCGAACCGTTCAGTACGCCCCCTACGGTTCAATACGCACACGTGAACTGCGCAATTACATAATTTTCCTATAATTTCCAAAATGTGCTTATTGCGTTGCAGACTACACGCACATTGTACATTCAAATCCACAGAATTAGACTTGCTGCTTGTGAACAGGCAAGGCAGGTAACATCTCAGTAGGAAACCTCCCTAAATGGGCCCCATGGAGACTTTTGGAGACTCAATGAGCAGCGGGTGCTGCCGTGGGCCCCACCCCTGTCCCAAAACGCTCACAGGCAGCCCAGTCCTCGCGCAGCAGTCCCTCCCAGCTGCAGTCAGAGCAGGAGATGTTCACCACTCCATGTCCAGACTGCAAATGAATCGCGCATGCGGGAAGCCAGCCGCTGGCTGATCCCGCCCTGGCTTACATTCAGGGCGGGATGTAAATGTAAAATGTTCTTTGTCTAAAATAAATCACTGCACAAAAATAAACTAAAAAACAAAAAACATTTAATAAAATAAAAAATAAAATAAAAAACTAAGTACAAAACTAAGTCTCTTTTGGGTCACTTTTGCCGGTCCCAAGCCCGGATAAAGTAGGAGGGTTGGAATTGTGACATTGAAAAAAACAAGAATCGACAGAAAAAAGTTCATTTGTAGTTCTAAACATATTTAGGGTGTTTTTACTCACTTTTTGTCTCCCCCACGACGTTATTCCTCTCTCCTACAGCGTCCATCACAATTACATGGCAAATTATGCAATGACGTCATTTAGCGACTTCTAGCGACTTTTAGGACAGCCAATAGCTACTTTCCTTACTGAGGAGTTGGCAAAACTGCTCAGCTCCAACGTGACAATGGCGAGCGCTAGCGAGACAGAGATAAGCAAATTTGAAGAGGCACCGCCGTCTTTCAAATCCGCTGTGTGGGAAGATTTTGGATTCAGCGTTCAATACGATGACGAGGGTAAGAAGACCGTAAACAAACAAAGTACAGTCTGCAAGCACTGCTTTGCCACTGTCGGCTACTGGAGTGGAAACACTTCTAACACGTGTCATTTACGTGGCCGTATCCCTTGAAGGTGGAGCTGGAGCAAGGAGGGTCCACTAGTTAACGACAACACAACAATCTCTCGCTGCTACCTTCTAACAACAAAACATAAAGAAATAACAAAAGCAGTGGGAGTATTCCTAGCCAAAGATTGTATTGCCTATACAAGTCTGTACCCTGTTAATTTAAAGTAGAGAAGGCAAAGCACCTACAGGTTGTCAAAGCTAAGAAGCACTTCTAATTTGAATGTTTTTCTCCCCTTGACTCACCTAGCCAGTCATGCTGCCGTTTTCCGAATGGAAAGTTTTATTTGTCTATAGAAAAAATAAAGAGTTCATTGTTTAAAGGGTGACGTGTTTTTATTTTTTCGATATAAAGATACCGAAACCGTGCCATTACCGTGGCCCACAAACCGTGATCCATGCTGAACCATAGGCCCACTGTACTGTTGCCTCCCTGATGCACACACGCGCACACACACATACACACTGCTGTGCTCTAGAGTCAGTGGCATAGGAGTTCGTTTTTTTTATCCCTAAACATAGCACGCCAAACCATCAAGTCACCTGCTCCAGAGTTCAGTAAGGTACAGGACATGGAAATTAAATGAGATGCATACAGGTGGTTGATTCTTGTTCCAATTTAAATGTTCCATTTGTGTTCTAGAATAAGACATTAAATACAAACACACATGCAGACTTGCCGTAGCTAACTTAGATTTTCCATTTGGTTGTCTGGTGGGCTGTTGCCAGTGTCAAATAAATGAATGAATTCATTGTTCAATTTCAAAACAGTTGTACTAATATGATTTAAAGTCAAATTCTAAATATGAGTCTCTGGAAATCGTACAGATTGTGGCTTTGTTGTACATTTTGTATAATTTGTGTACATACAGGTCTCCCTTGCAAAAGAGACCTTGGTCTCAATGGGAGTTCCTTGTTACAAATTCTCCAAAATGTGTTCCTGAGAATGTACACTATATATACATAAGTATGTAGACACCCCTTCAAATTAGTGGATTCGGCTATTTCAACCACACCCGTTGCTGACAGGTGTATAAAATCGAGCACACAGCCATGCAATCTCCATAGACAAACATTGGCAGTAGAATGGCTTTACGGAAGAGCTCAGGGACTTTCAACGTGGCACCGTCATAGGATGCCACCTTTCCAACAAGTCAGTTCGTAAAATTTCTGCCCTGCAAGAGATGCCCCAGTCAACTGTAAGTGTTGTTATTGTGACGTGGAAATGTCTAGGAGCAACAACGGCTCAGCTGCAAAGTGATAGGCCACACAAGTGCTGAAGTGGGTAGCGCGTAAATATCATCTGTCCTCGGTTGCAACACTCACTACTGAGTTCCAATCTGCCTCTGGAAGCAACGTCAGCACAACAACTGTTTTTCGGGAGCTTCATGAAATGTGTTTCCATGGCCGAGCAGCCGCACACAAGCCTAATATCACCATGCGTAATGCCAAGCGTCGGCTGAAGTGGTGTAAAGCTCGCTGCCATTGAACTATGGAGCAGTGGAAACACCTTCTCTGGAATGATGAATCACGCTTCACCATCTGGCAGTCCGACAGACAAATCTGGGTTTGGTATTTTATTAGGATCCCCATTAGCTGTTGCAAAAGCAGCAGCTACTCTTCCTGGGGTTCACACAAAACATAATACAGAATGACATAATACAAAACATCAGTAGACAAGAACAGAACTTTATAAAAAAATAAATAAAGGCACATGTAGCCTACATATCAATGCATACACAGAAACTATCTAGGTCAAATAGGGGCGAGGCGTTGTGCCATGAGGTGTTGCTTTATCTGTTTTCTGAAACCAGGTTTGCTGTTTATTTGAGAAATATGAGATGCCAGGAGAACGTTACCTGCCCGAATGCATAGTGCCAACTGTAAAGTTTGGTGGAGGAGGAATAATGGTCTAGGGCTGTTTTTCATGGTTCAGGCTCCTTAGTTCCAGTGAAGGGAAATCTTAACGGTACAGCATACAATGACATTCTAGATGATTCTGTGCTTCCAACTTTATGGCAACAGTTTGGGGAATTCCATTTCCTGTTTCAGCATGACAATGCCCCTGTGCACAAGGCAAAGTCTATACAGAAATGGTTTGTTGAGATCGGTGTGGAAGAACTTGCCTGGCCTGCAGAGAGCCCTGACCTCAACCCCATCAAACACCTTTGGGATGAATTGGAATGTGAGCCAGTCTTAATCACCCAACATCAGTGTCCGACCTCACTAATGCTCTTGTGGTTGAATGGAAGCAAGTCCCCGCAGCAATGTTCCAACATCTAGTGGAAAGCCTTCCCAGAAGAGTGGAGGCTGTAATAGCAGGAAAGGGGGGACCAACTCTATAATAACCCATGATTTTCAAATGAGATGTTTGACAATCAGGTGTCCACATACTTTTGGTTATGTAGTGTATGTATTGCGTTCTCTCTTTCTGTAAATCCCCAGCTGTCTTCCTCTTTTTTAACCTTCCTCATAAACATCCTCTATCTAATCTATTTTTATAAACACAATACTCAGCAGGTTGGAATTCTCCCTGGGGGGTGTCAAACATCAGTCCCAGCAAACAGGAAGGAGTGGAACCCACTGTTTCAGGACCTCATCACCCCCCACTTTCCATACTTCGCCCCCATGTTCCCCCCCCAGTCATATCCTCTCACAGACCCTCTATTGATTCTTTCTTACATTCCATCCCTCCTCTCTCTCCTTCATCTCGTCTGGCCCTTTACAGCGGTGACACAAAAAGATACACATCTCTCTGCTTTGAATGGAAAATATGTGGTGAATACTGTTACCGTCTGTGTTGTGGGTTCTGCTGAATTCATGTGGGTATGTGTATGACACAGGGTCAGTTATCTTGCCGGTTTGCCGTCGCCTGTGTACGCCGACGACATCATCGTTTGGCATCAATTTGGACCTACTATATGATGACGTTTGAACTCTTGAACTTATCATCCCCAGATCAGAGGTGGGGTATGGGTTCAATGGGGTGTGGGACAGCTCCTTTTCAGGATGGGGTGTATAGAGCAATATACAGGACAAGCTGTTTGCATGTCCACCTTCTAAACAAGTGCTCTGCAGAGTGAGAGGAAGCAAAAAGTGTACGTGTGTGTGTTTACCAGAATGGAGTGGACGAGAATATGATCCCAGAAAAAAAAGGGTGGGGTGGGGCAGCTGACTATTAGTGCATCCTATTGATCTAAACATCATGTCCATCCATGCGCAGGCCCAGCCTAGTCTCAGGGGATGTTGCAAGAGAAAGACACAGACAGAGACAGAGCTCTGCCAAAGAAGCATCTTCAACTATTCTGAGGAACTGTTCTCCATCTTGTGCTTTCTCTGCTTACTCAGGAAAAAGGTTGTTTGTATCTATTTATTTATTTGATTCATCAGAGTTATCCGGAGAGCTGTAAAGGCTCCAGGTTGAGTAGCCTACGAGAAGCCAGCGGTTATGAGCCAAGCATTTGACTGCTTAAGTGGTCACACACTCTGTGGAATGAAACGAACCCCTGTGTAGAAGGAACCCCTGTGTTGCCCATCTTTACGAGAGGTCGTGGTGAGCAAACGCATTTTCAGGTTAGTTATGTGTTATAATCGTCTGCTCTTGGTGAGCGGGGCAGGGTTCCTTCTAACAATCTCCATCGGGCTGTGTGCCCCAACGGCTGACCAGTACTCTCGTGGAGTGGTAAGTAGGAAACCCTGCATGCTTCTTCCAGTCCAATAATGACAACCAATTTAATAACCTTCATTATTCGCATTTATAACATTCCCTCAGATTCATATGACATGTGAGATGTACACATTAGATATTAAATACGTTTTCATACATAGGCATTGATCAAATATCCAGATTGGCATACTATGTTCAATGCTAGTATTGGGACTCTCCTAATGATTTACACTAGATCCATACTGCCATTTGCATTGAATTATTTGAATGTGGTGTTTCCCGTAAATGTTATGTTTCAGTTATGTGTTTTAAACGTAAAGAAAAGCTCATGGTAGTTATGTGTTTTAAACGTAAAGAAAAGCTCATGGTAGTTATGTGTTTTAAACAAAAGAAAAGCTAATTGGAATCAAATAAATGTGGGCTGGCTAATGTTTAACAATAAATTGCATAAAGTGGTGCATGTTTACAATATTCCTTGGAACTGAGGCCAGTGTATATGCATACTAGAGATAGTTTCACAGTGTATGTGGGCGAGAGTGTGTGTACAAAGTGTGTACATGCATGTGTGTGTATGGTGTTATTCTTGAGCTGTCTTTTTGCACAAACATTTGTGTTACTTCCACATAAACACACGCAAACGCACTCAAAACCTTCTTTTAAAAAATGCTTTCTTCACATTATTGTGGAAAACATTCTGTAATATATCAAGGCATTAGGAATCACTCTGTGCATGTGTGTGTGTCTCTCTCTCACTGTGGAGGACTGGCTGAGTCGGTATGGGTACCTGCCCCCTCCGGACCCCCGCACAGAGAGGCTCCAGACCAGGGAGGGCATCCAGAAAGCTCTCAGCCAGATGCAGAGGTTCGCTGGTCTAGAGGAGACAGGAAAACTGGGTAAACTCTTTAGCATACTTTTGCATCCCTGAGTCTAATTATGTTTGATTGGAAAAAAACATGTTTTATTGCTAAATGGACAAAATACCTAAATGTTATTAAACAAAATAGTACAAAAACGTTTTATTCAAATATATATATCACACTGCACAGTGAAGGAAAAGCAGCCAACAAGTGCTCAGCAAGACTGTTGGAAAAGCATTCCAGGTGAAGCTGGTTGAGAGAATGCCTAGAGTGTGCAATGCTGTCATCAAGGCAAAGGGTGGCTATTTGAAGAATCTCAAATCTCAACAGTTCTTTGGTTACTACATGATTCCATATGTGTTCTTTCATAGTTTTGATGTCTTCACTATTATTCTACAATGTCGAACATAGTCAAAATAAAGAAAAACCCTTGAATGAGTCGATTTTTTGAAAACGTTGTGTATATACTGTATATATACCAGTAGTGTATATACTGTATATATATAGAGTGAGCCTGGATAACGTCATCTTTGTTTCTCCACTCAAACAATCACACACCCTAACTGTTATTGTACACACTGATGAAAGAATAGAATTATAAAAATATGAATGGCCTCTCTATCGCTCCCTCTCTCTGTCCCCCCTCCCTCTCCTCCCTCAGACCATGCTACTCTTTCTCTGATGAAGACCCCTCGCTGTTCCCTGCCTGACATTGTCGGAACAGAAGACCTGAGGAAGAGAAGGAGGAAGAGGAAAAAGAGATATGCTTTGACCGGGCTGAGCTGGAAAAAGAATGATATCACCTGGAGGTATGATGTCACTGTCGCTGAAAGATGCTAGTTATAAACTGGTTGGTTTGAGCTCTGAATGCCATGGTATATCAAATCAAATCAAATCAAATTTTATTTGTCACATACACATGGTTAGCAGATGTTAATGCGAGTGTAGCGAAATGCTTGTGCTTCTAGTTCCGACCATGCAGTAGTATCTAACAAGTAATCTAACAAATTCACAACAACTACCTTATACACACAAGAGTAAAGGAATGAATACGAGTATGTACATATAAATATATGGATGAGCGATGGCTGATCGGCGTAGGCAAGATGCAGTAGATGGTATGGAGTACAGTATATACATATGAGATGAGTAATGTAGGATATGTAAACATTATATNATGCACCTGTACTGACCTCGCCTTCTGGATGATAGCGGGGTGAACAGGCAGTGGCTCGGGTGGTTGTTGTCCTTGATGATCTTTTTGGCCTTCCTGTGACATCGGGTGGTGTAGGTGTCCTGAAGGGCAGGTAGTTTACCCCCGGTGATGCGTTGTGCAGTCCTCACTACCCTCTGGAGAGCCTTACGGTTGTGGGCGGAGCAGTTGCCGTACCAGGCGGTGATACAGCCCGACAGGATGCTCTTGATTGTGCATCTGTAGAAGTTTGTGAGTGATTTTGGTGACAAGCCGAATTTCTTCAGCCTCCTGAGGTTGAAGAGGCGCTGTTGCGCCTTCTTCACCACGCTGTCTGTGTGGGTAGACCAATTAAGTTTGTCCGTGATGTGTACGCAGAGGAACTTAAAACTTTCCACCTTCTCCACTACTGTCCCCTCGATGTGGATAGGGGGGTGCTCCCTCTCCTGTTTTCTGAAGTCCACGATCATCTCCTTTGTTTTGTATCAGACCGTATACCACAGGTATGACAAGAAATAACTGTTTACTGTTCTAATTACGTTGGTAACCGGTTTATAATAGCAATAAGGCATCTCGGGGGTTTGTGGTATATGGCCAATATACCAAGGCTAATAGCTGCATCCAGGCACTCCGCGTTGCGCCATGCATAATAACAGCCCTTAGCCGTGGTATATTGGCAATATACTACACCTCCTCTGGTTTTATAGCTTTATTATACACCATGTATTTTGACAATGTCTAGAACACCAGTTACCAGATTCCGAATGAACTCAGTTACCAGCAGTTTATGTGGCACATACCTGGCCATAATAATCTCCACTCAATTTAACATTTAAAAAACATAGAGATTCGCTAGTTAAAAAGCTACGATTTAAAGTGGGCTTATTTTTTAGAAATGGGTCTTGCCTCTCCCTAAATAGCAGGAAGCCAATTGTACAGTACATTCAACTTTCCTGCCAGTTCTTGACTATTGTGACACCATTTACCAGAATGCAGCAGCCATAAACCTTTGGATACCATCTACCATAGTGCCCTTCATTTTATCACAGGTGACTGTTTTAATGCTCATCACTGTATCCTGTATCAAAAGGTTGTCTGGTCCTCATTAAAATCCCATAGATCACTTCATTACTACCTTTTTGTTTACAAAGCTCTCCTACTAAGCTTCCGACTTACCTAACTTGATAAAGTATAAAAGCATGAGATACCAAACCCGTTCACAGGATTGGTTAACTCTTGAGGTTCCTCAGGTCCTCACCGAACTAGGATAATCCGCTTTTAGTTTTAATACACCTCATTGCTGGAACCAACTACAAAATACATTAGAATTGGATGTTCTGGTGCAGATCGGGCAATTTAAAATATTGCTTGGGGACCTTCTTACTGAGGAATGTAACAGTTTTTCTAGAATATTTGTGTTGTGCTGTATTTTAGTTTATTTTACATTGTATCGTATTTTGACTGATTTTGCCTTATGAATTGTACTTTATATGCAGGCTGGGCCGTATACTAGGATTTGAGTTTTATTGAGGTCCGGAAAGAGAGGGATCTACAAACACATAGCCTAATAGCTATACAATTGTAATGTTATACCCCTAACATTACAATTGTTATACCCCTAACATCACTCTGACACAGAATCAGCAACTGTTCAGTCAGTTGTAATGATGAATTGTATAAAATCATCAACTCTTCACATAGATATTGATTTTCTCAAATTACATAGCTTTCACGTTTCTATTCCTAGGCATTACTGATCAAGCTCCGCACAAACAGAGATCACTGGAGCACACAGTGATCGCATTATCACATTCACATGAAATATTAGAATATTACTATTTTGTATTAATATTTGTGATGTAGTGGTAAAAAAAGGTGGGTAATTGGCAAACTATAACCTCCAGTGGGTGATGGAGATAAGACAAACAACCATCGATACAAACTAAAACGCATGACATTTTTAGAACTGCATTTTTATTTCATTCAAGTGATCCCTGGATGTCCCTCATGCAGGTCAGATAGCAGTCTCCTCTGGAATTTGTGAGGTACCACCACCCTTGATCCCCATAGAACACATCCTTCATCAGTAGACAATTGGCCGTTCTTGTCAATGAATGGACAAAGAATATCGTCATTTACCAAGGTTGGCCAACCGCCTAATGTTAAGTCCAAGACTTTGGAAAGCATTGGGTCTTTCCTCGTTTCCTCTGCTATGTCTGAAGCAGATATGGGCAGTTCGTCAATGAGAGAGATCTGGAAGACTGCTCGATCATCTTCACTGTCGGAGTCACTATTGCTTGGTAGTCTTGATAGTGCATCTGCATTTGCGTGATCACTGGATCGTCTGTACTCGATCTCGTAGTCGTAGGCTAGCAATATCAGAGCCCAACGTTGCATTCGAAGTGCAGCAAGGGTTGGTATGGCTTATTTTGGTCCAAGGATGGCCAAAAGAGGCTTGTGATCTGTCAGCAGTTGGAACTTCCTTCCGTAGAGGTATTTGTGAAACTTCTTCTCTCCAAATATTATGCTCAGGGCTTCCTTCTCAATTTGAGCATACTTTTTCTCACTTGGTGACAGAGTCCGTGATGCAAATGCAATAGGGTGTTCTTCACCTGACGGTAGAACATGTGAGATGACGGCTCCTACTCCGTATGGAGATGCATCACACGCAAGGCATCACACACATCTCTGTGTCGTAGTGGGCAAGCCACTTGCTCTTTAGCAGATGTTGTTTGCAAGTATTGAATGCTTCTTCGCATTGTGGAGACCAATTCCACTTTGTATCGGCCTGCAGCAGTTGGTGAAGCGGATGCAATACTGTGGACAAGTTTGCCACAAACTTTCCGTAATAGTTCAGGAGCGGAGCCCCAAAAATGATCTCAGCTCTGAGATATTTGTGGGTGCTGGTGCGTTTACGATTGCTTCCACCTTGCTGTTTGTTGGGTGCAGGCCTTGTGCATCAATCTTGTATCCGAGATACTCCACTGAGTCCTGGAGGAACTCACACTTGCTGCGTTTCATTCTCACTCCGTTTTTCTCCAGTCTTGACATCACTTTGTCCAGCACTACAAGGTGCTCTCCAATGGTTGGTGCTGACACGAGGATGTCACCCATGAAGCACACAACATTGTCTATACCATCCAAGATCTGATCCATTGTGTGTTGGAATATCGCTGGAGCTGTCGAGATTCCATAGGCCAAGCGATTGAATCTGAATAGCCCCTTGTGTGTATTGATGGTCAGATACTGTTCTGACTCCGGATCCAGCTTCAGTTGCTGATAAGCGAATGCCAGGTCCAGCTTACTGAAAACCTTCCCACCAGCTAGAGTGGCAAACAGATCTTCAGCGTTTTGATAGCGGATATTCCTCTGGTAGTATGCAGCGATTTACTGTGACCTTGTAGTCTCCGCACATTCTGACGGTCTTTCTTTGGGACTACAATGATCGGAGCGGCCCAGTTGCTCCTCTCTACTTTCGTGATGATGTTATTCTTCTGTAGAAGGTCCTTAGCATAGGGAACTGGATGTGGTTTGTGAAAGATAGGCTTGGTTCCTTCTTGTACTCTGACTTTTGCTGTGAAGTCTTGTATTTCGCCGTAGCCATCTTCGAAAAGTTATTTGTGCTTCTCCAGCATGTTAGTGAGTGTAGCCTGACTCACTGGTTTGTCATTTCTTAGACCGAAGATTTCTCTCCAGTTCAACTTGATCTTTTGTAGCCAGTTTCTGCCAAGCAAGGCTGATTTTTCTCCTTTAACAATGACAAACGGTAGCATCCACTCCTTCCCCTCATACCGGACTGGTACCTGGATCTGCCCTAACACAGGAATAGTGTCACCAGTGTATGAAGAAAGGCGGATGAACGCTGGCTGAAGAGGGCACTCTTTCAGTTTTTCTTTGTAGAGTCTTTCTGGAACAAGCGATAACGATGCTCCGGTGTCCAGCTGCATTTTTACTGGTTTTCCCACTAACTTCTTGCTGAGATAGATTCCATCTTTTTGTTGTTGAGCTGTGTACACTGTGAACAGTTCCAATACTGTTTCAGTTGTACCTTCCTCTTCTTTTGCTGCGTCTGACACCGTGTGCGCTCTTGCTGTGCGTTTTGGAGATTTTCACACTCTCTGTAAATGTTCAACCTTTCCACAATTGTGGCACTTTTCATTTTGGAATCGACATTCACTGTGGTGATGATTATCTCCCCCACATCTGTAGCAACTTGGCATAGACCTTTGTGATGTGGGCTGCTTTGTTCTTGTGTAACCTTGAGGACGGGACTGAGAAAAGTGTGACCTTAGTGAGGCTTTTCCTTCACGTGTGTCACTGACCTTGTGAACTCCTTTCTGACGTTTTGCATATCCCGATAGCTCAATAGTATCCCTGTGGACAAGCTCGAGTCCAAGTGCGATATCACAGGCTTTCTTAAAGGTCAGGTCCTTCTCTGACAGAAGCCTTCTGTGATATGCTTCACCTGTGAGACCACATTCAAACTCGGAGAGCGTCATCAAGAAATCGTGCAAACTCACATGTACTTGCCAGCCTTTACAAAGCAAGGATGTAGTCAGCCACGGTTTCCCCTTGACTCTGGTGACGTTGGTAAAATCTGAAACGTTCTGCAATGAGAATGGTTGCCATTTTCACAGTTAATTGTTCAGTTTTCTTCTTCCTTGTATTCCTTAATTTTCAGAATTTTCATCTAATTCTTCACTTTTTTAATTTCAGAAGTTTCTGCAATTACTCCATTCACTGCACTCATTTGTAATAATGTACACACTGTGTCACGTTTCATCTTCCTAATTTCAATGGGTTCAATGACAGTTTTTTTATTTAACCACCAGAGGGAAGTGTCGCTATTCTAGATTCCAGTAGGCTTGCTACTTGGCAGCTCCTGAACACTGTACCTACTAGCAGTGCTTAGCCTTTTCTACTGGCGAATCAAAAATTATAAAATACCTGACGATTTACATAATTATTTTGAGTTTCATTACTCACGCAACATTCTTCCCTTCAAGCATTGTCCGTTTAAGAAGCTTAATCACCTCGTCGCCACTGTAATATTTGGGTTGTGGAGAAATGACCAGGCAGGAGACGGGAGTACAGTTAGTTTCCTTTAGTCAAAACGTTTAGTGCTCTACAGCCCCCGGCACAGTAGTGCGCATGTGCATTTCCTATTAGGTGTAGTAACGTAACACTGCTGTAATACATTACTGCGTAGAAACAGCATAGTAACTAATACAAACAGATGTAGATCACAAATACTACAACATGGAAAAGGACAGCGCAGAATCGGCTTCAACTACATGCACAGCTGACCAGTCCACAGCAAGGATTACTTCAAGTGTGGTGGGGATTGGGGAGTACCTGGAGTGCAAATTTGCTGACTTTGAGTATGAGGTCATTTTGGACTCAGGGTCCAGGTTTCCATGGTACACAAACAGGTTGTGTTTTGGGGAAGCAGATTCCCTTGATTTTTAGGGGAGGGGCAGGGGGAGTGTGTAAAGTGGTGTTGATGAACGATACGATTATCCCCTCCAGAAGTGAAATGTTTATAACTGGTAAAGTTGAGGGTACAGTAAACAATGACAAAACGGAGGGTCTTCTTGAGTCACTGATACAAGTAACCTGTTGGTAGTGTCGTGGAAATTCTACACTTAAATGAATAATTATTTATTATCAGCGTGTTGGAGATGTTCCAACCAACTCAATGCACCAAGTACACATGTCAATCAGGAGCTTTCCTGGGGCAGCCCTGTTGGTTCTCTTATATAGATTGCAGCCAGCTAACTGAGGTGGAGCTGAAAGCTGTAAAGGAAATGGTGGGGAGGTATGTGGGAATGTTTAGCACTGGTGATTTTGACTTGGGCTGCACTAACCTAGTCCAGCATATGATTGACAAAGGGGACACCAGGCCTATCAAACAAGCATTGAGGCGGGTGATTGTTCATCTACAAGCAGAGTTTGACAAGCATTTGCAGGACATGTTAGAAAGGGGAATAGTTAACCCATCTAGCAGTCCATAGGCAGCACCAGTGGTGTTAGTAAGAAAGAAGGACGGCTCAATCAGGTTCTGTGCGGATTACAGAAGGTTAAATGAGAACACTGTAAAAGATGCTTATCTATTTCCTAGGATCGATGAGACCTTGGACTTGCTTGACGGTGCTCAGTGGTTATCCACTTTAGACTTAGCCAGTGGTTATGCACCCCGAGGATCGTTGCAAAACTGCTTTTATGACAATGAGAGGACTTTTCGATTTACAGGTAATGGGGTTTGGGTTGGCAAATTCTCCAAGCAGCTTCCAGGGTCTCATGGACCTGGTTTTGGCTGATGTACAGTGGACATGTTTGGTGTACTTAGACGACATCATAGTGTTTGGTCATACATTCTAAGAGCATGTGTAGTGTTTAGACAAGGTTTGGAGCATGCAGGACTTAAGGTGAAGCCATCTAAGTGCCATTTGTTCAGGTCACAGGTGAGCTACCTGGGACACATCATCTCGGCTGAGGGAGTGTCCACTGACCTCATGAAAATAGAGACAGAATTTTTTTACGCTTGGCGTCATACTACAGGAAGTTCACACCAGATTTTGCAGCTATGGTGGAACTTCTGTACAATTGACAGATAAGGGGAAAATGTTTGAGTGTAACGCAGTGTATGAAGTTGCCTTTAACAAATTAAATTCCAAGCTTACCACATCCCCCATACTTGCTTTCCCAGACCCAAATCTAGATTTCATAATGGATACTGACGCATGTGACACAGGCATAGGGGCAGTCCTCTCCTAGAATTATGAGGGTAGAGAGAGAGAGTAGTAGCATATGCCAGTCGGTCACTGTCAAAAAAGGAGAGGAAGTATTCACCTGCCAAGAAGGAGCTTCTTGCTGTGGTAGTGTTTCTTAGACATTTCAGACAGTTTTTGCTGGGGAGGAAATTTATAATGAGAACTTATCACAGCTACCTGAGGTGGCTGAGTAACTTCAAACAACCTGAGGGACAGTTGGCTAGATGGCTAGAGAAACTGGATCAGTTTGACTATGATATTGTCCACAGGCTAGAGAGACTGCACAGTAATGCAGATGGTGTGTCACACAACACACACAGACAGAGAGTGTAGACACAGCCGACTCACAGGAGGCCACTGTCAATCTGAGAGGCATCCTAAACAATCCTCAGGGTGTCACTATTGAGCCAAACAAGCCAGGCAGTCCCCACAAATGCAGCTTTCCTTTTGGAAGCATAGGATAGAGACCCAGTGGTCTCCCACTTAAATAAATGGAAAAAAGAGGGTAGAGCAGAGCTCCCTGTGGAGTTGCAATCGGAGTGAAGAATGGGGTGTTATGGGGTGTTATGCCTTGAGAGTCAAAACTATGAGACAGATGACACCATCTGGAGAGAGGTTGTACCTAGGGCTGTGGCGGTCACGAAATTTCAACAAATAACTGTTGGTCTCACCGTAATTGACCGTTAATTAACATTAACACATTCAGAATCTCCTGGCTTCCACATGTAGCCTACAAGCCACTGATGCAGACCTTTGAAACATCTACATTTTAAAAGTCAAATTAATCCAAGTAATATAGCCTACACCTTGCCTGCCATATCAGTTCTGTTATACTCACAGTCATTATTTTAACAGTTTTAGAAACTTCAAAGTGTTTTATATCCAATACTACCAATTATTTGCATAACCTAGTTTCTGGGCCTGGGTAACAGGCATTTTACTTTGGGCACGCCAGACTCTCCGAACTTCCGAACACTGCCCCCTAGCCCAAACAGGATATACTAAATAATATGCGTAAAATTTGTTTTGATTTAGAAAGGACCATTATCATGCACCTGTCTCGAAACAGGGGCAGCGGGAAAAATATGCACTTAAATAGCGAATGAAGGATGCTTTTCTTGTGGTTAATTTTCATGCCAGCCTGGTAGGCTATACTCCTGTTGTAAAATATTGTCTTGACTTGACTTTTAACATTAATCTGAAGACTGTTATTTATCTAATCAACTAACTATGTTTAATTGTTAACCGATTAAATTAATCATGTAACAATTAACTCATTAGGACCTGGGGCACAATGAGAACGGTTCTTTAAAGAGTTACCATCTCCCGAATTAAACTCTAAAGGTCTTTACCTATCACATCTATAAACAGTCAACATATTAATCATTACCTCGTATCATATCATCATTCTGAACAGTCTTAACCTCCTTGCATCTGCAAAAACCAGGGCCTTACTTATGACTCAGTACTACACATTTTATACAGTTCGTTCAAAAGGGGCGGTTCTGTCAGGCTGACACGCTCTCTGACCTCTCTCCGGGACGTGACTTGTCACTTGTACAAACTTATGTAAAACTATTAACAAAAACACTTTCATAATTGTTCATATTTCATGCACAACGCATAGGATGGACACTTAAGCCTAATTACCGTGACTAAACGGCCACATGGAATTTGACTGCCTTCATGACTCGTGACCGCCGGTGTGGCGGTAATACGGTCACCGCAACAGCCCTAGTTGTACCAGATGAGCTCGTATATGAGATACTTACCTTCCGTCTGACCACTCAACCATAAAGGCTTGATTGGTGGAGTGCTGCAGAGATGGTTGTTCTTCTGGAAGGTTCTCCCATCTCCACAGAGGAATGCTGGAGCTCTTTCAGAGTGACTAATTGGGTTCTTCATTTTTATGAATTTAATGACTACCGACTCGTAGCACTCACGTCTGTAGCCATGAAGTGCTTTGAAAAGCTGGTCATGGCTCACATCAACACCATTATCCCAGAAACCCTAGACCCACTCCAGTTTGCATACCGCCCAAACAGATACACAGATGATGCAATCTCTATTGCACTCCACACTGCCCTTTCCCACCTGGACAAAAGGAACACCTATGTGAAAATGCTATTCGTTGACTACAGCTCAGCGTTCAACAACATAGTGCCCTCAAAGCTAATCAATAAGCTAAGGACCCTGGGACTAAACACCTCCCTCTGCAACTGGATCCTGGACTTCCTGATGGGCCGCCCCCAGGTGGTAAGGGTAGGTAACAACACAGGTGCCCCTCAGGGGTGTGTGCTCAGTCCCCTTCTGTACTCCCTGTTCACTCAAGTGACTGCACGGCCAGGCACAACTCCAACACCATCATTAAGTTTGCCAATGACACAACAGTGGTAGGCCTGATCACCAACAACGACGAGACAGCCTATAGGGAGGAGGTCAGAGACCTGGCTGTGTGTTGCCAGGACAACAACCTCTCCCTCAACATGATCAAGACAAAAGAGAAGATTGTGGACTACAGGAAACATTGGACCGAGCACGCCCCCATTCTCATCAACAGAGCTGTAGTGGAGCAGGTGGAGAGCTTCAAGTTCCTTGGTGTCCACATCACCAACAAACTAACATGGTCCAAGCACACCAAGACAATCATGAAGAGGGCACGACAAAACCTATTACCCCTCAGGAGACTGAAAAGATTTGGCATGGGTCCTCTGATTCTCAAAAGGTTCTACATCTGCACCATCGAGAGCATCCTGACTGGTTGCATCACTGTCTGGTATGGCAACTGCTCGGCCTCCGACCGCAAGGCACTACAGAGGGTAATGCGTACGACCCTAGCTTCCTGCCATCCAGGACTTACCCCCAAGCCATAAGACTCCTGAACATGTAATCAAATGGCNCCCCCCCCCCCCCCTTTACACCGCTGCTACTCTCTGTTGTTTTCGTCTATGCATAGTCACTTTAATAACTCTACCTACATGTACATATTACCTCAACTAACCGGTGCTCCCGCACATTGACTCTATACCGGTACCCCACTGTGTATAGTCTCACTATTGGTATTTTACTGTTGCTCTTTAATTACTTGTTACTTTTATTTCTTGTTCTTACTCATATTTTTTTTAAACTGCATTGTTGGTTAGGGGCTCGTAAGTAAGCATTTCACTGTAAGCTGCATGTGACTAATACAATTTGATTTGATTTGAATCCCTCATATTACACACCAATGGTATTATTCACTAAGTTGATGGTTCATATTCTGAAGTGCCCTAAAGGGCCACTAGATGTCTTATGATAGATTACATAAAATCCTTGAAAGATAATTATGGTAGTTTACAGGTAAACCTTCCAGTAATATACCCTCCCTTTGCAACCCAAATCTCCTCTCATGCCCTCCCCCACTCCAGTGTGCTCAGCTACCCCTCCCCCTCCCTGTCCCCCTCCCTCCGCCCCGAACTGGTGGACCTCATCCTCACCTACGCCCTCCGTGTGTGGAGCAACCCCACCCCCCTCAACTTCCAACTTCTTCGCCCCTCCCGAGACCACCCCGACCAAGAGGGGGACCTCAGGGTGTCCTTCACCAGCTCCTACCATGAGGACGGGTACCCCTTTGATGGCAGAGGGGGCACCCTGGCTCACGCCTTCTTCCCCGGGACGGCGGACATGGCGGGGGACACCCACTTTGACAATGGGGAGAGCTGGAGTTATGGGTATGGAGGTGAGGGAGAGGCTTAGGGCGTAACACACATAATGAGATTTTAATTGCTTTATCTTTCCCTATCTATCCATCTACGTCATTTCCTCCCTACATCTATTACTCTCTCCCTCTCTATTACTCATCTCCATTTCTCCCTTCATCTTTAGCTCCCCCAACCTCTGTCTCCCTTTTTTTCCCCTTCCTCCATTTCTGTCATTCTCCCTCTATCGCCAAATTGCCTATACCCACAGTATATGTATCGACTCGGTACTGGTACCCCTTGTATATAGCC
This sequence comes from Hucho hucho, assembly GCA_003317085.1. Lineage (NCBI taxonomy): Eukaryota > Metazoa > Chordata > Actinopteri > Salmoniformes > Salmonidae > Hucho > Hucho hucho. The sequence goes on from QNTS01000693.1 coordinate 101,325, forward strand.
AAGTTATTGTAAAAAAAATATATGTATATTCCTTGTGTTATTATTTTTCTATTATTTTAATTATTTTCTCTTTGCATTGTTGGGAAGGGCCCATAAGTAAACATTTCACTGTTAGCCTACACCTGTTGTTTACGAAGGATGTGACAAATACAATTTGATTTGAGATCTATTGTCTCTTTTTCTCTCCTCTCCATCTCTCTCTCAGATGACATTGGCACCACTGATCTCTTTACGGTAGCGGTGCATGAGTTTGGCCACGCCCTGGGCCTCTCACATACCTCTTCCAATCCCTCCATCATGAGGCCATACTACCAGGGGACTGTGGGGGACATCCAGAGCTACACACTACCTATAGATGACAGGCTGGGAATACAGGCTATATACGGTACACACCATCACAATCACACACAGTGCACACACACACATTTTAAGTCTTTGTTTGGGTCCTCAACAAATGGAAATGTTATAAATACCCATATGCAGAGACGCAGGAACACAAATGCTCAACAATACTGAAATGGTTTTTCATAGGAAAGAGAAGAAGGTCTGCCACGCATCCCACTCCGGCCCCCACCACTCCCAAGCTACCTTTCCTGCCCAGTCCTCCATCCCCAAGACTAACACCACAGTGAGTGTATAACTGGGCAAATACTGCAAATACAACAACTTGTTATAGTTAAGATACTATATGACAATATCATGAAAACATCATAAAGATACAGTACCCTCTCTCTACCGCCCCTTACAAACACAGCCCAGACCCTGCTCTGCCAGATCGCTGTGAGGGGAAATATGATGCCATTGCCAACATCAGAGGAGAAGTCTTCTTCTTCAAGGGTAAGAAGAACAACCATTTTTCATGTTAACTCTAGAAAAATTTATGGGCTTGGGACTGTCAGTGTCTGTGTGGCGCCATTTTCTCAAAATGTTCTCCCCCACGTAGTCCAGCCCCCTAGCAATTTGAGTTCCAGCCGATGACCTTCAGCCCCTCGCCAATTGAGTGACAGCTAGCAAGATGCACACACAGCAGAGAGAGAGAGAGAGAGAGAGAGAGAGAGAGAGAGCGAGCAAGATGAGAGAGAGAGAGAGCATTTGAGTGATAGCTAGCAAGATGCACACACAGCAGAGAGAGAGAAAGACACAGGAAAATGTCCTCCTGTGTGCTAGCTATATCCTCCCACTAGAATCCCCATACTTTAATGAGGACAGCTTCTCTATCCTGGAGGGGGAAATCAATCATTTCCACGCCCAGGGACATGTACAAATCTGTGGCGACCTAATTTCCAGAACTGGAAAGTAACCTGACACCCTCAGCACACAGGGGGACAAACACCTACAGTTGAAGTCGGAAGTTTACATACACCTTAGCCAAATACATTTAAACACAGTTTTTCACAATTCCTGACATTTAATCCTAGTAAAAATTCCCTGTCTTACGTCAGTTAGGATCACCACTTTATTTTAAGAATGTGAAATAATAGAAGAGATAATTATTTATTTCAGCTTTTATTTCTTTCATCACATTACCAGTGGGTCAGAAGTTTACATACACTCAGTTAGTATTTGGTAGCATTGCCTTTAAATTGTTTAACTTGGGTCAAACATTTCAGGTAGCCTTCCACAAGCTTCCCACAATAAGTTGGGTGAATTTTGGCCCATTCCTCCTGACAGAGCTGGTGTTACTGAGTCAGGTTTGTAGGCCTCCTTGCTCATACACGCTTTTTCAGTTTTGCCCACAAATTTTCTATAGGATTGAGGTCAGGGCTTTGTGATGCCCACTCAAATAATTTGACTTTGTTGTCCTTAAGCCATTTTGCCACAACTTTGGAAGTATGCTTGGGGTCCATTTGGAAGACCCATTTCCGACCAAGCTTTAACTTCCTGACTGATGTCTTGAGATGTTGCTTCAATGTATCCACATAATTTTCCTACCTCATGATGCCATCTATTTTGTGACGTGCACCAGTCCCTCCTGAAGCAAAGTACCCCCACAACATGATGCTGCCACCCCCGTGCTTCACACTTGGGATGGTGTTCTTAGGCTTGCAAGCCTCCCCCTTTCTCCTCCAAACTTAACGATGGTCATTATGGCCAAACAGTTCTATTTTTGTTTCATCAGACCAGAGGACATTTCTCCAAAAAGTACAATCTTTGTCCCCATGTGCAGTTGTAAACCGTAGTCTGGCTTTTTTAATGGCGGTTTTGGAGCAGTGGCTTCTTCTTTGCTGAGTGGCCTTTCAGGTTATGTCGATATAGGACTTGTTTTACTGTGGATATAGATACTTTTGTACCTGTTTCCTCCAACATCTTCACCAGGTCCTTTGCTGTTGTTCTGGGATTAATTTGCACTTTTCGCACCAAAGTACATTCATCTCTAGCTAACAGAACGCGTCTCCTTCCTGAGCAGTATGACGGCTGCGTGGTCCCATAGGGTTTATACATGTGTACTATTGTTTGTACAGATGAACGTGGTACCTTCAGGCGTTTGGAAATTGCTCCCAAGGATGAACCAGACTTGTGGAGGTCTACAATTTTTTTTCTAAGGTCTTGGCTGATTTCTTTAGATTTTCCCATGATGTCAAGCAAAGAGGCACTAAGTTTGAAGGTAGGCCTTGAAATATATCCACAGGTACACCTCCAATTGACTCAAATGAGGTCAATTAGCCTATCAGAAGCTTCTAAAGCCATGACATAATTTTCTTGAATTTTCCAAGCTGTTTAAAGGCACAGTCAACTTAATGTATGTAAACTTCCGACCCACTGGAATTGTGATACAGTGAATTATAAGGGAAATAATGTGTCTGTAAACAATTGTTGGAAAAATTACTTGTATCATGCACAAAGTAGATGTCCTAACCGACACCTGTACTGACCTCGCCTTCTGGATGATAACGGGTTGAACAGGCAGTGGCTCAAGTGGTTGTTGTCCTTGATGATCTTTTTGGCCTTCCTGTGACATCGGGTGGTGTAGGTGTCCTGAAGGGCAGGTAGTTTACCCCCGGTGATGCGTTGTGCAGTCCTCACTACCCTCTGGAGAGCCTTACAGTTGTGGGCGGAGCAGTTGCCGTACCAGGCGGTGATACAGCCCGACAGGATGCTCTCGATTGTGCATCTGTAGAAGTTTGTGAGTGATTTTGGTGACAAGCCAAATTTCTTCAGCCTCCTGAGGTTGAAGAGGCGCTGTTGCGCCTTCTTCACCACGCTGTCTGTGTGGGTGGACCAATTCAGTTTGTCCGTGATGTGTACGCCGAGGAACTTAAAACTTTCCACCTTCTCCACTACTGTCCCCTCGATGTGGATAGGGGGGTGCTCCCTCTCCAGTTTCCTGAAGTCCACAATCATCTCCTTTGTTTTGTTGACATTGAGTGAGAGGTTATTTTCCTGACACCACACTCCGAGGGCCCTCACCTCCTCCCTGTAGGCCGTCTCGTCGTTGTTGGTAATCAAGCCTACCACTGTAGTGTCGTCAGCAAACTTGATGATTGAGTTGGATGCGTGCTTGGCCACGCAGTCATGGGTAAACAGGGAGTACAGGAGAGGGCTGAGAACGCACCCTTGTG
>QNTS01000693.1:105456-117803 GCA_003317085.1 Hucho hucho
GGCGTTTCCTGTTTTCGTTTCTGTTTGTAGGCTGGGAGCAACAAAATGGAGTCATGGTCAGACTTGCCGAAAGGAGGGAGGAGAATAGCCTTGTATGCATCACGGAAGTTGGAATAACAATGATCCAGGATTTTACCAGCCCGGGTGGCACATTCGATATGCTGGTAAATATTCGGGAGCCTTGTTTTTAAATTAGCCTTATTAAAATCCCCAGCCACAATAAATGCAGCCTCAGGATATGTGGTTTCCAATTTACCTAGAGTGAAATGAATTTCTTTCAGTGCCGTCGATGTGTCAGCTTGAGGGGGGATGTACACGGCTGTGATTATAATCAAGGAGAATTCTCTTGGTAGATAATGCGGTCTGCATTTGATTGTAAGGAATTCTATGTCAGGTGAACAAAAGGACTTGAGTTCCTGTATGTTGTTATGATCACACCACGTTTCGTTAATCATAAGACACACACCCCCACCCATCTTCTTACCAGATAGATGTTTGTTTCTGTCGGCGCGATGCGTGGAGAAACCAGGTGGCTGTACCGACTCAGATAACGTGTCCTGAGTGAGCCATGTTTCCGTGAAGCAAAGAACGTTGCAGTCTCGGATGTCTCTCTGAAAGGCAACCCTCGATCTGATTTCGTCTACTTTGTTGTCCAGAGACTGTACATTGGCGATTAAAATACTCGGGAGAGGTGCACGATGCGCCCGTCGGCAGTAGTACTGTAGACTACTTTATCACTAACCTCAACCTAGTCTCTCAGAGCGTTCAGCCCACTGACACCCCTAAAAGATCACAGCAAAATCACAGTCTACTTGAATAGAGCAATACTCAATCATGAGGCATCAAAGCCAAAGGAATTAAATAATTTTAAGAAATGCTATCGATGGAAGGAAAGTAGTGTGGAAACCTACCAAAAAACAACTAGGCAACAACAAATTCAATTCCTTTTAGACAACTTCCTGGATAAAACGTTCCACTGTAATAGTCAAGGTGTAAAGTATATTTGACCTCTCAGCTTCCCTATCAAATAAAAAAATGTCAAACAGAAAAATGAAGAAAATGAACAACAATGACAAATGGTTTGATGAAGAATGCAAAAACCTAAGAAAGAAATTGAGTAACCTATCCAACCCAGAAATCCTGAGCCTACACCTTCACTATGGTAAATCACTAAAACAATATAGAAATACACTACGGAAAAAGAAGGAACAGCACGTCAGAAAGCAGCTCAATGTAATTCAAGAATCCATAGAGTCTAACCACCTGTGGGAAATTTGGAAAACACTAAACAAACAACAATACGAAGAGTTAGCTATCCAAAACAGATAACTTCTCCAATCTTTTTGGTCCTATAACAAAGAACAAAGAACAAACAGAAAAAGCATATACATGATCAAACACAAATCTTAGAATCAACTAAACACACTGGATTCTCCAATTACATTGAATGAACTACAGGACAAAATACAAACCCTCCAACCCAAATAGGCCTGTGGTGTTGATGGTAGCCTCAATGAAATTATCAAATATACAGACCACAGATTCCAATTGTCTATACTGAAACTCTTTAACATCATCCTTGGCTCTGGCATTTTCCCCAATATTTGGAACCAAGGACTGATCACCCCAATCCACAAAAGTGGAGACAAATTTGACCCCAATAACTACCGTGGGATATGCAACCTTTGGAAAATCCTCTGCATTATCATTAACAGCAGACTCGTACATTTCCTCAGTGAAAACAATTTACTGAGCAAATGTCAAATTGGCTTTTACTAAATTACCGTACGCCTGACAGTACCCTAATTGACAAACAAACAAATCAAAACAAAGGCAAAGTCTTCTCATGCTTTGCTGATTTCAAAAAAGCATTCGACTCAATATGGCATGAGGGTCTGCTATATAAATTGATGGAAAGTGGTGTTGGGGGAAAAGCAAACAATATTATAAAATCCATGTACACAAACAACAAGTGTGCGGTTAAAATTGGCAAAAAAACACATTTCTTTCCACAGAGCCGTGGGGTGAGACAGGGATGCAGCTTAAGCCCCACCCTCTTCAACATATACATCAACGAATTGGCACTAGAACACTAGAACAGTCTGCAGTTCCTGGCCTCACCCTACTAGAATCTGAAGTCAAATGTCTACTGTTTGCTGATGATCTGGTGCTTCTGTCTCCAACCAAGGAGAGCCTACAGCAGCACCTAGATCTTCTGCACAGATTCTGTCAGACCTGAGCCCTGACAGTAAATCTCAGTAAGACAAAAATAATGGTGTTCCAAAAAAGGTCCAGTTTCCAGGACCACAAATACAAATTCCATCTAGACACCGTTGCCCTAGAGCACACAAAAAACGATACATACCTCGGCTTAAACATCAGCGCCACAGGTAACTTTCACAATGCTGTGAACAAGCTGAGAGACAAGGCAAGAAGGACCTTCTATAGAACCCATTGCCCTTTATGGTTGTGAGGTCTGGGGTCCGCTCATCAACCAAGAATTCACAAAATGGGACAAACACCAAATTGAGACTCTGCATGCAGAATTCTGTAAAAAATATACTCTGTGTACAACGTAAAACACCAAATAATGCATGCAGAGCAGAATTAGGCCGATACCCGCTAATTATCAAAATCCAGAAAACAGACGTTAAAGTCTACAATCACCTAAAGGGAAGCAATTCCTAAACCTTGGATAACAAAGCCATCACTACAGAGAGATGACCCTGGAGAAGAGTCCCCTAAGCAAGCTTCAAATCAAATCAAAGCAAATTTTATTGGTCACATACACATGGGTAGCAGATGTTAATGAGAGTGTAGCGAAATGCTCTGTTTGTCTGGTCTCATTTCACACCTGGTTCACATTACCCTAATTGTATGTGTTATTTAATTCCTCTGTTCCCCCCTGGGTTTTGTCCGTGATTGTTTCCTGTATTGTGGCTCCGTGTTGAGTGAGCAGGTGTATGACTACTTGGGTAGTATTTTCGTGTCCTTTATTAAAGGAGTTTTGCCTTACTCTGTTTCCTGCGATTGATTCCAGAACACCTGCATTCAAGAGCCCTCACAATCGGGGTCCGCGACGGGGCTGGTTTTCTTTTTGTAGTCCGTGATTGACTGTAGACCCTGCCACATACCTCTCGTGTCTGAGCCGTTGAATTGCGACTCTACTTTGTCTCTATAGCTTGTTTGATTGCTCTTGGGGCTCTGTTCACAAACACAAACAGACAACACAGAGCCCCAGGACAGCAACACAATTAGACCCAACCAAATCATGAGAAAACAAAAAGATAATTACTTGATTCATTGAATTAACAAAAAAACGAGCAAACTAGAATGCCATTTGCCCATAAACAGAGAGTACAGAGTGGCAGAATACCTGACTACTGTGACTTACCCAAACTTAAGGAAATCTTTGACTATGTACAGACTCAGTGAGCATAGCCTTGCTATTGAGAAAGCCCGCCGTAGGCAGACCTGGCTCTCAAGAGAAGACAAGCTATGTGCACACTGCCCACAAAATGAGGTGGAAACTGAGATGCACTTCCTAATCTTCTGCCAAATGTATGACCATATTAGAGACATATTTCCCTCAGATTACACAGATCCACAAAGAATTTGAAAACAAACACAATTTTGATTAACTACCATATCTATTGGGTGAAATACCACAGTGTCATCACAGCAGCAAGATTTGTGACCTGTTGCCACAAGAAAAGGGCAACCAGTGAAGAATAAACAACCCATATTTATGTTTATTTATTTTCTCTTTTGTACTTTAACTATTTGCACATAATATAACATTTGTAATGTCTTTATTCTTTAGAAATTTATGAGTGTAATGCTTACTGTTAATTTGTATTGTTTATTTCACTTTTGTTTATTAATGTTAACATGTGTTTCCCATGCCAATAACCCCCTTAAATTGAATTGAATTGAGAGAGAGCGAGCGAGAGAGCAAGATGACAGAGCGAGACAGAGAGAGAGAGAGAGAGCGTTTGAGTGACATCTAGCAAGATGCACACACAGCAGAGAGAGAGAGAGAGAGCAAGATGAGAGAGAGAGCAAGATGAGAGAGAGAGCAAGATGAAAGAGAGAGAGCAGAGAGAGAGCATTTGAATGACAGCTAGCAAGGTGCACACACAGCAGAGAGAGAGCAAGATGAGAGAGAGAGCAAGATGAAAGAGAGCAAGAGACAGAGAGCATTTGAGTGACAGCTAGCAAGGTGCACACACAGCAGAGAGAGGGAGCAAGATGAGAGAGAAAGCAAGATGAAAGAGAGCAAGAGAGAGAGAGCATTTGAGTGGCAGCTAGAAAGATGCACACCCAGCAGAAAGAGAACGAGAGCAAGATGACAGAGAGAGAGGGAGAGAGAGAGAGCAAGTATTTGGTCAGTGACACATTTTGTGTTGTTTTGGCTCTGTACTCCAGCACTTTAGATTTGAAATTATACAGACTGCCAGCTATAACTTGAGGATATTTTCATCCGAATCGGGTGGAATGTTAGAATATAGCGTTTTTTGTACATAGTCCCCCCCATTTTAGGGAACCAAAAGTATTTGGACAAATGAACTTATATGAATATTAAAGTAGTCAAACGTTTAATATTTGGTCCCATCTTCCTAGCACGCTATGACTACATCAAGGTTGTGACTCTACAAGCTTGTTGGATGCAGTTTGTTTTGGTTGTGTTTCAGATTATTTTGAGCCCAATACAAATAAATGGTAAATCATGTGTCATTTCGGAGTCACTTTTATTGTAAATAAGAATATAATATGTTTCTAAACACTTCGACATTACCATGATTATGAATAATCCAAAATGAATTGTGAATAATGATGAGTGAGAAAGTTACAGAGGCACAAAGATCATATCCCCAATACCTGCTAACCTCTCACCCTTACCAATAACAGGGGAGGTTAGTATTTTTGGGGGGTTATGATATTTATGCCTCTAACTTTCTCACTCATCATTATTCACGATTCATTCATGATTATCCGTAATCATGGTAGCATGATGTTTAGAAACATATTCTAATCTTATTTACAATAAAAGTGACTCCAAAATGACATGATACAATATTTACCAATCCAAAGTGCTCAAGTACAGAGCCAAAACAACACAAAATTGTGTCACTTTCCAAATACTTTTGGATCTCACTGTAGTATGCAATTTTCGGGGACCACTTTTGGCTCATAGAGTGCTACTTTCAGAACTACTGTCTAAAAAGTCTCGGGAAAATTGCAGAATTAGGTTGCTGTTAAACATTCTGATTAGTTTCATCCTTCCAACTAAAAGTCCCAAAACTACATACCACTTTACAATTGTATTTTGGGCAAAATTTATATTTTATCAGAATTTAACCGAAGTGATGTTGGAAACAAGTGACGTAAAAAGAACACCACACGTGTGAATACACAGCAGGAGTGATGTTCCTGTCCATGTAAGAAAGTGAAGACCCACATTGTTTTGAAAAAATATTTTGGCACTCTAAATAAAGCCAACTTCTGACTGTATCATGTGATTTCTTCATTCTGTATCAGCTAAAATTTTATTTTTTTACCACTTATACAGCGCGCAGGTTTTTAGCATAGCCCCTTTTACACCAATGCTGGCTTACCCCTACCAGATAACCAATAGCAGCCTTGAAACATCACTTATCCTTTCGGCAAGTCTGTCCACGACAGAAACTAAAACAGAAAACAGTCTCAGGTCTGTTCAACGCTGGTCCGACCAATCCGATTCCATGCTGCAAGATTGCTTCGAGCACGTGGACTGGGATATGTTCCGGATAGCATCTGACAACAACATTGATGTGTACGCTGATACGGTGAGCGAGTTTATTAGCAAGTGCATCGGTGATGTTGTACCCATAGCAACTATTAAAACCTTCCCCAACCAGAAACCGTGGATTGATGGCAGCATTCGCGCTAAACTGAAAGCGTGAACCACTGCTTTTATCCAGGGTAAGGCAACCGGAAACATGACTGAATACAAACAGTGTAGCTATTCCCTCCGCAAGGCAATCAAACAACCTAAGTGTCAATATAGAGTCACAATTCAACGGCTCAGACACGAGAGGAATGTGGCAGGGTCTACAGTCAATCACGGACTACAAAACAAAAACAAGCCCCGTCGCGGACCAAGATGTCCTGCTCCCAGACAAACTAAACAACTTCTTTGCTCGCATTGAGGACAATACAATGCCACCGACATGGCCCGCTACCAAAACCTGCGGGCTCACCTTCACCGCAGCCAACGTGAGGAAAACATTTAAATGTGTTAACCCTTGCAAGGCTGCTGGCCCAGATGGCATCCCAGGCCGTGTCCTCAGAGCATGCGCAGACCAGCTGGCTGGTGTGTTTACGGACATATTCAATCAATCCCTGTCCCAGTCTGCTGTTCCCACATGCTTCAAGAGGGCCACCATTGTTCCTGTTCCCAAGAAAGCTAAGGTAACTGAGCTAAATGACTATCGCCCCGTAGCACTCACTTCCGTCATCATGAAGTGCTTTGAGAGACTAGTCAAGGATCATATCACCTCCACCCTGCCTCACACCCTGGACCCACTCCAATTTGCTTATCGTCTCAATAGGGCCACAGATGACGCAATCGCAATCACGCTGCATACTGCCCTAACCCATCTGGACAAGAGGAATACCTATGTAAGAATGCTGTTCATCGACTACAGCTCAGCATTTAACACCATAGTACCCTCCAAGCTCGTCATTAAGCTCGAGACCCTAGGTCTCGACCCCGCCCTGTGCAACTGGGTCCTGGACTTCCTGACGGGCCGGCCCCAGGTGGTGAGGGATCCTCAACACTGGGGCCCCACAAGGGTGCGTTCTCAGCCCTCTCCTGTACTCCCTGTTTACCCATGACTGCGTGACCAAGCACACATCCAACTCAATCATCAAGTTTGCTGACGACACTACAGTGGTTAGTGTCGTCAGCAAACTAGGCTTGATTACCAACAACAACGAGACGGCCTACAGGGAGGAGGTGAGGGCCCTCGGAGTGTGGTGTCAGGAAAATAACCTCTCACTCAACGTCAACAAAACAAAGGAGATGATCGTGGACTTCAGGAAACAGCAGAGGGAGCACCCCCCTATCCACATCTACGGGACAGTAGTGGAGAAGGTGGAAAGTTTTAAGTTCCTCGGCATACACATCACGGACAAACTGAAATGGTCCACCCACACAGACAGCGTGTTGAAGAAGGCGCAACAGCGCCTCTTCAACCTCAGGAGGCTGAAGAAATTCGGCTTGTCACCAAAAACACTAACAAACTTCTACAGATGCACAATCGAGAGCATCCTGTCGGTCTGTATCACCGCCTGGTACGGCAACTGATCCGCCCACAACCGTAAGGCTCTCCAGAGGGTAGTGAGGTCCGCACAACGCATCACCGGGGGTAAACTACCTGCCCTCCAGGACACCTACACCACCCGATGTCACAGGAAGGCCAAAAAGATCATCAAGTACAACAACCACCCGAGCCACTGCCTGTTCACCCCGCTATCATCCAGAAGGAGAGGTCAGTACAGGTGCAACAAAGCTGGGACCGAGAGACTGAAAAACAGCTTCTATCTCAAGGCCATCAGACTGTTAAACAGCCATCACTAACATTGAGTGGCTGCTGCCAACATACTGACTTAAATCTCTAGCCACTTTTAATAATTGGAATTGGATGTAACAAATGTATCACTAGCCACTTTAAACAATTTTGTATATAATGTTTACATATCCAACATTACTCATATCAAATGTATACACTGTACTCTAAACCATCTACTGTATCTTGCCTATGCTGTTCGGCCATCGACTCAAATCTCTAGACACTTTTAATAATTATAATTGGATGAAATAAATGTATTACTAGCCACTTTAAACGATGCCATTTATATAATGTTTACATATTCTACATTACTCATCTCATATGTATATACTGTACTCCCAACCATCTACTGCATCTTGCCTATGCCGGTCAGCCATCGCTCATCCATATATTTATATGTACATACTCGTATTCATTCCTTTACTCTTGTGTGTATAAGGTAGTTGTTGTGAATTTGTTAGATTACTTGTTAGATACTACTGCATGGTCGGAACTAGAAGCACACTAGAAGCACAAGCATTTCGCTACACTCGCATTAACATCTGCTAACCATGTGTGTGTGACAAATAAACATTTGATTTGATTTGATTTGAAGTTCAGCACATCAACATTTCTCATACAAAATCAAAATAAACCTTTATCAATATAGCAGACATTGAACGTCTAAAACCAAACTGTTGTTTGCTGATGGTAGCTATAGCTAGCCACATACTAACCTGAGTGCTAATGTTACTAGCAGCAGTAACAGTAAATCCAGATAAACTCAGCAATAAAAGAAACGTCCCTTCTTCAGGACCCTGTCTTTCAAAGATAAATAGTAAAAATCCAAATAACTTCACAGATCTTCATTGTAAAGGGTTTAAACACTGTTTCCCATGCTTGTTCAATGAACCATACACAATTAATGAACATGCACCTGTGGAACGGTTGTTAAGACACTAACAGCTTACAGACGGTAGGCAATTAAGGTCATAGTTATGAAAACTTAGGACACTAAAGAAGCCTTTCTACTGACTCTGAAAAACACCAAAAGAATGATGACCAGGGTCCCTGCTGATCTGCGTGAACGTGTCTTAGACATGCTGCAAGGAGGCATGAGCACTGCCAGGGCAATAAATTGCAATGTCTGTACTGTGAGACGCCTAAGACAGCGCTACAGGGAGACAGGATGGACAGCTGATCGTCCTCGCAGTGGCAGACCACGTGCAACAACACCTGCACAGGATCGGTACATCCGAACATCACACCTGCGGGACATGTACAGGATGGCAACAACAAGTTACACCAGGAACGCACAATCCCTCCATCAGTGCTCAGACTGTCTGCAATAGGCTGAGAGAGGCTGGACTGAGGGCTTGTAGACCTGTTGTAAGGCAGCTAACCAGACATCACCGGCAACAACGTCGCCTATGGGCACAAACCCACCGTCGCTGGACCAGACAGGACTGTCAAAAAGTGCTCTTCACTGACGAGTCGCGGTTTTGTCTCACCAGGGGTGATGGTCGGTTTCACGTTTATCGTAGAAGGAATGAGCGTTACACCCAGGCCTGTACTCTGGAGTGGGATCGATTTGGAGGTGGAGGGTCTGTCATGGTCTGGGGCGGTGTGTCACAGCATCATCAGACTGAGCTTCTTGTCATTGCAGGCAATCTCAACGCTGTGCGTTACAGGGAAGACATCCTTCTCCCTCATGTTGTACTCTTCATGCAGGCTCATCCTGACCTGACCCTACCGCATGACAATGCCACCAGCCATACTGCTCGTTCTGTGCATGATTTCCTGCAAGACAAGAATGTCAGTGTTCTGCCATGGCCAGCGAAGAGCCCGGATCTCAATCCCATTGAGCACGTCTGGGACCTGTTGGATCGGAGGGTGAGGGGGGGGTCATTCCCCCCAGAAATGTCCGGGAACTTGCAGGTGCCTTGGTGGAAGAGTAGGGTAACATCTCACAGCAAGAACTGGAAATCTGGTGCAGTCCATGAGAGGAGATACACTGCAGTACTTAATGCAGCTGGTGGCCACACCAGATACTGACTGTTGTAGTATCTGTGATCTACATCTGTTTATATTAGTTACTATGCTGTTACTAAGCAGTAATGTATTACGGCAGTGTTACGTTACTACACCTAATAGGAAATGCACAAGCGCACTATTATGCCGGGGGCTGTGGAGCACGAGAGGTTTTTGACTAACTGTTCTCCCGTCTCCTGACTGGTCATTTCTCCACAACACAAATATTACAACTGTTACTTTGGCCCCCCTTTGTTCAGGGACACATTTTTCCATTTCTGTTAGTCACATGTCTGTGGACTAACAGAAATGTCTCAGTTGTTGAATCTTGTTATGTTCATACAAATATTTACACATATTAAGTTTGCTGAAAATAAACGTAGTTGACAGTGAGAGGACGTTTCTTTTTTTGCTGAGTTTATAATGGCTGACACAAACGTTGGCTACCATGATATCCTGCAACTTATATCGGCCAATAAAGATCACAGTTCTGCAAAAATAAAGACATACCTTGAAACAAAAGATGACATTAATCCAATTGGTATTTGACCATTTATTTTTGCAAAACGTGCAGTGTTGATGGAGTTGTTGTAGCTTGCTTGCTAGCTAGCTAGCTTATTCCATCCCCAAACACCATGCTAGATCCGAGCGGGCCAGTTCGTTTTGCATGGGCAGTTTTTTTTATCATCTACTAGCAACATAACATGACAAAACTCTTTGGGCAATTTAGTACCTACTTACCCAATTCGCCTCAATCACCGAAGCCACCAGCAGGCTGTTCCTTTCTTGACGCCAATGCCCAATGTATTGTTGGTATAGGAGTTTTGATAAATGTAAATCACATTGCAAAAATAGAAGTGTATATCTTTTTTTTTTTTTGCATAAAAACCGTTTAGATAAAATACAATCAATTTACGTTGTTAGATTTGTGGAACATACTGTATATCGTGCAACCTTTCCTTTATCACTTATCTGAAGTCAATTGTAACCCGTACATTGTACACAAATACGTCTGCAAGCATAGTGCATACACTTACTGTATACTGTACACCCAAAACACACACTTTCCCATTATCTCCCCCCCAACCTGTGCCTCTCCCTTTATTTTCTCTCTCTCTCCCTCCCTCTCTCAGGTGCTTTCTTCTGGCGTGTTCAGCAGTGGGGTTCTCTGGTGTCTTTCATCCCAGCATTGATCCACAACTTCTGGGTTGGGCTCCCCCTAAGGCTGGACCGGATCGACACAGTCTATGAAAGGAGCGACGGACACATCGTCTTCTTTATTGGTGAGATAGGCGAAAATATTCAAAAATATACAATACTGCATAATATGATGTTATACCGTAAATATATAGTATTCTGAATGATATATTGTTTACTGTTATGTGCTTGTGTGAGTTGTATATGAATGCCCAAATGAGCGTCTTCTATTTGTTTATGTCTGATAAATTATATATATCAATTTAGTTAATCTCTCTCTGGTTGTCCTCTGTCCTCTCTACTCTCTGTGCAGGAGCCCAGTACTGGGTGTTCAAAGACAGGGCCTCTTTGCCTGGGTACCCACGCTCCCTAGAGGAATGGGGCATGCGTACCATGGAGGGTCGGTCACTGGAGAGGGTGGAGGCGGTGTTTGTGTGGGCACACAATGGGAAAACGTACGTGTTCAGCGGAGGGGAGTTCTGGAGATTTGACGAAGGGGGGCAGGACAGGAAACTGGAGGGAGGGTACCCCAAAATGGCCTCCCTCTGGACAGGGGTGCCCTCTGACCCCAATGACATTATCAGCTGGGGAGACGGTAAGAAATGCGCTCAAGTTAGTGTTTGCACCTAATCACAGATCCAGGATCAGATTGGCCTTTACCCAATCCAACCATTTTACCCAGGGATGAGCAACTGGCGGCCCCCACTTTTGTAGGCCCGCGGATCCATTTTTTTTTAGGAACTCAGTCGGGGTCGCAACTTACTGTTGAGAGTTAGAACAATGCATACACAAGGTGCTATTTCAAAATGTGGTTGTGCATCAGCAGTTTTTCTATTACAGTGAGGGAAAAAAGTATTTGATCCCCTGCTGATTTTGTACGTTTGCCCACTGACAAAGAAATGATCAGTCTATAATTTTAATGGTAGGTTTATTTCAACAGTGAGAGACAGAATAACAACAACAAAAATCCTGAAAAACGCACGTGAAAAATGTTATAAATTGATTTGCATTTTAATGAGGGAAATAAGTATTCGAACCCCTCTCAATCAGAAAGATTTCTAGCTCCCAGGTGTCTTTTATACAGGTAACAAGCTGAGATTAGGAGCACACTCTTAAAGGGAGTGCTCCTAATCTCAGCTTGTTACCTATATAAAAGACACCTGTCCACAGAAGCAATCAATCAATCAGATTCCAAACTCTCCACCATGGCCAAGACCAAAGAGCTCTCCAAGGATGTCAAGGACAAGATTGTAGACCTACACAAGGCTGGAATGGGCTACAAGACCATCACCAAGCAGCTTGGTGAGAAGGTGACAAAAGTTGGTGCGATTATTCGCAAATGGAAGAAACACAAAAGAACTGTCAATCTCCCTCAGCCGGGTGCTCCATGCAAGATCTCACCCTGTGGAGTTGCAATGATCATGAGAACGGTGAGGAATCAGCCCAGAACTACACGGGAGGATCTTGTCAATGATCTCAAGGCAGCTGGGACCATAGTCACCAAGAAAACAATTGGTAACACAC
>QNTS01000693.1:126515-202608 GCA_003317085.1 Hucho hucho
ACCAACATCGGCACCTAGAAATCGGGCGTTTCGAGAATCGGATGGGAGCACACCCACCATCAGATAAACACAGCCACCATCGACACCCACCATCAGATAAACAAAAGTTAAAATTAAAAGAGATAAACAATATTGAACTATTGTTCTGTGACATAGAGTATTACCTTTTTGTATGACCTGCTGGTTTGAGAATCTCAGTTGAAGAGACTGAAACAAACAGGAGTATTGTTAAACTTTGCAATGCGATAATGTGTGCCAATCTCAATTACCTGTCTCACCTCTAACAGGTACAAATCACATTTTAAACAAGCACAAAGTATAAATCACATTCTATATTCATTGATGAAATACAAGAGAAAATACTTCATGATACAAAAATTTAGAAATTGTATTAATGAAAGAATAAGGTTAGGGGAATCCATTGTCTCATTCAAACCTGTAAAAAAAAGTTTAAGTTAACACTATCATAGCCATAACAATATATACCACATTAATCTCAGGGGCATTGTCATGAATTGGCAGCCCTTTGGGCAGCCTCAGCAGCATGCTGTCCAGTCACTTCAATCCCTGCCTGTCCTTTGTCACCGTGGGGACAGCTTCTACAGTGTCCTCCTCACGGACGCCTGAGAGCCGACAGTCTACCACACTGTCCCTAGATAAGAGCGTCTGCTAAATGACAAAAAAGTAAGGCGGGAATACCATGTCAGAAAACCTGAGGCTGAAGTTGGAGCATAGCTAGCTACTGTTGTCTGGTATCCATCTTTAACATGGCATAGTAGCTACCTAGCTATATTTACAGGGGATATTTCCTGACCCTCTCCCCGGTTTTAGCTTGCAGCTATCACTGGGTAAGTTAGCTGGCTATGTTTAGTACGTACTAGGTCATACCAGTGACACACTTAGCTATGTTATCAATATATGTCAGTACACAAACTAAATCTATCTCACTTATAGCCACAAATTCATTCAGAAATGGAAGAGGATAGCTAGCTAACTAAAGCAACCTAACGTTAGCTAGAAGCATTGCAAACAAAATTGATATCAGCGCTGCAAATACCGACTTTTTAACACAATAACAATAAGTCTTTCAAGTAACATTGTTGATAAAACATTGTCATAACCAATGTAAAAACCATTATTACCTCAACTGGTCAACCGGGTTACCACTGAAGCTGTCAAAATAGTACTCAAGATCCCCTTTCACTTTCTCAGATTTGCTCCTTCACTTTTCATTGACCTAAAAACGTTCTCGCCCATAAAGCCCTAAATCAATTATATCTGGTTGTAGTTCATGTTGTCATGTGTAAATGGCAGTTTTCAGAAATAAAATGTATGATATATCGGCAGTGTTATTAAGGATTTAACCCATTTTAACTATTATTTCCAAATCAGAACGCTCCGCCTGGAAAGGGAATTAAAAATTCTCAATTTGCTTACACCACTGCATGGTAAATCCAACATTTACTGCGATACAGCCCCTGCAGAAGTCAGGTTATTTATACTCCTTGTGCTTCACTGAGCAGAGCTGTTGTGAAGGAAGTTGTCAAGGAAGTGAGTTTGTGTTTATAGTGGACCTGCCACCCCCACCTATCGTCAAGGAATCATGTCAACGCGGAGCTATACGGAGCCCGCAGCATTGTTACAAAATTTGGAAGGCGCACTGCGATGCGGTACAGCGCTCAATTTGGCCTCTGCATGCCTCCAGAGGCTCCGCAATTGCGCCACACCTTCCATATGGAGCCTCCGACCTCATTAACAGATCAAGCATAAATTGGCTTTTACATATTAGGCCTGTGAGTGGACTGTGTTTAATAAGTTTAGTGAATATGCCTTCAGAAAGTATTAATACCTTTTGACTTATTCCGCATTTTGTTGTGTTACAGCCTGAATTTGAAAAGGAGTACATCTTTTTTTTCTGCCCCATCTACACACAAAACCCCAGAATGATTAAGTGAAAACATGTTTTTAGAAATCTTTGTAGATTTATTGAAAATTAAACACAGAAATATCTAATGTACATAATTATTCACACCTCTTAGTCAATACATGTTAGACTCACCTTTGGCAGCTTTCTGGATAAGTCTCTAAGAGCTTTGCACACCTGGATTGTACAATATTTGTACATTATTCTTTAAAAAATTCTTCAAGCTCTACCAAGTTGATTGTTGATCATTGCTAGAAAGCCATTTTCAAGTCTTGCCATAGATTTTCAAGACGGTTGAAGTCCAAACTGTAACTAGGCCACTCAAGAACATTCAATGTTGTCTTGGTAAGCAACCCCCGTGTATATTTGGCCTTGTGTTTAAGGTTATTGTTCTGCTGAAAGGTCCATTTGTATCCCAGTGTCTGTTGGAAAGCAGACTGAACCAGGTTTTTCTCTAGGATTTTGCCTGTGCTTCTCTCTATTCCATTTATTTTTATCATAAAAAAACGTAATTTCTTCCCAAATTCTCCCTCTGAGTGCCTCTGGAGAGGACTCAATGCACATAACACAATGTGCTTTTCCCGGGACCTTGCCAGATTTGATGCAATTCCTAAGCTTCTTTTCCACAGCCCGGATCTCGTCGTGCGTCCATTTTCTACTCTTGGTATTTGATTAACCTAAATAAAAACATACAGAGTGTTAGTAGCTCTCCTTGGCTTTTTACAAAGGAGGAAACATATTGTATTTTTCCCTCAAAATATTTTAGGTGGCAATCAAACTGATTACCCACCTCTCACACAAGCCTTTGCCTTCTGTCCTCAGACTCAAACAGCCTGGCAATAAGTCCATAATGTCATCCACATACAGAACTCAATGGAAGACAAAAGGTGTCAGTCCCACGATGCTATTGGTAGGCTTCCTCAGTTTCAGTGAAGCACATTTTTGTATGCGGAAGAGGGGGAGGCGTATGGTACTTGTTAGGAGCACGTAGGTGAGAGGGTAAAACATTTGATAGACCAATGGCGAGCATGGTGGTTCAACTGACACATTGGACTTAATTCTGAATGCATTTCTGCCTCCAAAAGGCTGGCAACTTGTCATAATCATTGAAACTCATGTTTTAGCTTTAACTTAATCATAATAGAAACATTAAGTGCATATTTTATTATGATTATTATCACTGCATTGTTGGGAAAGAGCTCTCAAAGTAAGAATTTACCCAGTACTGCTTTACACCTGTTGTATCCTGTGCACTAAACAACTACACTTTTAAACATTGAAACCTTGATCTTATGGTGGAAATACTGGAATATGCACTCTTAAGTACAGAGATATTACAAAAAGGCAACTTAAGACAAACGAAAATGAATGACGTTAATGCATAGGAATAACATGTCAATGCAGTGGTATTCCCCTTAGATAACCAACTCTAAAATGATAATGTGTTATGACTTATGGGTAAGCTTTGATGGTGAAAATGATGTACCGTTGCCTAAGTTGTTATCAGAACTCTTGGAATACCTTTAGTCTTCTGAGGTTCATCACTCTCAGACTCATCATCAGCGGTTGGCGCTCTTTTCTTTGGCCTTGAGGGTCCTTTTAAGACAAAGGAAAGGAAAGCTGCTTGACAAGAATTTAGGAAATATCACACTGAAAAGGCAAGATGGTTGAAAACATTTCTAAACACAACAGAGATGAGACAAGTAGGCAGAGAGATGAGTAATGTAGCGTACTGTAATGTAGAGATGAGAACTGTGTTTTGTACCTACCTGATGGCAACAGACATGTGTATGCACCTCATCCTCATGTTCACTCTCAGATAGATCACTGTCCACAGGTACTCCCTCTGAAAAACACAGCAAAATCAATCGATCAATCAAATGTATTGATAAAGCCCTTCTTACATCAGCTGATGTCACAAAGTTCTGTACAGAAACCCAGCCTAAAACCCCAAACAGCAAGCAATGCACGGTGGCTAGGAAAAACTCCCTAGAAAGGACGGAACCTAGGAAGAACCCTAGAGAGTAACCAGGCTATGAGGGGTGGCCAGTCCTCATCTGGCTGTGCCAGGTGGAGATTATAACAGAACATGGCCAAGATGTTCAAATGTTCATAGATGACCAGCAGGGTCAAATAATAATAATCACAGTGGTTGTAGAGGGTGCAACAGGTCAGCACCTCAGGAGTAAATGTCAGTTGGCTTTTCATAGCCAATCATTCAGAGTATCTCTACCGCTCCTGCTGTCTCTAGAGAGTTGAAAACAGCAGGTCTGGGACAGGTAGCACGTCCGGTGAACAGGTCAGGGTTCCAGAGCCGCAGGCAAAACAGTTGAAACTGGAGAGAGAGAGAGAGAGAGAGAGAGAGAGAGAGAGAGAGAGAGAGAAAAAAAAGACAGAGAGAGAATTAAAGAGAGCATAATTCAATTCACACAGGACACCGGATAAGACAGGAGAAATACTCCAGATATAACAGACTGACCCTAACCCCCTGAAACATAAACTGTTGCAGCATAAATACTGGAGGCAGAGACAGGAGGGGTCGGGAGACAGTGTGGCCCCGTCCGACAATACCCCCGGACAGGGCCAAACAGGGAGGATATAACCCCACCCACTTTGCCAATGCACAACCCCCACACCACTAGAGGGATATCTTCAACGACCAACTTACCATCCTGAGAGAAGGTTAAGTATAGCCCACGAAGATCTCCGCCACGGTTCGTTGCTCCAGTGCCTTTCCGTTCACCTTCACACTCCTGGGCCAGACTACACTCAATCATAGGACCTACTGTAGAGATGAGTCTTCAATAAAGACTCAAAGGTTGAGACCGAGTCTGCGTCTCTCACATGGATAGGCAGACCATTCCATACAAATGGAGCTCAATAGGAGAAAGCCCTGCCTCCAGCTGTTTGCTTAGAAATTCTAGGGACAGTAAGGAGGCCTGCGTCTTGTGCCCGTAGCGTACGTGTAGGTATGTACGGCTGGACCAAATCGGAAAGATAGGTAGGAGCAAGCCCATGTAATGCTTTGTAGGTTAGCAGTAAACCTTGAAATCAGTCCTTGCCTTAACAGGAAGCCAGTGTAGAGAGGCTAGCACTGGAGTAATATGATACAATTTTGGGGTTCTAGTCAAGATTCTAGCAGCCGTGTTTAGCACTAACTGCAGTTTATTTAGTGCTTTATCCGGGTAGCCGGAAAGTAGAGCATTGCAGTAGTCTAACCTAGAAGTGACAAAAGCATGGATATATTTTTCTGCATCATTTTTGGACAGAAAGTTTCTGATTTTTGCAATGTTACGTAGATGGAAAAAAGCTGTCCTTGAAACAATCTTGATATGTTCGTCAAAAGAGAGATCAGGGTCCAGAGTAACGCCAAGGTCCTTTACAGTTTTATTTGAGACCACTGTACAACCATCAAGATTAATTGTCAGATTCAACAGAAGATCTCTTTGTTTCTTGGGACCTAGAACTAGCATCTCTGTTTTGTCTGAGTTTAAAGGTAGAACATTTGCCGCCATCCACTTCCTTATGTCTGAAACACAGCCTTCCAGGGAGATTGCAATTTTGGGGCATCACCATGTTTCATCGAAATGTACAGCTGTGTGTCATCCGCATAGCAGTGAAAGTTAACATTATGTTTCCGACATCACCAAGAGGTAAAATATATAGTGAAAACAATAGTTGTCCTAAAACGGAGCCTTGAGGAACACAGACATTTACAGTTGATTTGTCAGAGGACAAACCATCTACAGAGACAAACTGTTATCTTTCCGACAGATAAGATCTACACCAGGCCAGAACCTGTCCGTGTAGACCAATTTGGGTTTCCAATCGCTCCAAAAGAATGTGGTGATTGATGGTATCAAAAGCAGCACTAAGGTCTAGGAGCACGAGGACAGATGCAGAGCCTCAGTCTGACGCCATTAAAAGGTCATTTACCACCTTCACAAGGGCAGTCTCAGTGCTATGATGGGGTCTAAAACCAGACTGAAGCATTTCGTATACATTGTTTGTCTTCAGGAAGGCAGTGAGTTGCTGCGCAACAGCTTTTTAAAAAATGTCTAAACAAAACCACTCTGAAAACAAACAAATATAAAATGAGACACATTTCATCTACTTTAAGAAATCCAAACAAGTATATATGCAAGCTTATGTTTTCTTACCATTTGGATCCATGTTAATGTAGTGCAGATTGTTGCCTTTCAACTCGGACAGCCATCCTCGCTCATGGGCCATCAGACCTTTACTTATTTTAGCCAGTTGTATTGTGCCTTCAGCAGGCGGTAGTAATTTCCATGTTGTGTCTGAGAAAATTGTCCACTTGTTCCATCTCATCATCCTTCCGATTAAGGACCCGTGGACATGGTGGCCACATGCTTCCTAGGTTTTTTTGATTATATTGTTTCGGGGTGCTTTGCCCCACATTCACAGGAACTTTTCCAGATGATATCTGATCCTCTTAAGCGCATCTCTGCTTCTGGTCTCGCGAACATATACCGATTTTCATCAGGCACACTATATTTTCTGTGATTCTTTACAAGCAGCTCCATCGATGAGAGCATATCTGGTGTGAGGAGGATGGGGACCTTTCGGTCGTGTTTTCATTTAATTTCAATAGGCTGAAAGTGCTGGTAAATCTTATTCTCCAAGTCAGACTAGGCATCTGCAACATCGGAATGCACCACTGCGGTGTCTCTCAAGGTGAAAGCAATAAGCGGCATCTTAGACACTTCTCCCTCTCTCCTGCGATGAAACAGTGTCACCTATCAGAGCGTCACTTTGGCAAGATTTGAGAAATTTCTCTTATTTGGGTCCTCTGTAAATTTGCTTTGGTACTCCATCCTTTGCACATCAATATGCATGTGTATCTTTTTCAAATCCTCAGTGAAGGGGATGAGCTGAGAGGCTATCCATTTAGGCTTTTCTATAGTTTTTAGAGCACACGCCGACACACTTTCATTCCAGCTGGTGTCATAACTGCATTTAAACGTTTTCAAATTCTGAATGATATCCTCTTGGGCAGACATCATTGCTTCATGTTCCACAGTATTTGCTATTGTCTGCAGGCTGTGGCCTAACTTCAGAGCCAAATATGTCGAAGCCAGCCACGTCCACTGCTTCCACCACATGGGGGAAGTTCACTGGTACCAAAAAGTCTTCCATGCTTTTCAGCTTGCCAGCTGTCCTTGCTTGGCGGATTAGTCTCTGGCGGATTAGTCTCTACATTTTTTGCCTGATGTATTCATGCTTGGTCTTGTTTTCTCCAAACTTATTTAATAGGTGTTCTCCAAATTTCACTATACACTTCTCTTTTCTGATAATGTCTGTCACTTCGTCTTGATTCATATCATTGATCACTCTCCAAAGTTTCTGGCTCACACCATCCAGGACTGCGTAGGACTGCACTCTACTTTTGCCCCGCTGTGAGGCACTGCATTTTCTTGACAGATTGCATCTTGCCATGTGCCTCCACAGCGCTTTCTTTAAGTAAGCCTCATAGTTAACACAGGGCATGTAGTCATTTGCTTTTAGTGGTTTGCTGCCTTGCTGACATGGGATCAGCATTCCATTTCCTGCTTTTAGGACCTCGTTATTATGGACATG
This sequence comes from Hucho hucho, assembly GCA_003317085.1. Lineage (NCBI taxonomy): Eukaryota > Metazoa > Chordata > Actinopteri > Salmoniformes > Salmonidae > Hucho > Hucho hucho. The sequence goes on from QNTS01000693.1 coordinate 134,041, forward strand.
GTTGCCTTTATTTCTGAACAGATCCAACTGTATTCTTCTCTCTCTGAACCCCTTTGGAATTCGAAGAACTCTTGCCCCTTCCACCCCATTTCTGTGTTATTTTTCTCCAAATGCTGTGCCATTTTAGAGTGTGGTTCTCTCAGTGTGGAACAGTCAGTGTCTTCATCATCTGCAAAGGTACTGGAACGTGTCTTCCACCTACTTTTATGTGGTTGCGCTTCCCTCTGAACTGGTCTCTTCCGAGCCAGGAAGTCAGCTGTTTTCAAAGCTGCTTATTAATGCATCTGTGGTATAACCAGGTGATTTTCTGGTAAGCTAGACATTTATAAAATCTGTCAGGCCCTCAATAAGTCAGTGATATGTGCATAGGTTCAACTATGGAAGTCTATCGCGGCTGGGGTAAGTTTCTAAAAAACTAGTGAAATCACAAAAAAAGTGTCTGAACCCTTATTTTAGACATGCCATTTCTATAAAAAATACAGATTAGGTTAAAAAAGAATGAACTTCTCCTTTAATAGTTTGGCTCAATTCCTGGAAATGATTTGTATCCTGCAGGATTTCTATGTGAACTTACAAATACACTGTTGGTTCTTTTCAGTTGTGGTACATTTGTGTCCTCACCAACATCAGAGTCTGCGGCTTGGACAATGACCGTACCCACATCACTGTCAGAAGCGATTGCTGGGATCCAAGCCTAAATGGCACGGGTCATGCCTTAAAGCACAACCATTTGGCCCATTATTACCTTTAGTTAATGGCTAGGACTATACCTTTGCCACTTAGAATACTACATCAAGACATTGATTGGAACCTTTCTGCTGATGGCTCTACATACATCTCTGGAGCTGGAAATTCCTTGTTCAAAGGGGAGGATGACTGCTCTGTCTCTTTGCCTGCCGAGCCTGCAGAGTTTCCTGAGGACTGGAGAACAGACACACACATTTAGAACAGACAGAGGAGCATTGTTTTAGTTTCCCTCTATCATAGAGAGTGTTTGCACTGCTAAACCAGTTAGGATGCTAACATCTCTGCAGTAAACGTCAAGACATGTTGGGAATGCTTTAAACACTAACCACTAACACTAAAAAGTGTGAGTTTACATTGCTAAACCACTTGGGCTAGACATACCATTACCCGTGTGTGGAATTAAAAAAATATATTTTACAAGGTAAGTTGACTGAGGACACATTCTCATTTACAGCAACGACCTGGGGAATAGTGACAAGGGAGAGGGGCCGGGGATGAATGAGCCAATTGAAAGCTGGGGATGATTACATGGCCATGATGGTATGAGGGCCAGATTGGGAATTTACTCAGGACACCAAGGTTAACACCCCTACTCTTACAATAAGTGCCATGGGATCTTTAGTGACCACAGAGAGTCACGATACCCGTTTTAACATCCAATCAATGTCCCCAATTACTGCGCTGGGCCATTAGGATATTTTTTTAACCAGAGGAAAGAGTGCCTCCTACTGGCCCTCCAACACCACTTCCAGTAGCATCTGGTCTCCCATCCAGGGACCAACCAGAACCAACCTTGCTTAGCTTCATAATGTTATTGCGAGCAAAGCACTTCTCTTGACTTCTCAGGATTTCAATTATTTTCATTTTGGTGCTTTCATTTAATGTACATAAAAATATATTACTTTAAGAGCAATCATTCTGACCACAAGGATGTTGCATAAATGGTATTAACTATATCCTGGTCAATCATCTTCAGTATTGAATCTTCTATTTCCATTTCATGTAGCTAATTTAGCCACCGTATCTCCTGAGTGTAGTTTGAAAAGACACTAGAAAAATAAACATTTCTGAAGACAATGTGTGTGCTTGCCGAAAGCAGTCTTATTAGCACCTAAAAGTGGTATAGTAATGGATATTAATCACAGCTTTAAAAGTAGCTCTTTGAAAGTAGCTATGAGGCACAAACCTAGAGTTTTATAAATGCAATCAAAGTGTGTCTTAGCAGCTTTAATAAACTCATCCCCCTGAGCATTTGAAATGTATTCTAGGCCTACAGCTTAAAGATTCATTGACTTACTAATACTACGGTGGTCTGTGGATAACACTCCCTAATAAAAAATGAGGGAGTGTTCATAAAGTAATTTGTCTGAATGGAAATTCTAGTGTAAATGTTCATGAATTCACCAATGTGAACAATAAGGTTTGACTGTGACCCCGCGTCCAGTGTAACTCCAGGGAAGAACGTAGCAGGTTGAGAATGACGTTAAAGTTAGGAAAAGGGTTAGGCTAAGTGTCACGACTTCAGCTGAAGTTGGTGCCTCTCCTTGTTCGGGCGGTTTTTCGGCGGTTGACGTCACCGGTCTTTTAGCCGCCACCGATCCATTATTAATTTTCTGTTGGTTTTGTCTCCCTTTTTACACGCCTGGCTTTAATTCCCATGATTACATGTTCCTTATTTAACCCTCTGTTCCCCTCATGTTTTTGTGCGTGATTGTTTGTGTTAATTTGAGCTACAGTGCTAAGCTACAGTGCTACAGTCGACCCCTAGAATGAGAAAGTGTCCAGGAGCCAATAGATAGAGCAAGAGGGGGCTTGGTTCTTCCCTGGTTCTTCCTGCGGATTTGAGAAGAAAGATGACGAGTTTAACGGGAAAGTGAGCCTATCAGGTAGCCTTCATTCTCGCACAGCATCCAACTTAACTGACGTGATGCTGTGCAATCTTCCTAGTTTTTGACCACATTCTTTTCTCTGGCCTCCATTGATTTAGTCACACTAATTTTGGCCATCCTACAAGGGTAAAAACTCCAATAAATTTTGAACGGATTATGATAGAGACGTGAGGTTTGGACCATTGGTTTTCTTAGATTAGTATATATACAATGATACTCAACCCGTTGGTCAAAATATGTGTTTAATTGGACACTACAAAGTAGGGTACATAATAATGTTTGAATAGTATTTCTAGCATAAAGTATGTTGGAGTAGAGAGAAAAGGACAAATAAAAGTAGGCCTATGTCAAATTACGGTAGTGCACACACATTAGGGTTCATTGTACATCATTAGAATTACATAATTTGGAAATATTTAGTTGGCCAAGGCATTTAGATAGACAACTAGCATTTTATCCAAATGGTTTCATGATCCACAACTCATGTCTAACCAATGTTGCTGCACTGTCACCCTAAATTAATTTGTTTTAGCTCATTTGTAGCTAACAGTTGGCTACCCACTGGGCACAAACTGGTTGAATCAACGTTCAGTATGTTTGAAACATTTTGCAAAAAGTCATCAACCAGTACTGTTTTCATGTAATTTCAACAAGCATTGCAAACATTGAAATTAGGGTAAAACTTAAATACAATGACTTAACCTGACTAACAGGTTGCTACATCAATCTAATTTCAACGTAATCATCAAAACTATGTATACATTGAAATTGTGTTAAATTCCACATAGAATGGTAAAAATTCTCCAATTTACTTGGAAATTGCAACACAATTCATGTCATTCATGGGGTGGCAGGTAGCCTAGTAGTTAAAGCGTTGGGCCAGTAACCGAAAGGTTGCTGGATTGAATCCCCAAACTGACAAGGTAAAAATCTGTCGTTCTGCCCCTGAACAAGGCACTGTTCCCCGGTAGGCTGTCATTGTAAATAAGAATTTGTTCTTAACTTTACTTCCCTTAAATAAAAAATAATGTGGTGTTGTAAATATGTTGAACATGCAACATCAGATCCACATCACATTTTTGTATATTCTCGCTGTTCAATCAACATCTGTTTTTCATTTATTGTTTTTTTTATTTTACTAGGCAAGTCAGTTAAGAACAATTTCTTATTTTCAATGACGGCCTAGGAACAGTGGGTTAACTGCCTTGTTTAGGGGCAGAACGACAGATTTTTACCTTGTCAGCTCGGAGATTCAATCTTGCAACCTTTCGGTTACTAGTCCAATGCTCTAACCACTAGGTTACCTGCCGCCCCACGAGGGTGGTTGAAATGAAGTTGAATTTCATATTTGTTTAGACATATTTTATTTGACCTTGTTTTGTGTTGATAGTAAAATGGTATATTTGAATCCACGTCATTGTTTCAACGTCTCTCCAGAGATGTTCGATCGGGTTCAAGTCTGGGCTCTGGCTGGGCTTAGGGTCGTTGTCCTGTTGGAAGGTGTGACTTCACCTCAGTCTGAGGTCCTGAGCCAGCTCTAGGAAGAGTCTTGGTGGTTCCAAACTTCTTCCGTTTAAGAATGATGGAGGCCACTTTGTTCTTGGGGACCTTCAAAGCTGCAGAAATGTTTTGGTACCCTTCCCCAGATCTGTGCCTCGACACAATCCGGTCTCGGAGCTCTAGGAGCTCTACGGACAATTCCTTCGACCTCATGGCTTGGTTTTTGCTCTGAACTGCACTTTCAACTGTGGGACTTTATATAGATAGGCATGTTCCTTCCCAAATCATGTCCAATCAATTGAATTTACCACAGGTGGACTCCAATCAAGTTGTAGAATCATCTCAAGGATGATCAATGGAAACAGGATGCACCTTAGCTCAATTTCAAGTCTCATAGCAAAGGGTCTGAATACTTATCTAAATAAGGTATTTCTGTTATTGTTTTTTGATAAATGTGAAAAATATTTTTTTAAACGGTTAACTTAGTCATTATGGGGTATTGTGTGTAGATAGATAAAAAAAAATATGGGCTTTAGATTAACCTGTAGCCATACAACTGCATTTAACATGAGATCCTCTCTAAGCTTTACAGGAATGTGGTTCTGAATATAAATGGCACCACCTCCACCATTGGCATTTCTGTTTTTTATGTAGATGTTATAACCATGTATTACCTCCACCGTATCATCAAAGATATTATCTAAGTGAGTTTCAGAGATTGTCAAAATATGAAAACATAGGAAAACAATGGGGCTAGTGTTTAATGACAACAGAGTATAATAATTACGTAATTAGAAAGAGGAGATTCTCGTGATTTAAATGGTGTCCGACTTGAAAAAAATCTAAATATACACATTGTGAGATATTTGGCGAAATAGACAGACATTTAGAATTTTCCCATAGGGAAACAATGGGGCAGCCTCAGAATTCCAACAGTGATGTGTAATTTTTTACATTTTAAATGCTATCTTTTAATGACAGCGGAGTACGCTGCCCAGCTGTACATCATTACAAAAATGAGATTCTCCTGACTAAAATGGTGTCTGACTTGAAAAAATGAAAATATACACATTGTGAGATATTTTGTGAAATTAACAGACATACCTCAATTTCCCCTATAGGAAACAATGGGACAACCTCATAGTAAATGTTGTATTTTTGACATTTTAACTACCAGCAATTGGTCACAGCATATTACATTCATTCATTCAGTGAATACTGAATGTCTTGCTATCTCTGGGAGTATGTTAATGAAGAATTTTCAGCTGTTGAACTATGGCAATGTCGAACAAATTTCTAAATCTATCTTTCTTTTAGTCAAGAAGTGATGAGCAAGAGCAACCAATCAGCGTCACTGTAGCTGTTCTACCCACCACCCACACTGCTCTCCCTCCACAAGCAACCACATTGTCATCTCCTGTTCAATTCATTTGCCGCCACACTCAAAAGGACTGTACATACATACCTCTGTGCCCATCTCATTGCAACATGATCCATCCAAGGCCAAAGCTGGACGCCTGAAATGTAAACAAGATGCTATAGTAGTGTGTGTATGGATGCAGTTCCAAGAAAAATACATAGTGATGAGAGAGAGCATGCAGAATGAAAATAAAGACCCCTTGGGATCTTTTTGTCTGTTTGAGGATACTACAGTCACCCCTGGTGGAGGTTCTTGGAACACTGCTATTTAAGTCTGAGCAGAGGTTGATGAAAACCTTCAAAGGTGGTGGTGCTATGTTGCGTGTTATCTTGAATAACTGGCAGATGTTTGAGTACAGAATGAAACAGTGTAAACTTAACAGGCTAAACTTGTTGAGTACACACTTTGAGAAAGGGGTTCCAACAGGGTTCTTTGGCTGTCACCAAAGGAGAACACTGTTTGGTTCCATGTAGAACCCTCTATGGAATGGAGCCCAAAATGGTTCTACCTAGACACAGAAGGGGTTCTACCTGGAACCAAAAAGGGTTCTCCTATGGGGACAGTGAAATAATCATTTTAGGTTATAGATGGCACCTTTTTTTCTGAGTGTAGGCCTATATTGCAGAGGTGGTTCCATAGTTTTCTAAAAATAAATGCAACAGGCCCTGTGCATCTCTGGAGGATCTAGCAAGATAGCGAATTATTGCATCACCGACTCAGTATGACTACTGTATAATGAACATGTCTAACTTGCACCGTTATGTAATTATCAAGAGACTAGATACAAATAGCTAATCCTGGCTACCAATGTTCTAGCATTAATTTATTGAGGCAAGCAGATCAGAGATGTCAAGGTGGTATCCAAGACTATGCTACACTATGTGTATAGTGTAAATAACAACTACCAGTAGACCTTCTAAATTATAAGCATTTAGTCAATCAAATAATTACTCTGTAAAACGAGGAATGCAGTTACTCTATTTAACTAATAGGATGAAAGAATTGACACACAAGCAATTACAGTGTACATGAAATGCATTATACATTACAGAATAACACAGAGCATATGACTATCACCAATAGGCTAAAACAATGTGGTAACACGTATTCATTTCAGAATAGTCTCTAAGAGAAAACACGATGTGTGGCTGATACACAGAGGAGCTTGGTAGCAAGTTCTCAAAGTATGAACAAATTCACTGTCATTTTAAACAAATTGAAGCAAAAACTCATGCCCAACCTGAATGAACATTTCTTTGCACTTCACTAGTTAAAACAAGACAGGAAAACACAGCCAGATTTGAATCTAATCAACTCAATGTAAATGATAGGAGCGCACCCTTGTGTCGCTCCCTCTTTGAACTATCCGCTGCCTGACGAACAAAATAACACTCCCTGTAACAATAAATCCATAGCACTTACAGTACAATAACATATATAACAATGCATAGCTCTTTGTGAACTCTTGAACAATCCAAACATGACAATTTAATTCACACAGTAACATTAATTTCGTTGATTCATGTTTTCATGTCTTCACACCTCTCCTAGTGTCAGTGACCCAAGGACTTCCATGAGAACGTCTCTTCTTAGAGATCGCCACAGATAAGGTATGTTTGAACCTTGTGATAGCCCACAGATGGTCTACCATCCAGACAATGTAGTAAATCGTGATTGAGTCATCATGCTGGGCCTCGCACGCCAGCCAGTCACCAGTCGTGAGTATATCACCTTCTATCATTCTTCCACTACAGTCGTCATTCATGGAAAACAAATGAAAAATGCAACTTTTTTGGTTGTTTTTACTGATGCCTGTTTATTCATAAAAAGCAGAAGATAATAAATATCATTCATCACAATTGTTAACCTATGCAAATTAATAGGAAAACATTTCAAGCTTATTAATAGGATTACATTTAGCCGAATTAGGTACACGTATGGCGAGGGGAAAATCAAAGAAAGGAAACACAACCAGATTCGAATCTAATCAACTATATTTAAATGATAGAAGCGCACCCTTGTGTCGCTCCCTCTGAACTATCCACAGTTTCCCTGTAACTATAAATCCATAGCACCTACAGCAACTCTTGAACAATCCAAACATGACAATTTAATTCACACAGTAACATTAATTACAGTTTTTTTTCCAAATAGTTTTTTTTTTCCAATGGTACATAATCAGACATTTCAATCTGTATAAAGGAGTATGTTGGGTTTTGTTTTGTTTATTTGTATTTTGTTAATTATTTGGGCTGATATACAGCCAGGGCAGTGGGTGGCGGCATGAGCCTGTGACATTTGTTTGCAGACCACCATAATATCAAAGAAGTAGACCACGTATGTCTGACATAAACGTAAGAAGAAGACATAAAAAGACAGTCGTGCAAAATTACTTAGACTCAAGTATTTTCAACAACTCTTGTCTTCAAACTTGTTAGGCTATCACATGTATCTACGGAGGAAGGCTGGCCAGCCACACAGGAGGGTGGTTTTCATTGAGGAGAAGGAGGCCATGCTGGCCGAGATGCATGTTGGCCATTTAGAAGGGAAGCGCATGATTGCCATAATCAACATGCACTTCTTTTGGCATGGGATTGTCAAGGATGTGGACAACTGGGCAAGTGAAATAACCTTTTGTTTGTCGATCACATTCTATTATATCTGAAATTATGATTTCAATGACTGTCATATCAGAGAGAAACCTGTTTCAATTTGTCACCTTGTGCTTAACCTTTTGGGGAGCGGCAGCAGAGATGTCGGATATGCACATAATTAGTACTACTGGATAGGAAACATTCTGAAGTTTCTAAAACTGTTAAAATAATGTCTGTGAGTATAACAGAACTGATATGGCAGGCGAAAACCCAAGGAATGTCTGTCCGGACATTTTTTTTTTTGTGACATGCCCTCACTTTCAATGGCTGTCTATGGGATTGTCAGTAAAATAGGACCCAGATTGCAGTACCTATGGCTTCCACTAGATGGCAACAGTCTTTAGACAAGGTTTCATGCATTTATCATGGAAGACAACCGAACAGAAGAAGAATTTGTAAGTGGATAGAGGAAGCCACTTTAGTTTTTTGTGCGTGAGGCCGTGTGCGTGTTCCTCTGTATTTTTCTTTTCTATCGTTTAGGATATTATCCGTGTGAAATATAATCGTTAATATACATAAAAGTATACCTAAGGATACATTATAAATTATGTTTGATTTGTTTGGGCAAAGTTTATAGGTATAATTTGAACGCTTTCTCTTCCCTGTACAATGGGCGAGTCGACGGGGGATTTTCTGAACATAACGCGCCAACCAAACAGAGATTTATGGATATAAACAATGACTTTTTCTAACAAAAGAAACATGAATTGTCATGCTTGGACACTTCGGATTGCCCTCAGCAGAAGATCATCAAAAGGTAAGCGATTTATTTGAGCTCTTTTATGTGTTTTGTAAGACCCGCGCTGGTTATGATTTTATGCTAATGAAGAAAATATGTGAGGTGCTATCCTCAAACAATCAAATGTTGTGCTTTCGCCGTAAAGCCTATTTGAAATATGACAACGCTGTGATATTGCCAAGAGTCTAAGCTTTTGAAGAGTATGCAACACTTGTATATTGATGAATGTTTTATAATTCAACTTTTGGATTTTGAATTTGGCGCCTTACATTTCCCCGGGTAGTGTCGGGAAGGGGGCGCTAGCGCCCCAATGATCCGTGAGAGGTCTAGCCTGACAGAAGTTTGAGAGGGTGAAGACTGTGGTGTACTGTAGGTGTGCTTCCAACTCACACTCTCAAACACATAGATCCCCTGAATGTAGCTCACTCTCCAGATCCCAATCACCTGAATTCTGATCACCTGTTCACACACCTGTATGTCATTTACACACACTATTTAGTTCAGTTCTTTGCACCCCATCATTGTGAGGTATTGTTTGTTTTGTTACACTGTCTAGTCGGAGCGCTGTTTATTTCCGTATTAGTCCTCCTGTGTATTGTAGTTTTGGTTATCCTCACTAACGATACCTTTTTGCCTATTCCCTGCCTGTACTTTTTCCCATCAGATTTCCTGTCGTCAACCTCTTGCCTGATCTCCCGGACTACGTTATTAGCCTTTTTCCTGCCTGTACTGTTACCTTTTTGGAGTCCCTGTGTATGACCTTCTGCCTGCCCCTGGACCCAGCTACCTGCCTCCTCCTGTGGTCCTTTACTAAATAAACACCTGCTGCGCCCTGCGCTTGAAACCAGCTCTCTGTCTCCCATCGTATTCATTACAGTAGGAGTTGAATCAGTTGTTTCACCATGGCACATGATCAGTAAGTGTCACAGTTAAATTTTTCCCTGATAAGTTGTTCTGTAATGGTTGCTTTGTTTAACCAGTTCAATATTAGAGATTGTGTGTCATTTTCCTTACAAATATGAAAATCTGCATACCATAAGACACAGATACGGGTAAGAATGAAGTAATCTTCTCTCCAAGACTTTATAGGTTAGGGGTGGACCTCATCGGACCCTTCACGAAATCCAGAAATGGCAACAGCTGGTCTCTGACGGCGACCGATTATTTTACCAAGTGGGTGGACGCAATACCCATTAAGGTGTGTAAAGGAAGAGAACATGGCGAGGACAAGACTGGCGAGGCCACCTCCAAGGCGATAATGGACATCTTCAACACCCACGGTTCTCCTGAAGTCATCTTGAGTGACCGAGGTTGTGAACTCTGGAACAAGGTACAGATGTTATAGGTTATATTCTGTCACCAATGGTTTGTTTAAGTTTTTTTTACAATTAGTTTTTGTTTTTCCATGGTACATAATCAGACATTTCAATATCTTACATTGTCAATAGATATACCTTTCCTACCCCCTCCTCCAGGTTTGGATGAACGGACCAACCACATCCTCAAGACTGCCATGGACAAGTCCCTTGACGGGTTCCAGACGTGGTTAAGGAAGAGTGTTTTGAATACTGATGTTAACTTGTTAGGGAGCAGCAGCTGAGGGGTCGGTTTTGGAGAGTCGTTCGTGCCCAAAGTAAAATGCTTGCCACTCAGGCTCAGAAAATAGGATATGCACATAATTAGTACTATTGGATAGGAAACACTCTGAGGTTTCCAAAAGTGTTAACATTTTGTCTGTGAGTGTAACAGAACTCATTTGGCAGGCAAAAACCAGAGAAAATTCCATTTGGGCGCACGTTTGGCTGAGCGGTCCACTTTATTTGGTCCACTTTTGGATTTTGAATTTGGCGCCTCACATTTCACCGGGTAGTGTCGGGAGTGGGGCGTTAGCGCCCCACTGCTCCCTAAGTAGTTTTAAGTCAGGATTCCTACTTGACTCTGCCATGCCTCCTTGTCCATCCAACATTTTCTCATCTCCCACCCCGTCCAATGCGACTATCCCCGACGCTTCTCCCTCTTTTTCCCCAGCCCCGCAACAAAGTTTCTCCCTGCAGGCAGTCACTGAGTCCGAGGTGCTAAAGGAGCTCCTTAAACTTGACCCCCAAAAAACATCTGGGTCAGATGGTTTTTAGACCCTTTCTTCTTTAAGGTTGCTGCCCCTCTCATCGCGAAGCCTATCTCCAACCTTTTTAACATGTCTCTCCTTTCTGGGGAGGTTCCCATTGCTTGAAAGGCTGCCACGGTCCGTCCTTTATTTAAAGGGCAAGATCAAGCTGATCCTAACTGTTATAGGCCTATTTCTATTTTGCCCTATTTATCAAAAGTGTTGGAAAAACTTAATAACTCAATAATCAACTGACTGGCTTTCTTGATGTCCATAGTATTCTCTCGGGTATGCAATCACGTTTCCGCTCAGGTTATGGATGTGTCACTGCAACCTTAGAGGTCCTCAATGATATCACCATTGCCCTTGATTCTAAGCAATATTGTGCTGCTATTTTTATTGACTTGGCCAAAGCTTTTGATACAGTAGACCATTCCATTCCTGTGGGCTGGCAAAGGAGTATTGGTGTCTCTGAGGGGTCTTTGGGCTGGTTTGCTAACTATCTCCCTCAAAGAGTGCAGTGTATAAAGTCAGAAAATATGCTGTCTCAGCCACTGCCTGTCACCAAGGAAGTACCGCAAGGCTCGATCCTAGGCCCCACGCTCTTCTCAATTTACATCAACAACATAGCTCAGGCAGTAGGAAGCTCTCATCCTTTTCTATGCAGTAGATACAGTATTATACTCAGCTGTTTTTGTGTTAAATGCTCTACAACAAAGCTGTTTTAGTGTCCAACAAGCTTTCTCTACCATTGTTCTGAACACCTCCAAAACAAAGGTCATGTGGTTTGGTAAGAAGATTGGCCCTCTTCCTACAAGTGTTATTACTACCTCTGAGGGTTTATAGCTTGAGGTAGTCACCTCATACAAGTACTTGGGAGTGTGGCTAGAGTATGGTGCACGGACCTTCTCTCAGCACATCAAAGATGCAGGCTACAGTTAACTTCTTAAGGAGCAGAAAGGTGCGCTGGGGCGCTAGCGCCCCACTCCCGACACTACCCGGTGAAATGCTACCTCAACACACCGGAATAAACTGGGCGATAAGAAAGGAAAAAAACGCAGAGCGCGCCAGCCGGGAACGCGCATTTTCTTCTATTGACATCTGTGTGGCCACTTCCTAAATCTTCTTCTTCTATCCTCTAAAGCAGCTAAAAAGAATCAAAACACTGTCTCGAGACTGTTGACATCCAGAGGAAGCAATAGGTACTGCATTCATATGCCCTTATATGGGCATTTTCATAAGGGAGGGGTTCCAAATGAGGCAATGTGTCAAAACCACTTTTTCCAGGACAGAAATTCCTCGGGTTTTTGCCTACCATATCCGTTCTGTTATACTCACAGACAAAATGTTAACACTTTTAGAAACCTCAGAGTGTTTCCTATCCAATGGTACTAAATATGTGCATATCCTATTTTCTGGGCCTGAATGGGAGGCATTTTACTTTGGGCACGCCAGGCTCTCCAAAACCATCACCTCGTGCGCTGCTCCCTAAGAAGTTAAATGTAGACTTGGTTTCCTCTATCGTAATTGCTTCTCTTTCACCCCAGCTGCCAAACCAACCCTGATTCAGATGACCATCCTACCCATTTTAGATTACGGAGACATAATTTATAGATCGGCAGGTAAGGGTGCTCTCGAACGGCTATATGTTCTTTACCATTCGGCCATCAGATTTGCCACCAATACTCCTTATAGGACACAATACTGCACTCTATACTCCTCTGTAAACTGGTCATCTCTGTATACCCGTCGTAAGACCCACTGGTTGATGCTTATTTATAAAACCCTTTTAGGTCTCACTCCCCCCTATCTGAGATATCTACTGCAGCCCTCATCCTCCACATACAACACCCATTCTGCCAGTCAAATTCTGTTAAATGTCCCCAAAGCACACACATCCCTGGGTCGCTCCTCTTTTCAGTTCGCTGCAGCTAGCGACTGGAACAAGCTGCAACAAACACTCAAACTAGACAGTTTTATCTCAATCTCTTCATTCATAGACTCAATCATGGACACTCTTACTGACATTTGTGGCTGCTTTGTATGCTGTAATGTTGTCTCTACCTTTTTGCCCTTTGTGCTGTTGTCTGTGCCCAATAATGTTTGTGCCATGTTTTGTGTTGCTACCATGTTGTTATGTTGTGTTGCTGCCTTTCTATGTTGTCTTATGTCTCTCTTTATGTTGTGTTGTCTCTCTTGTTGTGATGTGTGTTTTGTCCTATATTTATTTTTTATCCCAGGCCCCCGTCCCCGCAGGAGGCCTTTTGACTTTTGGTAGGCCGTCATTGTAAATAAGAATTTGTTCTTAACTGACTTGCCTAGTTAAATAAAATAAATATAAATAAAATGGTGGGAGGACAACCTGAAGATCATTATCTTTGCACACAACAGCAGCGTCCAGGCCTCGAGAGTACTCACCCTATCGCCTGCTGTATGGACGGGAGGTGCACCTGTTGACTGAGGTAAACAATGTGTTAGGTTCTAATTCTCAGTGTAAGAAACTCAAAGGACATTTATGAAAGCGTAACCAAGTTTTTTCTGCCCAGAGGGTCAATACAGCTGCATTCAGACAAACATTTTCACACAAGCACTGATATTTAACCATTCCTCCTACACATCTGTACAAACATTGTTCTTTACTGCTAGGCAGGACACTAGTGATACGGGCCATAAACTTTTATTTCTCCCTTAAACTGATCTGACCTAACCTAACCTCAACCCCCCCCAATTACTAATCCATGGCTCTCTCCCCTTATCAATGCCTGCCACATGTACTTGCTTCCCTGCACTCAACAAATTCCAGGCTCAGTTGCACACACTATATACCTTCCTCCTATAACCATTAACATCTGGTGTATACCCTCTAAAACTCAGCACTCCATCAGTGACATGAATAAGTATATTTCATATTCTCAGAACCCAACAAATGCAATTGTATATACAATTATTGGATATACTGTAATATTTAAAATTTGTGATTGACTTAGTGTTGTTGGTCTATTGCTATTTTTGTATAACATACTTTCAGATCACTGAAACTCCACCTGATGTGGTGGAAGTTGTCGAACCAGATCAAAACGCCTTCAAGGACCACCTTCAGGCACAGGCTGAGAAGGATTTGGAGGTTTTTGACCAGGTCAAAATGATTGTCCGCTATAAATTTATTACCTGGCCCTCCAAGAGACATGTAAGTGATTTATTTGTAATAATATGAAATATCAATTGCATTTATTTCTATTATCATTCAAGGTGAGATTGAACATGGACAAGGCGCAGAAAAAACAGGAGAGCTACCGGAGGATAATCAAGGAGGGGACCAAGTGCTTCGACATCCAGGCGAATGACTTAGTTTGGAAGAAGGAGGAAAGGAAGTTGAGACCTGGGAAACCTTGCTGCTCTTTTGCTCGTAGCTGGGGTCACCATCCTTTAAGGTGAATATAAAAATCTCAGATGAAAACTATTTACATTTGCCTCCTCTCGGTGGGCAGCATCGCCATTCTGTCAGCAGTACCAACACTGACACCACCCTAGTGTTTCTTTCACAACAATTACAGATGTATATCCTTTATTTTCTGTCTGCCATTAACAATATTGCATGTCTAATCAAGCATTTAAATTAAATCGTTGAATAACTGTATTTTTACATACCTGATCAACCTGTAACCTGTGTGTTTGCTTGTTTACGTCTGTCTACTACCCTGTTCCCTTTACTCTGCTCCTGTTCTCCAGGACCTAGGGGTTCTGCCTAACACCCAGACATGGATCCTCCTGATGTCCTCCATTACCAACCACCCTCCAACTTTTATTGTCACGTTGTCATTATCTGCTGAGAAATGTTCTTGCTCTTTCATACTGGGCACATAATGTGAGATACACAGATGAACTAAAAACACTAGCATTGCAAACACTCAGAACAAACAGAGCTGCGGTGCCTGGACTTTGCTGTCTCCCTCTTTGAGTCCCCCTTTCGAGACTGACTGCCTGCTAAGAACAAGTGACAGGCAGAACCTCCCACCCACACAGCACCCACCTCCTCTCTATTCCACCTACCAGAATTCAGTATTTCAGGCTATGATTGCCATGTGAGTGTACAGAAAGTCTGTGAAAGTAAATTGATACACCTGTACCAAAGAAATATCAAAGTTTAAATATTTAAATCTTAAATATTGCCAGGTTGGTTTTCATAGCTGTTTCACAAGGTGTTAAATTGTAAGGTATCCTTTGATGGTATTTGATAGATTATTCATTGTTGTATCCTAGGACCTACAATAGATATATTCAACCACATGGGTGTACTAATGAGCTATACATTTTTGTATCATAATAGAGGACTACTGAAATAATATTATTTCAGTGTAGATAAGGGAAGGCCAGCTTAAAATGAAAACATGCCAGCCAGACAAGCCAGTGTATGGGCGGCAGGTAGCCTAGCGGTTAAGAGTGTTGGGCCAGTAACCAAACAGTTAAATCAGTGACAAATATAGCTTAAATGTTCAGGCTTTATCATGAACTGTCATCAAAACAGGCTGGGGTAATTTCGGATCCATTTAGACTATGGTTATTCGTAAGAACACAACTGCACTGAAATGAATAGCCTGATTCAATGCGATTCTCCTGAGTAATAAAGTGTTAATCTGCTAAACTGTTTGGTCTATGGATAGACCCATACCAATTCAATTATTTTGGTATTTTGCTGTAGGCATAGCCTACCACTAATATTCTCCATTGCGGAGCATTTAATAAAACAACCATATTTTCCTGTGATAGTGACACTGTGATAGTGACACTGTTGAGGCTGATCAAGACCTGCTATAGGCTAGAAATAATCGTGGAGTTAATCATTGTTACAGCCTAGATCGCTTTACATAATCTGGACCGTTTTTTTTTCTAAGGCTACGCAAGCATATGCTTTTTACCTGTCTCTATAACAAGGGTTAGGCCTATATCCTCACATACCCTCTCAATTCGAGCCCTGCTTTTAACCATAAGACATCTCCACAGAAATGTATAGCCTAAGGATTGCATGGTGACAGTGATTGTGTCTGTTAAACTTAGAACTCTGGGGAAAAAACAAGGTCAAACAATGACATCAGTTATTTTCAGGTCTGACAAAGATGCCAGAGTTTCTGAATTGGAATTCCAAGTTGGATGACCGTTCAAAACTATTTTTCCCAGTCTGGGCTCGTTTCTTTCAGAGTTCCCCGTTGTCTTGAAGTCGGAAGTCAGAGATTGAAGAGTTCCGAGTTGTTTTGAATGCGCCACTAGAGACCTAGGCTACCTCTTATTACTGAATAGGACTACCTCCAACAAAGAGCCCTTGTGTCTGTATTGATGTGAAAAATAGGCATATCTACACAGTAATGGTGGCTGGCTGCGATATCAACTAGCCTAATAATTTTTGTATTGAGATGATATGCCTGTTTTAGCTAAATCGACAAATGAAATTGATTAGTATGGGGGTGATAAGTGCCAGAAGTAAGCCTTGTGAAGGTACTGATTTCTCTCACGAAGTCACCTAACGTCTTCCCAGCGCCATAAAATACCGCCATGAATTAACATGGACTGTCAACGGAGACAACTTTTTTCTAAGGCGTCAAACTGCCGACACGTTCACGTCACGTTCATGTCATGTAGACGTAGTGTTCACATCGTGTAACGTGCTTGTAAGTTTACCATGAACGATCTTACCATGAACGCCTTAAAAACGTCTACATGTGTTACACGCCACGTGTTAGTTTAAGTGTTAATCTGTGACCTTCCGTGTGTGAACGTCATTGCTGATAGCATTTAAAGTTTATTCGACCAGGTTTGATGCCAAAGCGAGCTAGGCAAGTCAGTTAAGAATTTGTTCTTAACTGACTTGCCTAGTTAAATAAAGATGACGGCCTCTAGCAGCTCTGCCACCACAGCGAGCACTCTGCCTTCTCATGTAAATGAGGGGCTTGTTGAGGTAATTTGCTAGGCCACGAGGGTTGCATGATGTAATCTCTTGGCGGGCTGTCGTTCCTACTTTCCTACTCCGATGCTGTTCACTGGCATATGACATATGAAAATGCTTCAAACTGAACGCATACTAGGGTTGAGGTTAGCGCATTTGAAAAATGTTGAAAATCATGGGAGATATAGCCTGTGTTTTGGTAAAAAACTGAAGGATGGGCCTGGGCGTAATCTAACAACTCAAATTCATAGACAGATACAATTATGCATGGACTGACCATCTATGTTATCACAATTATATTAGGCATAAATAGTTAACCATGTTTTTTATTTACAAAACATTGGAATAAAACAATATTGTATTTTGGGTTCTAATGGGGTACAAGTTGCCAAGAGTGTGCAAACCTGAATCTCAAATATATAATATATTTTGATTTGTTTAACACTTTTTTAGTTACTACATGATTCCATATGTGTTATTTCATAGTTTTGATGTCTTCACTATTTTTCTACAATGTAGAAAATAGTAAAAATACAGAAAAACTCTTGAATGAGTAGGTGTGTCCAAACGTTTGACTGGTACTATATGTATATATATATATGTAACTACCATGCATGCCAGCAAAGCCACTACCCAACACAACACTAAACAATCCATTAATTGCATTATAACGGCGACACGCGGTGCCCACAAACTGTTAGGGCCTCCATAAAGCTGTCCCAACAGCAGAGCTTTCTTTCCAGCACAATGGAGTCCTAACACCGTTACACCTGGCTATCAGCAGAGCCTTGTCTGGCAGCAAAACAGTTCATTCAGCCTTGTTTACTGCCTTTTTAGAAAACATAGCTGATATGGCTAAATGTATGTTGTGTAGTAAGTAGTTGTGCCCATGTGCCTCACGCTAATAATTTCCTCCCTTTTCACCTCATAACTTAGCCTACTGTTCTGAATATTGTAAGAGCTTTCATTGTCTGCTTACAGTTGAAGTCGGAAGTTCACATACACCTTAGCCAAATACATTTAAACTCAGTAAAAATTCCCTGTTTTAGGTCAGTTAGGATCACCACTTTATTTTAAGAATGTGAAATGTCAGAATAATAGTAGAGAATGATTTATTTCAGCTTTAATTTCTTTCATCACATTCCAAGTGGGTCAGAAGTTTACATACACTCAATTAGTATTTGGTAGCATTGCATTTAAATTGTTTAACTCAGTTCAAACGTTTCGGGTAGCCTTACAAAAGCTTCCCACAATAAGTTGGGTGAATTTTGGCCCATTTCTCCTGACAGAGCTGGTGTAACTGAGTCAGGTTTGTAGGCCTCCTTGCTCGCACACGCTTTTTCAGTTCTGCCCACAAATTTTCTATAGGATTGAGGTCAGGGCTTTGTGATGGCCACTCCAGTACTTTGACTTTGTTGTCCTTAAGCCATTTTGCCACAACATTGGAAGTATCCTTGGGGTCATTGTCCATTTGGAAGACCCATTTGCGACCAAGCTTTAACTTCCTGACTGATGTCTTGAGATGTTGCTTCAATATATCCACATAATTGTCCTTCCTCATGATGCCATCTATTCTGGTGAAGTGCACCAGTCCCTCCTGCAGCAAAGCACCCACACAACATGATGCTGCCACCCTCATGCTTCACGGTTGGGATGGTGTTCTTCGGCTTGCAAGCACCCCCTTTTTCCTCCAAACATAACGATGGTCATTATGGCCAAACAGTTCTATATTTGTTTCATCATACCAGAGGACATTTGTCCAAAAAGTACAATCTTTGTCCCCATGTGCAGTTGCAAACCGTAGTCTGGCTTTTTTATGGCAGTTATGGAGCAGTGGCTTTTTCCTTGCTGAGCGGCCTTTCAGGTTATGTCGATATAGGACTTGTTTTACTGTGGATATAGATAATTTTGTACTTGTTTCTTCCAGCATCTTCACAAGGTCCTTTGCTGTTGTTCTTGGATTGATTTGCACTTTTTGCACCAAAGTACGTTCATCTCTAGGAGACAGAACGCGTCTCCTTCCTGAGTGGTATGACGGCAGTGGGTTCCCATGGTGTTTATACTTACATACTATTGTTTGTACAGATGAACATGGTACCTTCAGGCGTTTGGAAATTGCTCCCAAGGATGAACCAGACTTGTAAAGGTCTACACATTTTTTTCTGAGGTCTTGGCTGATTTCTTTTGATTTTCCCATGATATCAAGCTAAGAGGCAGAGTTTAAAGGTAGGCCTTGAAATACATCCACAGGTAGACCTCCAATTGACTCAAATTATGTCAATTAGCCTATCAGAAGCTTCTAAAGCCATGACATCATTTTCTGTAATTTTCCAAGCTGTTTAAAGGCACAGTCAACATAGTGTATGTAAACTTCTGACCCACTGGAATTGTAATCCAGTGAATTATAAGTGAATTAATCTGTCTGTAAGCAATTGTTGAAAAAATAACTTGTGTCATGCACTCAGTAGATGTCTTAACCGACTTGCCAAAACTGTAGCTTGTTAACAAGAAATTTGTGGAGTGGTTGAAAAATGAGTTTTAATGACTGTATATGACCCCTTTATTTATCCTACGGTTCTGACTTGGTGTACAGGGAGAATACTGTAAGAACGCCCATGTTCTGAATTCTGTCGCCATACATTTAAAAAGTGCTGAACAAATAGTTATATTGACTACGTCCGTCCTAGCCCGCTATTGATTGTAATGCGTCTGTGTGTTGCTGGTATAGAGGAGTCAGGCGCAGGACTGCAGATATGAGTAAATATAGCAACATTTTACTCAATATATTAACAAACGTCAAAAAATATCCAAGCCCACAAATACACGGACCGTAATACAATAAAACAAACACTCACAAACAAACATGGGGGAATAGAGAGTTAAATAATGAACAAGGGGGGCGCTGTTGGAAGCCAAGGATGTAGCACGCGTCTCCCTATCGCTCCTGAGTTAGTGACCAAATTTATATATTTAACTTTGCAAAATTGCATACATTTCTGTTTGCCCAGGCGTCTGAAGAGACCCATAAACAACTCAGTTCAAGTTTAATAAATGTAAATTCGTAATGACATCAACCCGGCCAAAAACAGTCTGCAAGAGCAGGCCGCAGCAAGCCTGCAACCTCTCCCGACTCACCCCCGCCACCGAACGCTGCTAATGCCGGCCCCACGGAAACACTGACTGTGGAGATGCTGCAATCCGTGATAGGCACCCTCAAAACCGAAATTTTCGGAAAAATTGACTGTCTCTCTACCAATCTCAGGTCAGAGATATCAACGATCAAAGACGAGCTTAAAAAATCTATCGAGAGTATACAGAATAAGCTCGACGCACATGGGGTGACTTTATCGGATTTGCACTCGCATTAGCGAGCTAGAGGCTAACGTCGGCTCATTGACAACTAGGGTGGCATTCCTCGATAATAGATGCGAAGATATGGAAAGTAGAATGCGGAGGAACAACATTCGTCTACTGGGAATACCGGAGGGAGTGGAGGGCCCAAGGCCCACGGAGTACATGGCCCAGCTACTTCAGGAGCTGCTCGGGCTAGAGGAGAAGCCATTGCTAGACCGGGCTCACCGCACTCTGCGTAGCCGACCCAGGGATGGAGAACCCCCGCGACCATTTGTCATCAGGGTGCATTTCTTTCACGTCCGCAACGACATACTGAGAAGATCGGGAGAAGCATCCCCTCTTCTACATAAGGGTAAAAGAGTCTCGATATTTGCGGACTACACAACAGCTGTGGCTAAGAGGCGGGCTAGCTTTGGAGCTGTGAAACGCCAACTACACGCCTGCCCGGGCGTGAAGTTCGGCCTCATCTACCCTGCGGTTTTGAGACTGACTTTACCGGACGGCTCCATGCACAGATTCGAGGACCCGGCTATAGCGGCAGATTTCATCAACAAGAACGTGAAAGCGGCTGTTGTACCGCATGGTGTGTAACAAATGGTTGGCTGGCTGGTCTTCCTAGCAGGCTAGTTAGCAGGCCGAATGGGTGACTAACGAAGCCATCTTTGCTGGGTTCATCGACATATGAATGTCATTCTCTTTTTTATCTCTTTATTTCCAGCCCAGGTTTGCCGCCTCTAATGCCAATATCTGGGGGTCTGCATGGCTGTTTCAGTTTGATCATTTACCATCTGCGTCGAGGTTAAACCTCTCTTAATCGAGGATAGTTTTCCTTAGACTCTGTTGGGGACCATTCTATCCATGTTTGGCTTACTCTAGTTAAATGGTCACTAATCTTAGGTAGCACAGAGTAAGAGTTATCATGCTTAGCTCTAAACTTTCTTTGTATTTAGGGTTTTGCTTGCATCTCATTTGGGGAGATGCTTCGGCAAGGGCGGGTGTGAGGGAAGGGTTTGTTCACTCTCTATTTGTATATAGTTTGTATATGTTTTTTGTGCCTCTTCGCTTGTCTTTGTTTTTTACATTTGCGCTTTTAGGTTCAACTAAGATCTTCAGTTTACATTGTACCTTGTCCTTTACACATCCTCTCTCTCTCTTAAGATATGACTCAGCCTAGTGTAGCCCATACTGCTGGAGGGAATGGCTTTAATTTTCTTACTTGGAACTGCAGGGGCATAAATAACCCAGTTAAACGTAGTAAGGTGCTACACCATCTTCATCATTTGAAAGCTCACATCATCTTTCTCCAAGAAACTCATCTGAAGGTATCACAACACTCAAGTCTTAGGTGCAGATGGGTGGGTCAGGTGTTCCATTCCTCATTTCAGAGTAAGGCGAGAGGGGTGGCTATTTTACTTCACAGATCGGTACCTTTTACATGTTCTAAGGTGATCGCAGATCCCCATGGTAGATATATAATTGTCAGTGGTAGGCTGCTCAATACAAAGGTTCTTCTTGTTAATATTTATGCTCCTAATTGGGACAATGGTGATTTTTTCAAATCGGTTTTCTCTACACTCCCAGATATGTCCACCCATATGTTGATTTTAGGAGGTGACTTTAACTGTTGGTTAGACCCACATTTGGATCGATCCTCCACTAAACCTCCCACCTTATCAACCTCAGCTAGAGTTGTTCGAACCTTTATGTCTGAATTCGCAGTCTCAGATCCTTGGAGAATGGTTAATCCAGCTGGGAAAGCATACTCTTTTTTCTCATCGGTTCACCACACTTTTACGCGCATAGACTACTTCCTTGTTGATGACCGGCTCCTCCACTCCATATCTTCATGTTCATATAACCCAATTGTTGTATCTGACCACGCCCCTGTTACTATGGAAGTAGCTTTTCAAAATGTTGACAATCAGCGACCGCCTTGGCGACTAAAAACTCAACTGCTCAGTAATGAACACTTTGTCAATTTTGTTTTGAGTCAAATCGACTTTTTCATGATTACAAATAGAACCCCAAACATCTCTGCGTCTACTCTCTGGGAAACTTTGAAAGCTTATATCAGAGGTGAAATTATTTCCTACACCGCACATGAGAACAAATTGAAAAGGCACAGGTTATCTATGTTAACACGCTGTATTGCCCAATTAGATGACATTTATGCCGTTTCACCATCCCCGGATATTTATAAGGAACGTTTAACTCTGCAAGCAGAATTTGACACACTATTAACAGACCAGGTTACTGAAATGCTT
The DNA here is from genome assembly GCA_003317085.1 of Hucho hucho. Classification (NCBI taxonomy): domain Eukaryota; kingdom Metazoa; phylum Chordata; class Actinopteri; order Salmoniformes; family Salmonidae; genus Hucho; species Hucho hucho. The sequence goes on from QNTS01000693.1 coordinate 156,650, forward strand.
GTCAAGTCTAGGAGCACTTACTATGAACAAGGAGATAAAGCCAGTAAATTATTAGCTCACAAGTTACGTCAACTATCATCATCATCTCAGATTACAAAAATTCGTACATCATCTGGGATATCATTAGATCCTGGGGGGATCAATGAGGAGTTCAAGAGATTTTACCAGTCTCTATATACCTCTGAAAGTAAAGCGGATACACTGGAATTGGATGATTTCTTCCACTCACTTTCTGTGCCTTCGGTCGGCCGGGATTTGGTTAAAAAATTAGAGCAGCCGATCACTGTTGAAGAACTGTCTAACGCTGTCAAATCCCTTCAATCTGGGAGAAGCCCAGGGCCTGATGGCTACTCGACAGAGTTTTATAAAAAGTTTATCTCCAAAATAGCCCCTATTCTAATTGAAATGTACAATGATGCATTTGTAAATGGTGCTCTCCCACATACTCTCACTCAAGCAACCATTTGTGTTATTCTTAAAAAAAACAAAGACCCTCTTGACTGTGCATCATACCGTCCAATTAGCCTGCTAAATGTGGACTATAAAATTCTAGCCAAAATTCTGGCAACGCGGCTAGAAACAGTCCTCCCATCAATTATCTCTCCGGATCAAACAGGATTTATAAAAAATAGACACTCATTCTTCAATCTCCGAAGATTATTTAATATTATATACAATCCTTCTGTCGACAATACCTCTGAAGCCATTATATCCCTGGACGCGGAGAAAGCGTTTGATCGGGTGGAATGGAAATACCTTTTTTACACTCTAAATAAATTTGGCTTTGGCTCCAAATTCATGACCTGGATAAAACTTCTGTACTCATCCCCCCAAGCCTCTGTCAGGACTAATAACACTCAATCAGATCGCTTCCCTTTGCAAAGATCGACACGTCAGGGTTGCCCTTTAAGTCCCTTACTGTTTGCCCTCGCCATAGAGCCACTTGCAATAGCACTTCGCTCCAACCCCCTCATCAAAGGCATAGTCAGATACGGGCACGAACACAAACTGTCTTTATATGCAGATGATTTATTAATATACACATCCAATCTTTCTGTCTCTGTCCCTGCTGCCCTTGCCACTTTCGCATCCTTCGGTCACTTATCAGGGTATAAACTAAATCTCAGTAAAAGTGAATTGATGCCACTTAACATGGCTGCAAAAAAATCCCCTTTACATAACTTGCCATTTAAAATAGCTCACAGTAGTTTTATTTATCTCGGGGTACATGTCACAATTAGGTTTGAAAACCTTTTTCAAGCCAACTTTGCTCCTCTCTTAACCCGTACTAAGGACGATTTGGAACGGTGGTCTTTGCTACACCTCTCCTTAGTTGCTAGAATTAACTCTATTAAAATGAATACTCTCCCTAAATTCTTATACCTCTATCAGTGCCTTCCAATTTTTCTACCCAATACATTTTTCAAAAGGATCGACGGCCTAATTCTACCCTTTATATGGGACAAAAAGCCTCCTAGGATGCGAAAACAGCTCTTGCAGAGGCCCAAACCAGACGGCGGTCTAGCTCTACCAGATTTCAGATTCTATTATTGGGCCGCTAACCTTAGGATCATTCAGTACTGGTTGCAGAGCAGAGTGATATTCCCACCCCCAACTTGGCTAGAGATGGAGGCTGCCTCGTCTACACCGGCATCATTGTCTTCCCTCGCTCACTCCTCTGTTACAGGCCCTTACTCCTCCTTCACCAATAATATATGTGTCAAAACAACATTGAAGATCTGGAATCAATTTAGGCGCCACTTTGGGTTTCAAACAACCTCTTCCTTGGCTCCGGTAGCCTCAAACCCAGCTTTTCCCCCATCTATGATTGATGGTGCTTTCTCAACATGGTCTAATCTCGGTATTAAAAGATTCAGAGATCTGTATACTAACAATACATTTAGTACGTTTCAACAATTATCAGCTAAATTTGGTCTCCCCAGACATCATTTTTTTAGGTTCTTACAAGTCCGGAGTTATGTCCGCAGCATAGATCCAGGATTCCCCAACCTTTCTGGTGGAACACAGTTCGACACATTTCTCACCCCACTTCCTAATCAGAAAGGCACATTGTCAATAATCTATAGTCAAATTTGCTCACTACAAGCCATCTCATTAAACAATATCAAATCCTCTTGGGAGGAGGAACTGGGTGAGGAAATATCTGATGAACTATGGGAAGGGGCACTCAAAAGGGTACATAGCTCTTCTATTTGCGCTCGACACGGCCTCATCCAATGCAAACTCATTCATAGGGCCCACTGGACCAAAGCAAGACTATCAAAAATTTACAAGGATGTGAACCCTAATTGTGTTCGATGTAACCAGTCCCCTGCTAATCATGTGCACATGTTTTGGTGCTGCCCATCTCTTGTTGGTTTCTGGAAAGACATCTTTAACACACTCTCAGAATTAAGCGGCACACAGATCGAGCCAGACCCTCTCATTGCATTATTTGGAGTTTCCTTACCCACAATACAATTGACCAAAATGAATAAGGATGTAATTGCCTTTGTCACGTTGTTAGCGAGACGATTAATTTTACTTAGATGGAAATCCTCTGCAGCCCCTTCTCATGCTCTTTGGATTAAATCTATTTTGAATTGCATAAAGTTGGAGAAAATTAAACAGACACTCAATGGGTATGTAGACAAATTCTATGCAAAGTGGGCTCCCTTCTTTTCTTATGTTAAAAGAATACATTTCCCTGCAGTTCCAGAGTGATGTATATTTATATATTGGTGATGTAAGAAGCCTGGTATGTGCATATACGACATCTCGGATGTTAAGGACGGTAATAACTGTGCTAGCTGACCTAAAACAACTGGATCAAAACATATATTTTTCCTTTTTTTTTTTTTTTTTTGTGTTTTATCTTATTTATGTATTTAATGTCTATTTTTTCTTTCATGTCTGTCTCTCTATGTTTTGCTGTATCGTTGTCTTCAAATTGTTGTTCCATATTCATACCAAATAACTTTCAAGTGCAATTATTTACTAAATGCTGGTACTGAAAATTCAATAAACAAAGTATATAAAAAAAATAAAAAATAATGAACAAGTAATTGTGGGATTGAAACCAGGTGTGTAAAACAAGACAAAAACAATGGAAAAATGAAAAGTGGATCGGCGATGGCTAGAAAACCGGTGACGTCGACCGCCGAAAGCTGCCCGAGCAAGGAGAGGGACCGACTTCGGCGGAAGTCGTGACATTAATGTCTTAATTGAAATTACGTATTGCATCTTATCCGCTCGTCGTCCCGTTATGCCACAGTTTGTACATCTCAACTGTCAGTAGAAACCACATTTATTTAAGCAAGTCAGCCATATCAGCTATGTTTTTTTTAAAGGCAGTAAATGAGGTTGAATGAACAGTTTCGCTGCCAGACAAGGTCCAGCTGATAGCCAGGTGTAGCAGTGGTAAGGTGTTGGGACTGCTGTTGGGACTCTGCTGTTGGGACTCTGGTGTTGGGACTCTGGTGTTGGGACAGCTTTATGTAGGCCCTAACAGTTTGTCAGCACCGTTTGTCACCGTTATTGTGCAATTAACGTATTGTTTAGTGAAGTGTAGTGGCTTTTCTGGCATGCATCTACAAATTTTGGGGGAGTTTGCCCCAAGATTTACATGTCAAAATCGCCACTAATCATGGGACATATAGTCTTTGGTTGCATGCTATTTTATGTCAATCATATTACTGCTTGTAGCCTATAACTGATGCTTTGTGGTCTTATGCTGAGAAATAAAGTGTATTTTTCTTATTAATTCCTGAGATCAGTCTCAAACCAGCCCCACCTATCCCACTCCAATTGTTGGAGTTTACTTAGTCACACCCGGTGGGGATGGTGTTCTTGGGGTCATAAGCAGCATTCCTCCTCCAAACACGGCGAGTTGAGTTGATGCCAAAGAGCTCCATTTTGGTCTCATCTGACCACAACACTTTCACCCAGTTGTCCTCTGAATCATTCAATGTTCATTGGCAAACTTCAGACGGGCACGTATATGTGCTTTCTTGAGCAGGGGGACCTTGCGGGCGCTGCAGGATTTCAGTCCTTCACGGCGTAGTGTGTTACCAATTGTTTTCTTGGTGACTATGGTCCCAGCTGCCTTGAGATCATTGACAAGATCCTCCTGTGTAGTTCTGGGCTGATTCCTCACCGTTCTCATGATCATTGCAACTCCACGAGGTGAGATCTTGTATGGAGCCCCAGGCCGAGGGAGATTGACAGTTCTTTTGTGTTTCTTCCATTTGCGAATAATTGCACCAACTTGTCACCTTCTCACCAAGCTGCTTGGCGATGGTCTTTTAGCCCATTCCAGCCTTGTGTAGCTCTACAATCTTGTCCCTGACATCCTTGGAGAGCTCTTTGGTCTTGGCCATGGTGGAGAGTTTGGAATCTGATTGATTGATTGCTTCTGTGGACAGGTGTCTTTTATACAGGTAACAAACTGAGATTAGGAGCACTCCCTTGACTGAGGTGAATGAATAAGCTAGCTAGTAGCTACCTCAGACAGTTCAGCTCTATCCTGTACTACAGGCTGTAGCTATCTGCAGATAGCGATGTGAGATGGCTATCTACCAGCTGTTGTTTGTATTGAAATGTTTTGTAGCTTTTTTGTCCTGTTTCAACAGAAGCAAATTAACGTAGATATCTTTCGCCAGTTGATGTATCGTTATAGAGCGAGCTGGCCAAAAGTAGGTATTATTTTTGCCTCATTCACACTAGACCTGAATCAAATGATTGAAGACCGCTAATTCTGACATTTTTCTGTGCAATGTGAGTTTTTATTAGTCAGCATAGCAATGTAATGTTATTGATTTGTCAGTTTCCTTTGCTAATTCCCTACTTTTCACACTGACATAGTAATAAATGTGCTCTACAGGCTTCACCATGACAGTTTTGGTGACAGGTGTCCCAGTAGGGTCAGACAGTCAGGGAAGACCAGTCTTCGGAGCTCAGGTGAATTTTGCAGTATATTCACAATATCAGTGAATGATACAAAGTTCCGTCTTGAGTTGATGGGTATTCCTACAGGACAGCATCTTAAGCTTAAAGCTACAATCTTGGATCTGGGAATAATGGTCATTTCAACTATTTAACCATTGATTCTATTCTTGGATAATATCGTGTATAAATGTACACCAAAGTAATTCTTTGTCATGCCTCATCTTAGGAGGATCAGATGGTGGCATATCTCAGCAGGGTCAGGCAGCCAGGGAAGACCAGTCTGTGACAGAGCTGAGGTGAATTTTTGCAGGTACAACACTTTATTCTATCTGTGTAGCAAACACTGGATAAGCCAGATTCTTCAAGGATTGCAACTATTTTAAGGCAGTCTGACAAACGACCAAAGTTGATTTCCAAATTGTAACAAGGGTTGATAGAGGCTTTTCCAGATGACACAATGTGAGGAAGACCTGGTAGAAGCTATTTATGATGATGAATGGATACAGATATGTTTGAATGCTCAGTCATTTTCATATAATCTCAGACAGTTTAAGACCATCCAGAGAACATACTATATTGCCAGTGTAACCGAATAACATGCACTCAGAAATGTTTGATTTTTTTTTCCTTTGCTGGAGGTGTGAAACACAAAGGGGACATGTTTGCGTAGGTTATGGTGTTGTGAAGCGTGGCTGAATTCTGGCAGAGTACGTCTTTTATCTCAGCATGTCTACATATTCTCCCTTCTCCCTGTTTTTGTTTGCTTGTAAATGTTCGTACTAGAGACTATTATCAAACAAAACTGTGTAACCAAGCATCTAAGAAATGAATTGCCATTAATTGGAAGGTTGGTTATCCTCCCACAATGTCACAATATATGGCAGAAATGTCAAGTTATGTATCAATCATTTGATTTATTCCAAATTTAAGGGTTTACTGTGCAACTTTCATAAGGTATAGGTGCCTTATATGGAATACAGTATTGGAAACATGCCCACGTCCTGGGACATACCGTACCTATTTAGGCAATCCCTAGCTGCTGGGCTACTCAGTCCTAGCCCTGGGTGTCTACCGTCCTGTGGGTTGTCACTCTGGCCTTGGCATAACACATTCTAAACCAATAATGAATGTTTCACTAAGATCCTAAAGCTGAGTGGGGTGTGTTGGGTTTGGGCGCTGCAGGGTGGTGGACCCCTAGGGACAGGATGGGGCGACCTAGCTATATTGTATACAAGTAAAAAGAGCTCTACAATACTTTATTAGAACTATGAGATTAATTATATGGAGGATGTGCTGCTTGGGATATATTGTTGGAGATGTTTGGGATATATTTTGCCTTATGTTAAATCTGATTGTCAAATACTAATTACTTATCTCAGCAGATGAACATTCTGTCATAGTAATATTATTGAGTTGTGTTCGTTTTTTAAATATGTATTACATAGTGTGTTAATGTATGTGTAGTTGTACGTGTTTAATTTTTGTAATTTTTGTTTCCAAATCTGTCCCTTGGGAATAATAAAAAATATTTAAAAATGTGGGGAATTTTATTTCTTGGGGTGGGGGAGTTGAGGTATTGACAGAACTGGTGGGGGTCGGCGTGCAGGTGGCTCGGGCTGGCTGGGCGGTCTGGCTGAAATTTGATATAGAAGTCTTTGTACTGGATTTTTTAAAGAGTTGTTAGATGTGTTAAACTGTTGGTTAAAGGTGAAACAAAATATTAGTTATTGAATTACGCTTGATCTAGTTCAGTCTTATCAATCACAAACATATTTAACAATGATCTCTTACCTAGCTTGATGACTGGGGCATTTTTGCTTACATTTTTTGTTCTAAATAGAGACGGCTAGAAGGGCCATGGGTCATACTGGATTGTGTAGAAATGCAGGGAATTAGCTTTAGATCCCCCAAACTTTAAACTCAGTGCCTCTTTGCTTGACATTATGGGAAAATCAAAAGAAATCAGCCAAGACCTCAGAAAACAAATTGTAGACCTCCACAAGTCCTTGGGAGCAATTTCCAAATGCCTGAAGGTACCACGTTCATCTGTACAAACAATAGTACGCAAGTATAAACACCATGGGACAACGCAGCCGTCATACTGCTCAGGAAGGAGACCCGTTCTGTCTCCTAGAGATTAACGTACTTTGGTGCAAAAAGTGCAAATCAATCCCAGAACAACAGCAAAGGACCTTGTGAAGATGCTGGAGGAAACAGATACAAAAGTATCTATATCCACAGTAAAACGAGTCCTACATCGACATAAGGCCGCTCAGCAAGGAAGAAGCCACTGCTCCATAACCGCTTTTTGGCCTTCAAGGAAAACGCTATGTCTGGCGCAAACCCAACAACTCTCATCACCCCGATAATCTTATCCCCAAAGTGAAGCATGGTGGTGGCAGCATCATGCTGTGGGGATGTTTTTCATCAGCAGGGACTGGGAAACTGGTCAGGAAACATTTAAATGTATTGGAATGGCCTAGTCAAAGCCCAGACCTCAATCCAATTGAGAATCTGTGGTAGGACTTAAAGATAGCTGTATACCAGTGGAACCCATCCAACTTGAAGGAGCTGAAGCAGTTTTGCCTTGAAGAATGGGCAAAAATCCCATTGGCTAGATGTGCCAAGCTTATAGAGACATACCCCAAGAGACTTGCAGCTGTAATTTCTGCAAAAGGTGGCTCTACAAAGTATTGACTTTGGTGGGATGAATAGTTATGCATGCTCAAGTTCAGTTTTTTTGTCTTATTTCTTGTTTGTGTCACAAAAAAAAATATTTTGCATCTTCAAAGTGGTAGACATGTTATGTTAAACAAATGATACAACCCCCCCAAAAATCTATTTTAATTCCAGGTCGTAAGGCAACAAAATAGGAAAAATGCCAAGGGGGTGAATACTGCCGCAAGCAACTGTAACTCTGGCAGATCACGGTCAAACCAGGGGCTGAACCTGTTTTTAATTCTCATTTTCTTTATGGGGCGTGTTTCAAATCAAATTTTGTCACATGCGCCGAATACAACAGGTGTAAAGTGAAATGCATACTTACAAGCCCTTAACCAACAATGCAGTTAAGAACATTAAGTGTTAAGAAAGTAAAAAATGTAAGAAAAAAGAAAATTGAAAAATAAATTATAATAAAGGAGCAACAATAAAATAACAGTAGCAAGGCTATATACAGGGGTTACTGGTACAGAGTCAATGTACGGAGGCACAGGTTAGTCGAGGTAATTTAGGTAATATGTACATGTAGGTAGAGGTAAAGTGACTATGCATGGATAATAAACAGAGTATCAGCAGGGTTAAAAGGGGGGGGGGGACAATGCAAATAGTCTTGGTATCCATTTGATTAGCTGTTCAGGAGTCTTAGAAACTGTTAACTTCTTAGGGCTAGGCCCCTTTTTTCTCCACTTCCTGTCTGAATGACGTGCCCAAAGTAAACTGCCTGTAGCTCAGGCCCTGAAGCCAGTATATGCATATAAATGGTACCATTGGAAAGAAAACACTTTGAAGTTAGAAATGTTAAAATAATGTAGGAGAATATAACACAATATATATGGTAAGAGAAAATCCAAAGAAAAACCAACCTGATGTTTTTGTTTTTGAGAGACCATCCTCTTAGAAATGCAAGAGAAGGGTCATATTGAGAATTAGCTCCCTGGATGCAATCCATATATGGCTTCCACAGGGTGTCAGCAGTCTATGTTCAAGGTTTCAGTCTTGTAACTTCAAAAATGTATTAAGAAATATCAGTTTTAGCAGGACACATTCTTGGAAATGTTGATGTGGGGCGCCATCTTCAAACAATCGCATGGCATGTTTTCGCTGTAATAGCTACTGTAAATCGGACAGTGCAGTTAGATTAACAAGAATTTAAGCTTTCAGCCGATATAAGTTACTTATACGTACCTAAATTTTAAAATCCATAATATTTATGATTATTTATTTGAATTGCCCGCCCTCCAGTTTCACCAGAGGTTGTCGGGACTCCTATCCCTAATTATGAAGCCTTTTCGACCTAGACTTGGCGCTCCGGTACCGCTTGCCGTGCGGTAGCAGAGAGAACAGTCTATGACTAGGGTTGCTGGAGTCTTTGGCAATTTCTAGGGCCTTCCTCTGACACAGCCTGGTATAGGGGTCCTGGATGGCAGGAAGCTTTGCCCCAGTGATGTACTGGGCTGTACGCACTACCCTCTGTAGTGCCTTGCGGTCGGAGGCCGAGCAGTTGCCATACCAGGCGGTGATGCAACCAGTCAGGATGCTCTTGATGGTGCAGCTGTAGAACCTTTTGGTTAACAGTACCACTGAAAATATCAAAAAAGGAGGTCTAAGTGTCTTTGACAGAGGGGATAAAGCTGATTCTATTTACAGAGGCCAGGTCATGAAGGAAGGCTTGCTCATTAAAGTTTTTTAGCAAGCGTCCATGACAAATCAGGACAGGTAATTTCACTGAGCATCCATTACGAACACAGGCTGTAAAACTATGATCACTAAGGGCATTACAGAAAACACCAGACTGATACCTATCAGGATTATTTGTGAGGATAACATCAACGAGAGTAGCCCTTTCTAGGTGTTTGGAGTCATACCTTGTGGGATTGGTAATAATCTGAGAAAGATTTAGGGAGTCCCATTGCTTTAGGACTTGGTCAGGTGGTTTAAGCATGTCTCAGTTTAGGTCACCTAACAGGACACATTCAGACTTAGTGTAAGGGTCCAGGAGAGAGCTTAGGGCATTTAGAGCACAGGCCGGTGCTGATGGTGGACGATAATACCCAGCAACAGTCAAGAGCTATTTGAAAGTTGAATGCTTAAAAACAGCAAATCAAATTGTTTGGAGACAGACTTGGTGGAGACAAGCAAGCACTGAAGGTGTTCCTTGGTAAATATTGCCAGAGCACAAGTCAGAATTGGGGCTAGCAACAGTAGATGGGCCAGGGTGTACATGCACATTTCCAAATATCATCAGCAGTAATACAATCAGGGCACGGCAGAGGACAGGGAGAGCTCTGTAGTGTTGATTTATGACGTTTGAATGTGGATTAGATGGCAACAAGATCATATTGTACAGCAATTTCAACAGGTAACATGAATACAAAGTTGGCGTCCCGAGTGTGGAAACAAACAGTCTGTCCCATGGTTGGGTAAACAAGCAAGTTCATAGTCAACAAAGCACACAGGAGTCATGAGGCAAATAGCATAAAGCACAAGAATAAAATATAACTTGGGGCTAGCCAAGAGTCACTCGCCCCAACAGTGCGTGTGCTGGAGGTGAGTGAAGGCTCGGAAGAGAGGGGGGAGTGTGGCGGGGGTACCTGTACCAGACAGGGGGAGACAGGCTAGGGCAGACAGTGAACAGATCACCAGGTGGAATCCAAGCAGCAGTGCAGCAGGCAACAAGAGTAGGTGTCACACCCACTTGGGAGAAGCTTTTTTGGGTTCCTTGTAGAAAATCCCAGCTTTGTAAAAAAATCCCGTTTTTCGCACGTGGAAAAGGAGGTCATTAGCTAGCTATATCTCTTTAGTGTCGACGAATCGCCCTTTACGACGTCCAAACAAAGTTGTCCTGCGGCTGTTGTATTCTGGAGATTGCTGGGAGGATATTTTCTGATGTGATCAAAGCAACAACATTGTTTCTTATTGAGGTAATTGACAATTGAAGTTTCCTGGCAGCATACCAGTGAGAGATAAATCCAGGGGATACTGTATTGTAAGGACCTCTGCATAGATGGAGGGGGCTTCAAAGGCCTCTGCATTCAGGTGGGGGAAGCTGTGAAACTCTCCTGCCATTGTTGGGCTCAAGGGCTTTGACACCTCTCACGTCACACCTGTGCTAATTGATCTGATCTGTCCTAGCAAGCTTGGTAGCCTTAACTTAGCATTCAGTCCTTCTTCTTAGCTTTAAAAGTAACTTCAGACTAAACATTACTCAGTTCCAGGTTGGATGGTGTTATCAGGTTTGTGTTTATTTTGCTGGTCGTTGGTTTGCCAGAGCATTCGCTGTATATACCTAGGAAATAAGAATCTTTGGTAGTAGGAATCCTTCCAGGTAACTTTGTCCAAAATTAGGTTGCAGGTTTGGAGTTTTGATTTGGATTGAAGGTTGTTGTGGAGGGTAGAATCCTGTATATATTTCCTTGCAGAAAACTAAACTTTTTCTAACTTAATCTTTCTGTAAAAACATGCTGAAATGCAGGAGCCCATCTGCTCATTAGCGGTTTTACTCTGTGAATTTCCACATATTTAAATATATTAACATTTATGTAGAAATATATAAAAACAGTCATGCTGGAGAAGTGTGCCTGCTAAATTACTAAAATCACCCCTTTCATTTCATGCCTTCTGTAATATTGCTATTAGGACTTTGGTTGGGAACAACACCTAACAGTATATCATGTCTGGATATATAATTGAAGTAGGTCAAAAACTTGTTCAATTTTTTTTTTTTCAATCCATGCAACTGGCTAAATAAACAGAACTTGAAACCTCCAGCAGATAAAGGAGATTGATACAAAAAGATTTTATTTTCACAATATCAAAAGTCAACAGTGAACCCTACAGAGATTTGTGGATCAATAGGCATCAACAAGGTAGAGAAAAAAAAAAAGTTGTGTAGTGATCCCATTTAACCAGTTACTTTATTTTGTTTGAGTGTAGGTGCATGCTGAGTAGCATTGAGAACAATGTTTTTGAAAACTGAGTTTGAGACAAAACACAAGCAAACAGGAAACTGAAATACCAAACTAGAGAAAAAATATCATTTTTGCAGTTCATCCTTTACACAACAGTTTACAAAAATCTAAGAAAAGAAATGTGTAAGAAATTATGCATATGGAAAATTCAACCCAGAAATGGGGTTAATTTCCTATATCTGCAGATTAAAAGATTATCTCATCTCCTTTCAAGTATCCCTCCATCTGTAGGACAATGTTCCCATTTTCAAATGTAAAAATACTACAAGATTAGTGGGAATGGCAAATACCAAACAACTCAATGGCGGCAAGAGGGGATAAGAGAAGTTAATAGGAGGGGAAGAAAAAGGAGAACTCTGTGATGGCCATTTTAAAAGAGCTGAAATAACAACAGTCATGGGCACAGTTTCAAACGGACCCAAAGCGGTCACAACTAAATACTTCATGATCTTCCGACCTAGGTCTGGACAGTATCAGCAGTATGGTAATAGCTCCACCTCATCCTCTGATAGGGTAGGTGGATAGAAGGCTAGGTGGAGCTTCTGCCATAATGCTCACACTGACACAGCTCTTTCATCTCTTCAGAGGGGAATCAAGAAGTGTCTACAGCCGGGTAGTCAACCCTGGTCCTGGAGTGCGGCAGGCACTTCCTGTTTTTGATGAAACCGACCTGGAAGACCAAGTGTGTTGAATTTAGGCAATCACTGAACTGATCAATAAGCTTAGTAGCTCAGTGTGGCGCCTTGAGACAATTGTACAGTACCTGTGGCACTCCAGGAACAGGGTTGTCTACCCCTGGTCTAGGGGTCAGTTTGAAACAGAACCGAAGAGATTCAAGACACCAGAATCCATCCTAACATAAAGGGCGCGTTCCTCTGCCCAGGCATTGCTGACATGCCAGATCGTACAACCCCTGGATAGGTATTTTAAGTATCACCTAACCACATCAAGTTATAGCAATCGACGACACAGTCGATGACGTGGCACGTAACCATTGGTTTATGCATGCAACGTCTAAGCAGGGGAACGCGACCAAAGGCTCCATATTCCCTCCAGGGTGAGAGGTCACAGGAAGTAGTCTGCCACTGGCTTTTTGGAGGGAATGCCCCTGGTTTCCTGCGGAGCGGCTTCAAATATGATGAACTCCCTCTGCAGGTGCTCATCCAGCTCCAAGATGGCCGCCACATTACCACATCTGTTTGTGTGTGTGTGTGTGAGAGTGAGTGAGTGAGTGAGTGAGTGAGTGAGTGAGTGAGTGAGAGAGAGACACACAGAAGGGGGCAGGAGAGATAGATGGTTGTTATGGCGACCTAAACATTGTTATAAGCTAACAAAGCACATACATACACAGCAGAGTTTGGCCATAAACTCAGCAGTCCAAATACATAGGATGGGAGAAGAAAACGAGACAAGAAAAAGATGGAGACAAGACACAGACCTGTAGCAGTAGTTGGGTGCGGACCACACAGTGAGCACGGTCTCATTGAAGTGCCACTTGTATCCCTCCATGACCAGCTGGTGGGCCCTGCAGATCATGTGGATGTCGTTGGCTGCGTTGAACTGGGCCACCACGTCACTGCCAAACAGGTAGCCAGCCCCCCTTGGGCTCACACCCCACCCTGTGGTGTCTGGGAGAGAGAGAGAGAAGCAGAGACATTCTGGTTGTTACTTGAGTCGTCTCATTACTTTTCGTTGGGGCATAGATGCTAAAATGTGTGACAGAAAGACTTGGTGGAATCTTCACCATCTTGCTTATAGCTACACGTTTTTGGGGCGGAAGGGTTATTTAGGGGGTTGTTTCTGGACAGTACCAGTATCTTACCTTCTGGGTCAGACCACAGCAGGTCACACATGGGGCCGTCGTGAGGCACTTCCTGCTTCCTGTCGATAGTTCTGATCTGGTCCAGAGTTTGAATAGAGGGAGAAAGGCCGCCGTGCACACAGAATATCTACACAGAGAGAGACAAAGAATCTACACTGAACAAAAATATAAACAACATGTAAAGTGTGGTCCCATGTTTCATGAGCTGAAATAAAAGATCCCTGACATTTTTCATACGCACAAAAATATTATTTCTCTCAAGTTTTGTGCACAAATTTAGTGAGCATTTCTCCTTTGCCAAGATAATCCATCCACCTGACAGGTGTGGCATATCAAGAAGCTGATTAAACAGCATGATCATTACACAGGTGCACCTTGTGCTGGGGACAATAAAAGGCCACCCTAAAATGTGCAGTTTTGTCACACAACACAATTCCACAGATGTCCCAAGTTGAGGGACTGTGCAATTGGCATGCTGACTGCAGGAATGTCCACCAGAGCAGTTGCCAGATAATTGAATGTTAATTTCCATCTCCAACAACTAGAGAATTTGGAAATACATCCAACAGGCCTCACAACCGCAGACCACGTGTATGGCGTCGTGTGGCAAGCAGTTTGCCGACGTCAACATTTTTAACAGAGTGCCCCATGGTGGCGGTAGGGTTATGGTATAGGCAGGCATAAGCTATGGACAACGAATACAATAGCAATTTTTTTTTTTTAAATCGATGTCAATTTGAATACACAGAAATGCCGTGACAAGTCCTGAGGCCCATTGTCGTGCCATTCATCCGCAGTCATCACCTCATGTTTCAGCATGATAATGCACAGCCCCATGTCGCAAGGATCTGTACACAATTCCTGGAAGCTGAAAATGTCCTAGTTCTTCCATGGCCTGCATACTCAGAGATGTCACCCATTGAGCATGTTTGGGATGCTCTGGATCAACGTGCATGACAGCGTGTTCCAGTTCCTGCCAATATCCAGCAACTTCACATAGCCATTGAAGAGGAGTGGGACAACATTTCACAGGCCACAATCAACAGCCTGATCAACTCTATGCAAAGGAGATGTGTTGCGCTGCATGAGGCATTTTTTCCCCCAAGGTATCTGTGAACAACAGATGCATATCTGTATTCCCAGTTATGTGAAATCTATAGATTAGGGCCTAATGAATTTATTTCAATTGACTGATTTTCTTATATGAACTCAAAATTGTTGCATGTTGTGTTTATATTGTTGTTCAGTATAGTTAAGACCTTACACAATCCAACTCCAGAAACAGGTTTCTTGAAAAACATTCCTCATACAGCAACAAAACATGTTTGAACCGATGGGTGTGATTGCGATCGTTACTTGTATTAATTACAGCGTTAACAATTACAGAGGAAAACTAGAGCTAGCAGGAAAGAGGAGAGATTGTAGCGAGTTATGCTGTTTCAGTGAGAGCTAGCTATTTAGTGAGACTAGCCATAACAATCTGGCCTGGTCCCAGATCTATTTGTGCTGTATTGTCAACTCCTATGTTCATTGTCACGTCGCTCCTTGGCATGACCATAGGAGTTGGTAAGATGGCACAAATAACAATCAGAGAGAAGCAGAGAAATATGACTGAAGGGGCCGGGGAGCGCACCTTGCCGTCGATGATGGCAGAGAGGGACAGGTAATCAAAGATCTCGGTGCAGTATCTCCAAACAGTGACCGAGCCGTACTTGCGGAGGCACTCGTCATAGAAGCCATAGACCTGTGTGATCTGCCGTGACTCGTGGTTCCCTCGGATCAGAGTGATCCTGTCTGGATACCGCACCTGTGGGAGGAGGAGGGGGTAAGTTACTTGTTAGAATGAGTCCTTCAGAGGGGTGGTAGTTCCGACTTTGTCCCACAGAGAGCTTAGGTTAGTAGTGGGGCTAGACACAAAGAGCACACGTCACACAGTACAATGAGGAAGTATACACAAATGTCCAATCATTGCATTTCCTGAATTTACATAAGTTTAAATTGAATTAACCCCAACCTTGCATAGCATTAGAAACACTACTAGAGAGGGTAAAAGAGGGTCTGAAGAACAAAATCTAGCCTCAGAATAATTGAATAGCTCTGACTTGACTTCTCTCGAGTACCTTGAGTGCTAGCAGCAGCAGGAATGTCTCCACACTGTAGAAGCCTCGGTCCACAAAGTCACCCATGAAGAGATAGTTTGTCTCCGGAACATCACCCCCTACCTTGCACACACGCAATTGAAGTGTTAAATAATGACACAGCAAAAATGGCACAGTAGAATATGACATGTATGTAAATGACATGGAGTTTATGGCATTACGAAGCCAAATGGTGCATATGTTGATTTTGGAACTGTACAGACAGCACAAAGCAGCACTCAGAAATCATACAGATGAAATGCAGGAAATGCAGACAAAAGGAGACTGAACTTACTCTAAACAACTCCTTCAGGTCATAAAACTGTCCATGGATATCCCCACACACCTGTGATAGAAAAGGAGAATTGTAGGGAATTAAAAGGGAAACAATTCAGGAAATAAAGCTGAGCAAACATGTATTTAATCCACTAATACTAAACATGTGCTTGTAACAGAACAATCTATAGTTTTAGTATTTTGATCTTGAACAACGTTTATTAGAGGTATGGGTAGCGCTATCTTGAATTGCCATGGTAACGACTGACGCCGATGTGTCATTGCATTGGGAGTGAGCAAATTGTGAGTTTTGGCGCAGAGACGGAAAGTGAATGCTGCCACCGGGAAGCGCCTCACCTCTACTGGATTGAGATCAGGAAAACAATATTAAGGAATGAAAGTGTATACAATTCGTTTTTATGGTAATTATATGTACACTTTAGAGTATTTTTTCAATTAATGAGTCGGTGAAATGAAATTGACAACAAACCGAGTAGACAATCAGCCAAAATGAGGCAAAGTAGCTAGCCAGCCTACTTGATTGTGCTCATCTTGTCTTTATGTAAATATTTTCATTGATACAAACTAAAATACTTCTATTGACAATTTTAAGAGCATTTGTCATTAGGTATTAGCTAGACCTAGCTAACACGAACTGGCTAATGATTAAGTTAGATATGATGAAGTGCTGCATTGGTATACCGGTACCAAAACGTCATGATACTTATGGATACCAACATTTTAGAATACCATAGTACCGTTTCATATGATACTACCAACATTTTCGGCCCTACCGATCTAAAAAGAACCCACTGGCACCTGTAAATTCTGTTTAAAAAAAATGTAAGCAACAGCAACTAGTCTCTTGTAAGCACCGGTCCAATAATGTCCCCTTCACGTCAATGCGCATATCACGTGGCAGCAGTAACCCGCCAGCCGCATCCCATTCCAGCAATCACTCACCAGCTTCTCTCCATCTATTCCTCAGTTTTTAAAATATAATTTAGCCCTGATGGCGAGGGGGGATGCAGACACTGACCAGTCTTCTGTTGTTCCATTTGATACATTGGAGCAGCGCCCACAGCAAGCATAGTTGATAGGCCTACATTCTATATCATTTAATTCCTGTTATAACCAAGAGCACAGGCCAGTCTGATAGGCTTTGCAAGTTCGCTGTCACGCAGCAGTGCCAGAGAGGAAAAACAGCTTTGCGACAGTCATACTTGCAGCTTTACAGCAAAGAAAATAACTTCTCTAACTCAAAGGGTTAAAAAAAAATATGACTCACATTACTGGAGCAACCTTTTTTTCTTCCTGTGCGATTTCGAACGCATTTGATATCATTACACAAACCATGTCGCGGGCTGTTTTAAACTAATCCCGGGCCGCTAATTACTGTTTTGATGAACAACGTTCAGTCATGTCACCTAGCTACCTAACAACCTGGTAACGTGACAGTAGGTCCAGGCAAATTTGATTAGCACAGTAAGGAAAAGGGTCTGCTACTCATGAGATGTGCTCCAAAATGTAGGATTAATATAGGCCTAATGGAAGTCTAAACTATTTCTGGGAGAGAGAGAGAGAGAGAGAGAGAGAGAGAGAGTTGTGTTGATCAGGGAGACAGAGCATGTGTGAGGGAGGGAGAGCGTGTGTCTTCATTGAAGAGTAAAGGTTTCATGCAGTGTTTTCCTCTTATTGCCACAATGACATGCAGACCATTATGCATGTAGATTCCTTCCTCCCATTCCGTCAGCCAAATCACAGGCAGGCTTTTTTGCAAATATGAGCAAATTAGTCATTCTATGCAGTATTCTATTCTACAGTGAACAGTGTGAAGTAAATTCAATATGTTGTATTGCGTAGAAGTGTGAAAATCATTGACACAATTGTTGTGTAGCACATGCGCATAGCGTTTAGAAAACGGGAACAAGTGTCGGGAATGGGGCGAACAGGACGCTAGGCCACTGAATCCCCCCTGTATCGTGACAAAACTAATATGAAGCTAGCTAGCAAGGCAGGCATGCCGAAGAGAGGGCTGCTGAAGGATTGCTATTTACCAGTAAAATGTATGATCCCCATATAGCTAACTACAGTAATAATTATTAGCTAGCTAAATACATAGCTAGATACGTGTATTTCTATCTGTGATGCTATGATTCCTAAAAATGGTACGCCTGCTGGCTGTTGATTCCAAGAATGAATGTACCCAAAGCCTGAAGCCTAACCCTGATGATGGCTAGCTTTAATTACTTTTGAAAGAGCAGGCTGGTAGTCAGATGGTAACTGGTCTAACTGGTTTGTGACTTTGCGACTTACAGGCATAAATTATCATACTATTTCTGTAAAAGTCAAAATCAGTCACATACACGTGATTAGCAGATGTTATTGCGGGTGTAGCGAAATGCTTGTGCTTCTAGCTCCGACAGTGCAGTAATATCTAAAAACATTACACAACATATACCCAGTACACACAAATCTAGGTAGGAATGAATTAAGACTATATGGACGAGCGATGTCAGAGCGGAATGGACTAAGATGCAGTATATACATATGAGATGAGTAATACAAGATATGCAAACATTAAGTGAATGAGATACCGTAGAATAGTATAGAAAACAGTTCATACATACATATGAGATGAGTAATGCCGGATATGTAAACCTTAAAGTGACTAGTGTTCCATTCCTTAAAGTGGCCAGTGATTTATAGTCTATGCCTATGGGCAGCAGCCTCTAATGTGCTAGTGATGGCTGTTTAACAGTGTGATGGCCTTGAGATACGCCGTTTTTCCAGTCTCTCGGTCCCAGCTTTGATGCACCTGTACTGACCTCGCCTTCTGGATGGTAGCGGTGTGAAGAGGCAGTGGCTTGGGTGGTTAATGTCCTTGATGATCTTTTTGACCTTCCTGTGACAACGGGTGCTGTAGGTGTCCTGGAGGGCGGGTAGTTTGCCCCGGTAATGCATCAGGCAGACCGCACCACCCTCTGGAGAGCCTTGTGGTTGCGGGCAGTGCAGTTGCCGTACCAGGCGGTGATACAACCAGACAGGATGCTTTCAATTGTTTATCTGTAAAAGTTGGTGAGGGTTTTAGTTGACAAGCCAAATTTCTTTAGCCTCCTGAGGTTGAAGAGGCTCTGTTTCGCCTTCTTCACCACACTGTCTGTGTGGGTGGTCCATTTCAGTTTGTCAGTTATGTGTTCGCCAAGGAATTTGAAGCTTTACACGTTCTCCACTGCGGTCCCGTCGATGTAGATAGCAGAGGGTGACACCCTCTGAAGTCCACGATCATCTTCTTTGTTTTGTTGACGTTGAGTGAGAGGTTATTTTCCAGGCACCACACTCCCTGAGCCCTCACCTTAGGCTTGATTAACAACGATGACAAGACAGCCTACTACTGTTGTGTCGTCTGCAAACTTGATGATTGAGTTGGAGGCGTGCTTGGCCACGCAGTCATGGGTGAACAGGGAGTACAGTAGGGGGCTGAGCACCCACCCTTGTGGGGGCCCAGTTTTGAGGATCAGCGGAGTGGAGGTGATGCTTCCTACCTTCACCACCTGGGTGCCGCCCATCGGGAAGTCCAGGATCCAGTTGCACAGGGCGGGGTTCAGACCCAGGGCCTCAAGCTTAATGATGAGCTTGGAGGGTACTATATTGTTGAATGCTGAACTATGTCAATAAACGTAGTGTTTGAGCCGTTGAATTGCGACTCCACTTTGTCTCTATACTGACGTTTTGCCTGTTTGATTTCCTTGCGGAGTAAATAACTACACTGTTTATATTCTGCCATATTCCCAGTCACCAGTTTTGCGCGAATGCTACCATCTATCCACGGTTTCTGGTTAGGGTAGGTTTTAATAGTCACAGTGGGTACTACATCTCCTACACACTTCCTCAAACTCAGTCACCGTATCAGTGTATGGGTCTTGATTATTTTCGCAAGCTGCCCGGAACATATCCCAGTCCACGTGATCAAAACAATCCTGAAGCGTGGATTCCGATTGGTCAGACCAGCGTTGAATAGTGCAAAGCACAGGTCCTTCCTGTTTGAGTTTCTGCCTATAGGACGGGAGGAGCAAGATGGAGTCGTGGTCAGATTTGCCGAAAGGCGGACAGGGGAGGGCCTTGTAAGCATTCCGGAAGTTTGAATAGGAGCGCAAGTAGTACAGTCGATATTTTGACAGAACTTCGACAGCCGAGTCCACAGATTTGCTTTGTTAAAATCCCCAGCTACAATAAATGCAGCCTCAGGATATGTGGTTTCCAGCTTGCATAAAGTCCAGTGAAGTTCCTTGAGGGCCGTCGAGGTAACGGCTTGAGGTGGGATGTAAACGGCCGTGGCGATGACGGAGGAGAATTCTTATGGGAGATAATATGGTCTGCATTTAATTGTGAGGTATTTTAAGTCGGGTGAACAAAAGGACTTGAGTTCCTGATCCATGAATCATTCATCATGAAAAACACTGAAATATTTATTCCTGTCTGCGCGATGTACTGTGAATCTTGTTGGCTTTACCGACTGCGACAGAGTATCCCGAGAGAGCCATGTTTCTGTGAAACAAAGTATGTTACAGGCCCCGATGTCTCTCTGGAAAGAAATCCTTGCTCTAAGCTCATCAACTTTGTTATTATTGCGAAGTCTAAGCCTTTCGAGGGAGGTTCTACTAAGCCAACATATGGAATTGTTTAAAGATGGTCATACCATGGATAATTTTTATATTTTATTTTAGGGCCCCTGTAGGCATCAGAAAATATAAAATATTGAATTTGGCTTTTACTACTATAGCCCATTAAAATGCATGCTTGGCACATAAAACACAAAAAAATGGCAAAACAGACAGTCAAAAAATAAATCATAAGGAATAAGGTTTTGAAGTGTCTGTCATATATAGGAGATAAGGAAGCTCAGGAAATGTGTTCTTTGGACATTTTTAACCCCTTTTATGTTGGCTAGTGCTGAGCGATTAGTTATTTTTGAGGTCGGTTTAGTTTATTTTTGTTTTTTTACATGAAATGCATTATGTGGGTTGAATGCTGAAACACAGAATAAAACAATTAATAAAAAAGTTCCATGACAGTAATGACGGCCCATTACTGCTTATTAACCATTTATTCACATTACTTTAATCAAATATTTGTTTTATTTGATGAGTTTATTATTTCATTCCAAGTCATCATTTCATAGAGCTGCTGCCTATGCAGTCTGACAAAATCACTATTTTAGTTGTTTTTCAAAGTAAATAAGGCATAGCCTACTTTTATAACTGCTGAATACCAACTATCAATCCCTTAGATCATGTATTTTCAGGCTCGCAAAGCAACTGCTTTATATCCCTCTCCATCCTGTGTTCTCTCTGTCTCAGGGTCTTGCTCCGCACAGACCGGACAAGTTTAAGCGGGAGTGCAATGGATTATGGTCATTGTAGTTACTTACCACGTTTTCTGTGCTTAACTATGTAGAATATTGGCCTGTTGGAAACTACAACTCCCTACTACATCGCACAGTTCAGGCTTGATCTGATATATCTACAGAAACTGCATATCGAGCTTACAGAAAAGCGAGTCTCCCCTTTCCATAGTGGGGTCATACTAGTTTGAAGCCCAAACTATTCAGACACTACAGATAGAAGTTGGCATATCAGTGGTACCGACTTCAGACGAGTCCGTGTGGCTTCTGGGGGTCGTAGAGCAAAACGATGAACACCACCGTGCTCCTGAGTCTCATCTTTCAAAACCGTTTGGACACTACAGACGTTTTCATGAGAAGAGCAATTTTCGGGATGTCTCCTGTTCTGACAAACAGCGCTGTAGCTCTACCACTTACCACCGTAGATGTGGAAGGCCGACAGGCGGATGCGGTGGATTGAGACTCATCTTATGTAGCTTAAACGGAATGACTGATGGGAACTTGTGTATTATGTTAGATTGACTCACGGGTACGTCAATAGATTTAAGGATTATGGACTATCAGATATGAAATGATGTTACATGTTTGCTCAAAACCCTTTGGATAATAAAAATGTAACGGTCACCTTGCAAGCCAATTGATAACTTGTACAACTCCCTTCCATTCATTGTTACATTTTTTATGTGCTGAAGGGTCATCGCTACTTGGGGAAGATGAGGACGAGATTGAAATGGACGAGCAGGAAGAAGTTTGAGCCACCACGTGATACTGCTGCCTCTGCCAAGCGTTTTGACTGGAAGGTAACTGTCAATGATTATTGTTATGTACTATTAGGCCTATATATAAACTAGGTCTATGTTGCTGTTTTTTTAAACACTCACTCTCTCTATGACATTGTTGCGCACTGTCAGCTCTCAGACCTTTGTGTTGAGGACGACACTATAGACATGTCACCTGTGCACCAGGCAGTCAATAGTTGAACCCACAGTAACAGGGAAAGGCAGGGGCTGAAGAGACTGGACAACATGCTGCAAACAGTGTTGAGGAACAATCATACCCTCGCAGGACAGATAGATATACATACCATACATACACAGGTACTAGTGAAGGGACTCCTAGTCTTCACCCAATAGCTTAGATTGTCACTGGTCATTTCCCATTTCTTGCATGCTTTTAATTTGTTCCCATTTTGACTCTTCGTGTATTAAGCTATAGGCCTAGTGGAATGTTTGTAAGAAGAAATTTAAAAAGCTATTTGTTATTATATGCCTAATTCTTATATTTTGTAGTTAATTTTTGATGACAATATCCCAAAGATGAATGTTGTATATAATGTAATGGTTATGCTAGCATGATGTAACTTGCACTTTGTTTTCAGGGTGGAATGAGATCATGTATTCCCTTAACCTTCAATCTTTCCATAAAGTTAAGGTTTTATTTATATTACTTATGTATGTGTCTTTACTTATCAAATGTAAGACTAAATGCCATTTGTAATATGTTTTGGTGCATATATGCATTTACTATACTATCCAAATAAGAAAGTGTCTGATCACAGAACATTCCATAAAAATACCACCGGTCATTAAAACAGCTGTAACTCATTCAGTTATCTGATTTCAGACCATCAATCCTTACAAAACAAGGAAGACTCAATATACTCTAAGTGTTTATTTATCTTCATTAGGAAGTTGTGTAAATTGCCAAAGAGCTCCATTTTGGTCTCATCTGACCACAACACTTTCACCCAGTTGTCCTCTGAGTCATTCAGATGTTCATTGGCAAACTTCAGACAGGCATGTATATGTGCTTTCTTGAGCAGGGGGACCTTGCGGGCGCTGCAGGATTTCAGTCCTGCACGGCGTAGTGTGTTACCAATTGTTTTCTTGGTGACTATGGTCCCAGCTGCCTTGAGATCATTGACAAGATCCTCGCGTGTAGTTCTGTGCTGATTCCTCACCGTTCTCATGATCATTGCAACTCCACGAGGTGAGATATTGCATGGAGCCCCAGGCCGAGGGAGATTGACAGGTCTTTTGTGTTTCTTCCATTTGCGAATAATCGCACCAACTGTTGTCACCTTCTCACCAAGCTGCTTGGCGATGGTCTTGCAGCCAATTCCAGCCTTGTGTAGCTCTACAATCTTGTCCGTGACATCCTTGGAGAGCTCTTTGGTCTTGGCCATGGTGGAGAGTTTGGAATCTGATTGATTGATTGCTTCTGTGGACAGGTGTCTTTTATACAGGTAACAAGCTGAGATTAGGAGCACTCCCTTTAAGAGTGTGCTCCTAATCTCAGATCATTACCTGTATAAAAAGACACCTGGGAGCCAGAAATATTTCTGATTGAGAGGGGGTCAAATACTTATTTCCCTCATTAAAATGCAAATCAATTCATAATTTTTCACAATGCGTTTTTCTGGATTTTTTTGTTGTTATTCTGTATCACTGTTCAAATATACCTACCATTAAAATTATAGACTGATAATTTCTTTGTCAGTGGGCAAACGTACAAAATCAGCAGGAGATCAAATACTTTTTTCCCCTCACTGTATGTTCCTCTATTTTAACACCAATAAAACCCATCCGTTTAAAAATGAATTCAGTAAAATGTCAACCTAGCAAGCCAGGCAACTAAAAACCATTTTCTAAACAATATTTTGGTTCGTTGTCTAGCCAGTTCAAATAAGGACCAGAGTATAGCTGACAACGTCTAAACTTTAGTTACTTGTTATCCATTATTACAGGAAAGTAAACCAACATCATTATTTACAAGGTAATGGCGAGCTTACAGAAAATAGCTTAGTGCCACAGTGTGACAAAATAAAAGTAGGTCATTCTGAGAATTTTAGAACTGCATCATCAGAGGATTTGGTCTGGTTGCTGTGACAGTACGATAACCACAACAACGGACACTGCGAGTCGCAG
The DNA here is from genome assembly GCA_003317085.1 of Hucho hucho. Lineage (NCBI taxonomy): Eukaryota > Metazoa > Chordata > Actinopteri > Salmoniformes > Salmonidae > Hucho > Hucho hucho. Next base: position 180,853 of record QNTS01000693.1, read on the forward strand.
AGAAGTCAACTTATGTCTGTGCGACAAGGAAACTGATAGTCGCAGCGACGGTCTACAGACATTCCACCGGAGTATAAATCAAATGTTGTTTTGACCAGTGTCACTGGTCGCATTCTAATTGTCTACAAACATGTCGTTAGACCAAGTATAAACTGGACTCTACAGTTAACTGGTGTTCTAAAGCCTAGTGTTTCCATTCCCCCTTAATGTAATCAGCCATCCAACATTACACATTACACGTAACATGGGGGCTCAGATTGGGAAGTGCAAATAGTGGCAGTCTAGGCAGATCTACAAAGTAATCAAGATGTTTTCTATTCTGAAAATACTCACAGTAACTGGAGAGTCCACCCTCTGTACGTTACTCTCCTCTACCAGAATCTCCCTGTAACAAACAGACGACAGGCTTAGTGATGAAGATTTTGATATTATCAGAAATGTTAAAGTAATATGGCCTTTGTGTTTAATTACCTGGCTTTGGCACACAGTGCTTTGACTTCATTTTCCTTGATGAGTTCACAGCGCCTAAGTTGTTCTATCTGTCTGTCCAGATCACTGATGTCCCCCATTGTCACACACATATGGAGCGAGAGGCTCACACACAATCCACACTCTGGGGTCTGGAGGAGTCACCTACAGGGCCTCGCAAACACAGGGTGTGTATACTTCACACACAGTCACCCTGGTCCGGAACACACACAAACACTCTCACAAAGAGAGAGCGGCAGATTGGTGCAATAGAGGGATCTATGAAAGAGTAAGAGATAAACATTTTTAGAGCATGGTAACATTAAAACATTGTTATATGTCCGTTCTGTTCAGTGTGAGGGCTTCAAATAGTGGAAACCCCAATAAACTAACTAGCTTAGTTAGCGTTACTAGCGAAGTTTGCGCGTTAGTTAGCATGAAGTGAGTTCAACATTAACATAAGAACGTTAGTTAATTGGTAACGTTAGCTCAGTCAGCTAGTTGGCTGGTCTTTTCATTAAGGTTGGTATTATAGCTATATTTGTGTTCATATTTAATACGCAGATAGTTCTCCTTTCTACCACGGACTGCGTTGTACGGATTAGCTAACAATCTTGGCCTGTTTATCAGCTACTTACGAAATGCTAACGTTGCTCAGCTAGCTAATTTAGCTTGCTAGCTAGCTGTTACCTATGTTTTCTAGTCGAAACGGCGTAATCCAAAAATTAAGATAAATACCTTTGAATGTTGGGGAAGAAGAACTCGAGATACAAACATTTAGCGGTTTTATTCCACGTAAAAGCTATTTTTTTCCGCTCCACCACGGTTATTATCTTTTTTCACCGGTTCACCTAACCACCGCCGGACGGGCTCTGTCTGCAACTTCCGCTGTCGGGGATGCGCATTTCGCAGTCATGAAACTGGAGGGAAATTCTTCCGTTTTTAAGCAAATTTCCGACAATTCCACACTTTGACATGACCAATGCTGTGTTCCTATGCTGAAACATCATAACAAAATGTATTTGCTATCCACAAACAATTTCATCCCCATTGATGTATATGAACCCTCGATTGCATTCTCTATGTATTGGCCAATGAGAGGCTTTAAAGCCATTGGCACTCCCCAGAAGGAGCAGTCCTCTATAGGAATGAATGGAATTCTGAAGTATTTCAATTGAATGTTTCAAGGACAATATTACATGTATTTAAGTATTTTTTGTTGTTGTAGTGCAGACACTAACATTAGTACTTAAAAAATATATATACTTTAAGGAAAATGTATATATTTTTTGTTATGTTTAGCTCACATAATATACTGAACAAAAATATAAACACAACATGCAACAATTTAAAAGATTTTACTGAGTTACAGTTCATGTAAGGAAATCAGTCAACTGAAATAAATAATTTAGGTCCTAATCTATGGATTTCACAACTGGGAATACAGACAGATGGAACACGCTGTCGTACATGTCGATCCAGAGCATCATAAACATGCTCAATGGGTAACATGTCTGGTGAGTATGCAGGTCATGGAAGCACTGGGACATTTTCAGCTTCCAGGAATTGTTTACAGATCCTTGCGTCATGGGGCCGTGCATTATCATGCTGAAGCACGAGGTGATGGCGGCGGATGAATGGCATGACAATGGGCCTCAGGATCCCGTCTCGATAAAATTCAATTGTGTTCGTAGCTTATACCTGCCCATACCACAACCCCACCATGGAGCACTTTGTTCATAACGTTGACATCAACAAACCGCTCGCCCCACACAACGCTAAACAAGTGGTCTGCGGTTGTGAGGCCGGTTGGACGTACTGCCAAATTCTCTAAAACGATGTTGGAGGCGGCTTATGGTAGAGAAATGAACATGATATTTTCTGGCAACAGCTCTGTGGCATTGTGTTGTGACACAAAACTGCACTTTTATTATTTCCAGCACAAGGTGCACCTGTGTAATGATCATGCTATTTAATCAGCTTCTTGATATGCCACAAGAAATGCGAGAAATGCTCACTAACAGAAATGAGAAATGCTCACTAACAGAAATTTGAGAGAAATAAGCTTTCTGTGCATCTGGAACATTTCTGGGATCTTTTATTTCAGCTCATGAAACACTTTTACATGTTGTTTATATTTTTGTTCAGTGTATCATTTAAAAGTATGCATTAAGGGGTCTGTAATATAATAAAAGTGAAACAAACAAATGTAGACATACATTTCTATAGCTTCCAAAATATTTTTTACATTGTGGGGGAGTGCCAACATGGAGGCGCGGTGGCTTCAAAACAGAGCCCCCTGTTCGCCATCTAGTGTATATATATACACACACACATATATACATACACACACAGTGCATTCGGACAGTATTCAGACCCTTCCCTTTTTCCAAATGTTGTTACTTTATAGCCGTATTCTAAAATTGATAAAATAAAAATAAATCCTTTTCAATCTACAAACAATACCACATAATGACAAAGCGAAAGTGTTTTAGAAATATTATCAATGTATTAACAATAAAAACCAGAAATACCTTATTTACAAGTAATCAGACCCTTTTCTAGGAGTCTCAAAATGTCTCTCAGGTGCATCCTGTTTCCATTTGTCATCCTTGAGATGTTTCTACAACTTGATTGGAGTCCACCTGTGGTAAATTCAATTGATTGGACATGATTTGGAAAGGCTCACACCTGTCTATATAAGGTGCCACAGTTGACAGTGCATGTAAGAGAAAAAACAAAGCTATGAGGTCAAAGGAATTGTCCGTAGAGTTCTGAGACAGGATTGTGTCGAGGCACAGATCTGGGGAAGGGTACCAAAAAAATTGGCGCATTGGTCTTCAAGAACACAGTGGCCTCAATCATTCTTAAATGGAAGAAGTTTGGACCCACCAAGACTCATCTGAAACTGGCTGCCCGGCCAAACTGAGCAGTCAAGGGATAAGGGCCTTGGTCAGGGAGGTGACCAAGAACCCAATGGTCACTCTGACAGAGCTCCAGAGTTCTTCTGTGGAGATGGGGAAAACCTTCCTGAAGGACAACAATCTCTGCAGCACCCCACCAATCAGGCCTTTATGGTAGAGTGGCCACACGGAAGCCACACCTAAATGAATTTCAGACCATGAGAAACAAGAATCTCTGGTCTGATGAAACCAAGACTGAACTCTTTGGCCTGAATGCCAAGTGTCACGTCTGGAGGATACCTGGCACCATCCCTACGGTGAAGCATGGTGGTGGCAGCATCATGCTGTGGGAATGTTTTTCAGCGGCAGGGACTGGGAAACCAGTCAGGGTCGAGGGAAAGATGAACGGAGCAAAGTACAGAGAGATCCTTAATGAAAACCTTCTCCATAGCATTCAGGACCTCAGATTGGGGCGAAGGTTCACCTTCCAACAGGACAACGACCCTAAGCACACAGCCAAGACAGCGCAAGAGTGGTTTCGGGACAAGTCTCTGAATGTCATTGACTGGCCCAGCCATGGCCCAGACTTGAATCCAATCAAACATCTCTGGAGAGACCGGAAAATAGCTGTGCAGCGACGCTCCCCATCCAACCTGACAGAGCTTGAGAGGATCTGCAGAGAGGAATGGGAGAAACTCCCCAAATACAGGTGTGCCAAGCTTGTAGCGTCATACACAAGAAGACTCGAGGCTGTAATCGCTGCCAAAGTTGCTTCAACAAGGTACTCAGTAAAGGGTCTGAATACTTATGTAACTAATTAGTTTTTTACTTTATTTATTCATTATGAGGTGTGTGTGTGAGAGGAAAAAAACAAATACATTTTCAGAATAAGGCTGTAACGTAAGAAAATGTGGAAAAAGTCAAGGGGTCTGAACACTTTCCGAATGCACTGTAAATATTTGGTCATCCCACAACCCTGTTGGACTGGGTCGACCCACAGTTTGGGAACCAGGCAACTTCTGCTGTCGGAGTACTTTAGTACCTCTAAATTGTAATTTGCGAACGGATCCACATTTTGTCTGTGTTTAAAGCTATTTTACTTAATTGAAACAACAACAAAGTGGGCTGGAGAAATGTAACCACGCTCAAATTTAGACAGCGCTATGGATTCAGCGCCCGACTATCCACGATATCAAATTCTAGTTTTAACCATGTTTTGAGGCTATAAAATGTTTTTTTACATTTATTGTTTTCAAACATTGGGAGTAAACAAGTCCATAGTTTGGGTTCTGATGGGGTACGACAGTTGAACTAAGCTCATGTGGCATGTATAAGTTATATTCTTCAATAATCAATGGGTATACAGTGGGGCAAAAAAGTATTTAGTCAGCCACCAATTGTGCAAGTTCTCTCACTTAAAAAGATGAGAGAGGCCTGTAATTTTCATCATAGGTACACTTCAACTATGACAGACAAAATTAGGAAAAAAAATCCAGAAAATCACATTGTAGGATTTTTTATGAATTTATTTGCAAATTATGGTGGAAAATAAGTATTTGGTCACATACAAACAAGCAAGATTTCTGGCTCTCACAGACCTGTAACTTCTTCTTTAAGAGGCTCCTCTGACCTCCACTCGTTACCTGTATTAATGGCACCTGTTTGAACTTGTTATCAGTATAAAAGACACCTGTCCACAACCTCAAACAGTCACACTCCAAACTCCACTATGGCCAAGACCAAAGAGCTGTCAAAGGACACCAGAAACAAAATTGTAGACCTGCACCAGGTTGGGAAGACTGAATCTGCAATAGGTAAGCAGCTTGGTTTGAAGAAATCAACTGTGGGAGCAATTATTAGGAAATGGAAGACATACAAGACCACTGATAATCTTCCTCGATCTGGGGCTCCACGCAAGATCTCACCCCGTGGGGTCAAAATGATCACAAGAACGGTGAGCAAAAATCCCAGAACCACACGGGGGGACCTAGTGAATGACCTGCAGAGAGCTGGGACCAAAGTAACAAAGCCTACCATCAGTAACACACTACGCCGCCAGGGACTNCATGTTTTGAGGCTATAAAATGTTTTTTTACATTTATTGTTTTCAAACATTGGGAGTAAACAAGTCCATAGTTTGGGTTCTGATGGGGTACGACAGTTGAACTAAGCTCATGTGGCATGTATAAGTTATATTCTTCAATAATCAATGGGTATATATAATTAATTTAAAAGTCAAATGTATGCAGCAACTAAGGATTCTAGCTTTAATTATACAATTTCTTATTTAAAAACAAAGTAGGCCTATAGAACAATTAAACCACACATTTGAGTCTAAATCAAATCTTTAATCACTTGTAGAATCTAAGGTTAGTTTTCAAAAGTTACAAAATATAACATTGATCATAAAAGCCCACCACATGTAAACACTGTTAGTAGAGCTAAGTTAGAGCATTCACTATTTTATAACAGTAACCAATAACTCAACAATAGCAGCAAAGAAAAAGTTAGTGGTTAAAAAAAAAAGATTTCAGCAGGATACTAGACATTGGAATGTAGTGAAAAGAGGTAATATATTAAAACAAAATCCTGATAATTATCAAAGGCACATTGACAAATGTTGTCTTTGATGGCAGAAAAATATTCAAGTTACAGTTGGCTAGTGACCGTTATCTTTTGAAGTGATATGAAACTTGTACCAGTCGTAACAATGTGATTTCTAAGTAAATGGAGGAATCTACCCCACACCCAGCAAGGTTGCTAAGGTGCAGGAAGATGTGTCTGAAAAGACCTAATTTAAGCAAAAATTTAACAATAATTATCAGCAATTTCCATCCACACCAGCTGCAGAGTCTCTTCAGACTTCCAAGGAAATACCAAGCACTTCAAAACACGATACTACCTCTTTTGCACTTCCCACCAGTCTTTTTCCCTCTACTATCACTCATAGTGAGCAGAAGTATCTGTGGACTGGGAAAGCTGTGAGGCCGGAGATGGCGATGCCCAGACTGTCTCCTACACTGGCTGCCACCATGGCAAACTCCCTCTGTCTGTCTCCAGTCTGCAGGGAGAGAGGGGAAAGGTAAGGGGAGTCACACGCAAACATGTCCGATGGCTGACCCTCCGGCTAATGTTATATATTGACATACACACAACCTGATACGCAGGCTGACACACACACACAGGTGACTAACCTCCTTGCTGATGAAGTAGAATGTGTTGACATATGCAGCTCCTCCCAGCAACCCCTCGTAGATGACTATCACAAACACCAGCCACGCACTGGGCAGGAACTGGTAGTACACCGCCAACAACAGCAACACTGCGTTCACACACTGAGGGAGACAGAGCAACACCGCGTTCACACACTGAGGGACCAGGGCCCGTATTCACAAAGCATCTTAGAGTAGGAGTGCTGATCTAGGACGATGAAATGACATGGACATGATCCTAGATCAACACGCCTACACTCGAGATGCTTTATGAATAAGGGTACAAAAAGGTAGTGGTGGGGGAGATAGAGGGCAGGAAGAAGAAAATAAAGCCAGGTGGAGAGAGATAAAGATCAGAGAAAGTGAGAGCTCCACCACTAGGTCTGTTACGGTGACCGCATTACCACCACAGCGGCAATCACGAGTCATGACCGCAGTCAAATTCCACATGACCGTTGAGTCACGATAACTATGCTTCTCCAAAACTGCGCTCCAATGTTGCTGATGGTCATTAGTAGCCTTCCAAACTTGCTAACAGCCAGTCGCTAATGACCTATTTCCAGGCACTAGCATTTCGTTCCATCCTAAATTGGTTTAGACATGATTCTTCCGCCCTGTTGCTGAGTATAGAGTGAAATATGGTGTCTCCTATTGCCCTGGAAGAGGTGGTCTTCACTGATATATCCTTTAAACAAATGTAAACTACGGTTTGATCCTATTATTGATCACACAATTTCTATTTGGCGTCAAATTGAAAAACGATGTAACTGGGATTCAAAATGACATGCCCCATACTCCAATATTTCACAATAACTCCTTGTGATCTGTATGGCGGCCTTTTGCATCCCCCCCAATGGTCCAAATGCGAAATCCATACCCTTGTTGATATCATGGATAGTAATGGTTCGTGAACATTCCAAGAATTGAAAGACTCATACACACCAGGCAAATCTTTTCTATATTTACAATTTAGTTCAGCTATGCTAGCCTATGGAGTCCCTTGGGAAACCGAACCATCCAATGCTGGGATTTATAAATAAATGATCTGGGCTCCTGGAAGGACTGATTTCTATAATAAAGAACTTTCGGGAAGCTCATTCTGAGCTAGTCATTAAAAATGGTCCACAGATCTAATTGAATCGGAACAACCCTTTAACTGGAACAGAAAATGGACAAATATGACTTTCGCATCCCGTAATCTGAACCATCAATTTATACATTTTAAGTTTGTTCACAGACTGTATTTAACAACAAGGAAACGTTTTACGATTAAATTGACCCCAACTCCTAGCAATTCCCTGTGTCCCCTAAATCAGGTAGGCACATTCCTCCATATGTGGGAGTACCCTGCCGTTAAATGCTTCTGGGCAAAGTTACGAAATTAATTTAGAAGTGCATGAATGTAAATATTCAATGCTTTGCATCCATTATGTTACTTAACAATGATAGCTCCTTGAATCTCTCAATCAGATGATTAATGCTGACAGGCAACACTGCCGCAAAATATTATGTTGGATCTTAGATGGCAATCACCTCACTCTCTCCCAATTCGCCAGTGGATACAGTTACTATTAGAAGTTATAACATAATTTGTATTTATTATGGATCCCCATCAGCTGCTGCCTTGGCATTGGAAAACCTTCCTGGTCTTTGTGGTTAAATCTGTTTGAAATGCACTGCTTGACTGCAGGATCTTACAATTATCTGTATGTGTGGGGCACAGAGATGAGGTAGTCATAACAAAATCATTAAAACGCTATTATTTCACATAGAGCGTGTACATGCAACTTATTGTGTGACGTGTTAAGCAAATGTTTACTCCTGAACTTATTTAGGCTTGCCATAACAAAGGGGTTGAACACTTATTGACTCAAGATATTTCAGCTTTTCATTTTTAATTAATTTGTAAACATTTCTGAAAAACATAATTCCATTATTACATTATGGGGTATTGTGTGTGTAGGCCAGTGACACAATCTCAATTGAATCAACTTTAAATGTAGGCTTTCTGAAGGCCTTTTCACTGTTGACGTTGAGACTGGTGTTTTGTGGGTACTATTTAATGAAGCTGCCAGTTGAGGACTTGTGAGGCATTTGTTTCTCAAACTAGACACTAATGTACTTGTCCTCTTGATCAGTTATGCACCGGGGCCTCCCACTCTTTCTATTCTGGTTAGAGCCAGTTGCCACAGATGTCTCAAGTTTTTAGGGAGAGTGCCATTGGCATGATGACTGCAGGAATGTACACCAGAGCTGTTAAATAATTAAATGTTAATTTCTCTACCATAAGCCGCCTCCATTGTTTTAGAGAATTTGGCAATACGTCCAACCGGCCTCACAACCGCAGTCCATGTGTATGGCGTCGTGTGGGCGAGCGGTTTACTGATGTCAACGTTGTTAAGTGTGCCCCATGGTGGGGTTATGGTATGCGGAGGCATAAGCTACGGACAACTAATACAAGTGCATTTTATCAATGGCAATTTGAATGCACAGAGATACCGTGACGAGATCCTGAGACCCATTGTCGTGCCATTCATCCACCTCAATCACCTCATGTTTCAGCATGATAATTCACGGCCCTATGTCGCAAGGATCTGTACACAATTACTGGAAGCTGAAAATGTCCCTGTTCTTCCATGGCCTGCATACTCACCAGACATGTTACCCATTGAGCATGTTTGGGATGCTCTGGATCTACGTGTACGACAGCGTGTTCCAGTCCCCGCCAATATCAAACAACTTCGCACTGCCATTGAAGAGGAGTTGGACAACATTCCACAGGCCACAATCAACAGCCTGATCAACTCTATGCAAAGGAGATGTCACGCTGCATGAGGCAAATGGTGGTCACACCAGATACTGACTGGTTTTCTGTTCCAGACTCTTTTTTTAAGGTACAGTCGAAGTTGTAAATTTACATACACCTGAGCCAAATACATTTAAACTCAGTTTCACAATTGCTGACATTTAATCTTAGTAAAAATTCCCTGTCTTAGGTCATTTAGGATCACCAATTTATTTTAAGAATGTGATTTCAGCTTTTATTTCTTTCATCACAATTACAATGGGTCAGAAATTTACATACACAATTAGTATTTGGTACCAATGCCTCTAAATTTTTTAAATTGGGTCAAATTCTTCGGGTAGCCTTCCACAAGCTTCCCACAATAAGCTGGGTGAATTTTGGCCCATTCCTCCTGACAGAGCTGGTGTAACTGAGTCAGGCTTGTAGGCCTCCTTGCTCGCACACGCTTTTTCAGTTCTGCCCACAAATTTTCTATAGGATTGAGGTCAGGGCTTTGTGATGGCCACTCAAATACCTTGACTGTTGTCCTTAAGCCATTTTGCCACAACTTTGGAAGTATGCTTGGGGTCATTGTTCATTTGGAAGACCCATTTGCAACCAAGCTTTAACTTCCTGACTGATGTCTGAGATGTTGCTTCAATATATCCATATTATTTTCCTTCCTCTTGATGCCATCTATTTTGTGAAGTGCACCAGTCCCTCCTGCAGCAAAGCATTCCCACAACATGATACTGCCACCCCCGTGCTTCACGAATGGGATGATGTTCTTCGGCTTGCAAGCCTCCCCCTTTTTCCTCCAAACATAACGATGGTCATTATGGCCAAACAGTTCTATAGTACGATCTTTGTCCCAATGTGCAGTTGCAATCCATAGTCTGGCTTTTTTAATGGCGGTTTTTGAGCAGTGGCTTCTTCCTTGCTGAGCGGCCTTTCAGGTTATGTTGATATAGGACTCGTTTTACTGTGGATATAGATATTTTTGTACCGGTTTCCTCTAGCATCTTCAAGGTCCTTTGCTGCTGTTCTGGGATTGATTTGCACCTTTCGCACCAAAGTACATTCATCTCTAGGAGACAGAGTGCGTCTCCTGCCTGAGCCATATGACGGCTGCGTGGTCCCATGGTTTTTATACTTGCGTACTATTGTTTGTACAGATGAACGTGGTACCTTCAGGCATTTGGAAATTGCTCCCAAGGATGAACCAGACTTGTGGAGGTCTAAAAAAAGGTCTTGGCTGATTTCTTTTGATTTTCCCATGATGTCAAGCAAAGAGGCAATGAGTTTGAAGGCAGGCCTTGAAATACATCCACAAGTACACCTCCAATTGACTCAAATTATGTAAATTAGCCTATCAGAAGCTTCTAAAGCCATGAATTTTCCAAGCTGTTAAAAGGCAACTAAGTGTATGTAAACTTCTGACCCACTGGAATTGTGATACGGTGAATTATAAGTGAAATAAATTGTCTGTAAACAATTGTTGGAAAAATTACTTGTGTCATGCACTCAGTAGATGTCGTAACCGACTTCCCAAAACTATAGTTTAAGAGATTTAACAAGAAGTGGTTGAAAAATGAGTTTTAATGACTCCAACCAAAGTGTATGTAAACTTCCGACTTCAACTGTATCTGTGACCAATAGATGCATATCTGTATTCCCAGACATGTGAAATCCAAAGATAAGGGCCTAAATGAACTAATTTCAATTGACTGATTTCATTACATAGGTCAGTAGGTCAGTAAAATCTTTTGAAATTGTTGCATTTATTTTTGTTCAGTATATTACTTAGTATGTAAAGACAACATTAAATTGAGAATAGTCTAATGGGAGAGAATATTATCACTTGTGAATGATGCCCAGTGTGTGCAGTCTAAAGAAAGAAACTGCGCATGCTCTATTTTTTGACTTTCAGCTCATAGGCCTATATGTTTTGATAAGGTTTGTATCACAACTAAAATGGCCAAATTACTTGAAGCGTAGCCTATAAGCCTAGGACCCCGGGAGCAGGGTTGGCGAGCCCATAGCCAACAGAACTTAGTGAAAACGTGTTCTTATAAGCCCAATCATTGTGCAATGGCGTGTGAAGAGTTTTGACTGGCCACTATTTAAAAGAGGATCCCAGCTGTCTTGTGATGCTATATTTATTGCTCAATTCTTAAAATTAAGCACATTAATCCGCTTTATGACCAGTGTAGCCTACATGGCACATAAAAAATGTAATCCCACGTAACGTTTTTCCTATTCCTATTTGAGTGCAGGCTACGGATTACGTTTTTTTTGTGGGCCATTCTAAATAAAAAAAGTTGCACAAATATGTAAACAACAGATTAGTGAGGGAAAAAAGTATTTGATCCCCTGCTGATTTTGTACGTTTGCCCACTGACAAAGAAATGATCAGTCTATCATTTTAATGGTAGGTTTATTTGAACAGTGAGAGACAGAAATCCAGAAAAATGCATGTCAAAAATGTTAAATTGATTTGCATTTTAATGAGGGAAATAAATTTGACCCCCACTCAATCAGAAAGATTTCTGGTTCCCAGGTGTCTTTTATACAGGTAACGAGCTGAGATTAGGAGCACACTCTTAAAGGGAGTGCTCCTAATCTCAGCTTGTTACCTGTATAAAAGACACCTGCCCACAGAAGCAATCAATCAATCAGATTCCAAACTCTCCACCATGGCCAAGACCAAAGAGCTCTCCAAGGATGTCAGGGACAAGATTGTAGAGCTACACAAGGTTGGAATGGGCTACAAGACCATCGCCAAGCAGCTTGGTGAGAAGGTGACAAGTTGGTGCGATTATTCGCAAATGGAAGAAACACAATACCTGTCAATCTCCCTCGGCCTGGTGAGATGCAATGATCATGAGAACGGTGAGGAATCAGCCCAGAACTACACAGGAGGATCTTGTCAATGATCAAGGCAGCTGGGACCATAGTCACCAAGAAAACAATTGGTAACACACTACGCCGTGAAGGACTGAAATCCTGCAGCACCCGCAAGGTCCCCCTGCTCAAGAAAGCACATATACATGCCCGTCTGAAGTTTTCCAATGAACATCTGAATGATTCAGAGGACAACTGGGTGAAAGTGTTGTGGTCAGATGAGACCAAAATGGAGCTCTTTGGCATCAACTCAACTCGCCGTGTTTGGAGGAGGAGGAATGCTGCCTATGACCAAGAACACCATCCCCACCGTCAAACATGGAGGTGGAAACATTATGCTTTGGGGGTGTTTTTCTGCTAAGGGGACAGGACAACTTCACCGCATCAAAGGGACGATGGACGGGGCCATGTACCGTCAAATCTTGGGTGAGAACCTCCTTCCCTCAGCCAGGGCATTGAAAATGGGTCGTGGATGGGTATTCCAGCATGACAATGACCCAAAACACACGGCCAAGGCAACAAAGGAGTGGCTCAAGAAGAAGCACATTAAGGTCCTGGAGTGGCCTAGCCAGTCTCCAGACCTTAATCCCATAGAAAATCTGTGGAGGGAGCTGAAGGTTCAAGTTGCCAAACGTCAGCCTCGAAACCTTAATGACTTGGAGAAGATCTGCAAAGAGGAGTGGGACAAAATCCCTCCTGAGATGTGTGCAAACCTGGTGGCCAACTACAAGAAATGTCTGACCTCTGATTGCCAACAAGGGTTTTGCACCAAGTCATGTTTTGCAGAGGGGTCAAATACTTATTTCCCTCCATTAAAATTCAAATCAATTTATAACATTTTTCACATGCGTTTTTCTGGATTTGTCTGTTATTCTGTCTCACTGTTCAAATAAACCTACCATTAAAATTATAGACTGACCATTTCTTTGTCAGTGGGCAAACGTACAAAATCAGCAGGGGATCAAATACTTTTTTCCCCTCACTGCACATTGAGAATTTTATCAAGTACTTGTCAAATTGTGAATGAGAGACTGATGAAGTGTGTGCAACCTGCGCAAGAAACAGCAGAGCGCATGCCTTTCATCCAACTTTTTTCAAATCATCATTAGTCGCACAACTAAAGTTTGCATACATAACTACATATTCAGCATATAGAAGGACCTGTTTCAAAGTATCACTTTGTTAACCACTCAACACAGATTATCCATATGTGCGCCCTCTGAAGTCTAAATATCCTTTATGTTTTTCGAGCAATTTTCAATTATATTCTTCTTCCTATCAAATAATGCCACGGAATTCTAAGAAAATCTTGTCTGCTAAAATAGTGTAGCCCACAGCCATATGGCAGAGCCAGATCAGGGCCTAACATGAGGACAACTCAAAATATGCTGTTCTGTTCTTCGGTATAGGCTACATTTTCTTCATATCATTTTTCTTTAGACCTGCTTAAAATAAATTCTGAATTTATTGTGATGGTGAAGGCTATATTAAATGGATTGATTAGACTTTTTAAAATGCAGATGATCCGCATCAGTGGCTTGTAGGCTATGCGTGGAAGCCCGAAGATGCGAAACGTTTTTATGTTATTTAAAGGACTAGTACTGTGAGACCGGCAGTTATTTGCATAACAGTTAACGGCTGATAAAATCTTATGACCGACATAGCCCTATCCATCATGTAGCAACCAAAAAAAGTGTTAAACAAATCAAAATATATTGCATATTTAAGATTCTTCAAAGTAGCCACACTTTGCCTTGACAGCTTTGCACACTCGTGGCATTCCCTCAACCAGCTACATGGAATGCATTTCAACTAACAGGTGTGCCTTGTTAAAAGTTCATTTGTGGAATTTATTTTTAATGCCTTTGAGCCAATCAGTTGTGTTCTGACAAGGTAGGGGTGGTATACAGAAGATAGCCCTATTTGGTAAAAGACCAAGTCCATATTATGGCAAGAACAGCTCAAATAAGCAAAAAGAAATGACAGTATCATTACTTTAAGACGTGAAGGTCAGTCAATCTGGAACATTTCAATAACTTTTAAACTTTCTTCAAATGTAGTTGCAAAAACCATCAAGCGCTATGATGAAACAGGCTCTCATGAGGACCGCCACAGGAAAGGAAGTCCCAGAGTTACCTCTGCTGCAGAGGATAAGTTCATTAGAGTTACCAGCCTCAGAAATTGCAGCCCAAATAAATCCTTCAGAGTTCAAGTGACAGACACATCTCAACATCAACTGTTCAGAGGAGAATGCGTGAATCAGGCCTTCATGGTCGATTTGCTTCAAAGAAACCACTACTAAAGGACACCAATAAGAAGAAGAGACTTGCTTGGGACAAGAAACAATTTGAGATTTTTGGTTCCAACCGCCGTGTCTTTGTGAGACGCAGAGTAGGTGAACGGATGATCTCCACATGTGTGGTTCCCACCGTGAAGCATGGAGGAGGATGTGTTATGGTGCTTTGCTGGTGACACTGTCTGTGATTTATTTAGAATTCAAGGCACACTTAACCAGCATGGCTACCACAGCATTCTGCAGCAATATGCCATCCAGCAATATGCCATCCTATCAATTTTCAACAGGACAATGACCCAAATCACACCTCCAGTCTATGTAAGGGCTATTTGACCAAGAAGGAGAGTGATGGAGTGCTGCATCAGATGACCTGGCCTCCACAATCACCTGACCTCAACCAAATTGAGATGGTTTGGGATGAGTTGGACCGGGGAGTGAAGGAAAAGCAGCCAACAAGTGCTCAGTATATGTGGGAACTCGTTCAAGACTGTTGGAAAATCATTCCAGGTGAAGCTAGTTCAGAGAATGCCAAGAGTGTGCAAAGCTGTCAAGGCAAAGGGTGGCTACTTTGAAGAATCTAAAATATATTTGTATAACACTTTTGTTTACTACATGATTCCACCATAACTATTTCATAGTTTTGATGTCTTCACTATAATTCTACAATGTAGAAAATAGTAAAAACCCTTGAATGAGTAGGTGTCCAAACTTTTGACTGGTACTGTATCTCATCTATTGTTCACTCACCTGCAGCAGAGAGAGAATCCAGATTCTCCTTATCTTTACACAGCAGAGAGAGGATCGTGAGACCAACACCCCCACCTGGTACAGTGTCTGGTACCTGAACACACACACAAAGATTGAGTTAATAGCTTACACCACTTAATCATACCATTACTAATGAGAAATATGAATCTTTATTTGGCACTAAAGTTTAAAAAAAAATATATATATTCTGAATAGTACTGACCAGCGATACTGCTCTGCATGGGAGAGATAGAACTTTGGGAAATATAGGAGTTCCAACTGTAAAGTTGCAAAATTAGGAAATGAGTTCTACTGTAACAAGAAGTTGGGGGTCATCCTGACTATATAATGAGAATGGAAATTATGCTGAGAATATCAACTAGTTGCAGTGACACTATAAACTGCCAAGGGGCGACAGAGGCCTACTCACCAGGCCCTGGTTGATGAAGTACTCCGCAAAGTAGACCACTCCTAACGGAACCACGAACCTCAGTAGACCCTGAGGGGAGGCGGTAGAATTGATATTAGCAGATTGGCAATAACACATAGTACTGGAGCACATGAAGACTGAGTAAAACTTTGGGGAATTTAGTTTGTATCGACTGGGAAATTAGGATATTTATGAGATTTTGGCCTGGTTTACACTGGCCTGGGCAAACTTTGAGAGAGAGTTAATTTTTTAATCTGAAAATGGTACAGACCAAGTCTACTTTTCTAAAAGCCTACCACTTGAATGACTTCAAACTCACTTTAATGATGTGTAGTTTCTCAATATTTGTCAGTGGTCCAGTGACCTTGTCTTCTGTTATATTCAGAAGGAAGAGAAGATGGGATGTTTGGTTAATTAATGTCCTACAGAATATTTTACAATTGAAATGTAATATTTCACTACTTAAAAATATCTTGTTATATTACCACATATCACTTTCCTCAAAATTCTTTACCTTACCACATGCTGACATGATAAACACACCTTCAGCACCTTTCTCCCGCTCCTCCTCTTCATCAGTGTCATCCAATAGGGGCCGCCTGCTCTGTGAGTCTCCGCCCCTCACAGACTCTGCCTCCCTGCACTTCCACTGTGGGAAGGATGGGGGGAAGACTAGCAGGAAAAAATAGCTGAGGTGAAAGAAGGGGAAAGTCCGGGAAAAGGAAGAGAGACAAAAAGGTGGTGAAGGGTTCAGAGAAACTGACAGAAAAGGAGAGTGATCCTTTCCCACTATCACCTTACAACGACACATTGTTAACTTATCATATCAACATTGTTTATGGGACCAACCAGGGGTGAAAGTATACAGAACAAAAATATAAAATGCAACAATTTCTACGATTTTACTGAGTTATAGTTCATATAAGGAAATCAGTCAATTTAAATTATTTCATTAGGCCCTAATCTATGGATTTCACATGACTGGGCAGGGGTGCAGCCATAGGTGGCCCTGGGAGGGCATAGGCCCACCCACATGGAAGCGAGGCCCACCCAATCAGAAAGTGTTTTTCCCCACAAAAGGGCTTTATTACAGACAGAAATACTCCTCAGTTTCATCAGCTGTCCAGGTGGCTAGTCTCAGAAGGTCCCGCAGATGAAGAAGCCGGATGTGGAGGTCCTGGGCAATGCCTGGCATGGTTACACGTTGTCGGCGGTTGTGAGGCCGGTTGGACGTACTGCCAAATTCTCGAAAAAGACATTGGCTTATGGTAGAGAAATTAACATTACATTCTCTGGCAACAGCTCTGGTGGACATTTCTGCAGTCAGCATGCCAAATGCATGCTCCCTCAAAACTTGAGACATCTGTGGCATTGTGTTGTGTGACCTTGTGCTGGGCCTTTTATTGTCCCCAGCACAAGGTGCACCTGTGTAATGATCATGCTTCTTGATATGTCACACCTATCAGGTGGATGGATTATCTTGGCAAAGGACAAATGCTCACGAACGGTGATGTCCGCAAACTTGTGCACAACATTTTTGAGAAATACGTTTTTTGTGCATATGGAACATGTCTGGGATCTTTTATTTCAGTCCATGAAACATAGGACTTACATGTTGCGTTTATATTTTTGTTCAGTATAGAATTAATTTCTTCCCGGTATGGGACCTCCTATGTGTGCATGCGCTTGTCAATCACTTCAAAGGTCTCCTTTACTAGGCTACTGACACACGCTCATCCAATCGCAACATATTTCCAGCCTCCAAACAGTGGTGAATGGAAAGAGACATCGGTTACACAAAACACCCAAAAATGTAATGACATTTGCCGATTTGAGAATTTATGCACCCACTGCTGTCCTCGTGCATCTCGGCCACTCATGTCTGCCTTGGCAAAATGTCAGTGTTCTCGTGGTACCACATCGCAGTTTGGAGCGTAGGCTATACCACCATTCGCAAATTTGCGGTAATGATAAATAGTGGCATAATAGCCTACAGTTTAATTTACATTTTGCTTGAATTATTGTGATAGGCTCATGTTTCTGGTAAGGCGTACCCCCACTATTTATTTTGCCAGGACGCCGTACCGGACTACCTTACTTTCACCCCTGGGACTGACCTGATCACCATGGCCACAGGGACGACCAGCATGATGAGCAGCGTGTTCCTGGGCGAGAGGCCAGCCTGCGTGAGAGCAGAGTACAGCAGAGCCCCGGCCATACCTGCTCCACCGGTGCCCGAGCCCCAGCCCCCCAACACATCTCTGAGAGGGCGGATAGAAAGAAAGACATGGGGTAAAAAACAATGAGAGGGGGTTGAGTGAGAATACCTTTTATGTTAAAAAAAGAGCTGCAAAGTAAACAACTTACTGAACTGCTAGTAAATCAGAGAGATAGTCTACCTGCTAAAGAAGACAGTGAGAGAGAGGAAGGAGAGCTCTCCCAGTCCAGAGCTCACACTGGCAAAGATCACACCTAGAAGATACACAGTACTTTAATATGGATGCAAATATGTACTCTAATACAATACACATAATAGGGTTTGAAAAATGAATGGTTAAAATACCATCTCACAGCATTTAGAGTAAGGGTGAAACAATTGCAATACTGTGCCTTATGAAAGTATTAATTTCCCTTGAATTATTCCACATTTCAAAATGCATTAAATAAAATAAAAAAGTATCACACATTTACACACAATACCCCATAATGACAAACTGAAAACATGTTTTTAGAAATGTTTTGGTTAATTTATTGAAAATGAAATGCAGAAATCTAATTTCCTTTTCCTCTAGGATTTTTCCTGTGCTTAGTTCCATCCTGTTTCTTTTTTATCTTAAAGTACTCCCCAGTCCTTAACGATTACAAGCCTACCCATAACATGATGCAGCCACCACTATGCTCAAAAATATGGAAAGAGGTACTCGGTAATGTGTTGTATTGGATTTGTCCCAAACATAATACATTGTATTCAGGACAAAAATGTAATTGCTTTGCCAATTTATTTTGCAGTATTACTTTAGTGCCTTATTGCAAACAGGATGCATGTTTTGGAATATTTGTATTCTGTACAGGCTTCCTTCTTTTCACTCTGTCAATTAGGTTAGTATTGTGGAGTAACTACAATGTTGTTGATCCTTCCTCAGATTTCTACTATCACAGCCATTAAACTCTTTAATTGTTTAAAAAAGTCACCATTGGCTTCATGGTGAAATCCCTGAGCGGTTTCCTTCTTCTCCGGCAACTGAGTTAGGAAGAATGGCTGTATGTTTGCAGTGACTCGGTGTATTGATACACCATCCAAAGTGTAATGAATAACAGCACCATGCTCAAAGGGATATTGAATGTCTGCTTCTTTTTTTCCAATCTAACAATAGGCCCCTTCTTTGCGAGGCATTGGAAAACATCCCTGGTCTTTGTGTTTGAATCTGTTTGAAATTCACTGCTTGACTGAGAGATCTTACAACTATCTGTATGTGTGAGGTACAGAGATGAGGTAGTCATTCAAAACTCATGTTAAACACTATTATTGCACACAGAGTGAATCCATGCAACCTATGTGACTTGTTAAGCAAATGTTTACTCCTGAACTTATTTAGGCTTGCCATAACAAAGGGGTTGAATACTTATTAACTCAAGACATTTCAGCTTTTCATTTGTAGTTAACATAATTCCACTTTGACATGATGGGGTATTGTTTGTAGGCCAGTGACAAAAATGATCAATTCAATCCATTTTAAATTCAGGCTGTAACACAACAAAATGGATAAGGGGTGTGAATACTTTCTGAAGTAACTGTAAGTCCTGCCTTTCTTGTGAGTTGAAAGGGTCTGTCTGGGATTGGTACATTATTTTAAAACTATATACAGTATATAGCCATGGATTCTTGAAGAATACTTGCTTCATGAGCTTAGTTCAACTGTTCTAACCCATCAAAACCCTAAATGTAAGTCTGTTTTACTCCATTGTTTGTAAACAATGTCACTGTAAACAAATAAGGTTAAGATTCAAAACATGGTTAACATGTTTAAAACTAGAGCGCCTTCAGAAAGTATTCATACCCCTTGACTTATTCCACATTTTGGTTGTGTTACAGCCTGAATTGAAAATGTTTCTCACCCATCTACCTCAATGACAAAGTGAAAATATGTTGACATTTTTGCAAATAGATTGAAAATGAAATACAGATATATCTAATTTACATTAGTATTCACACCCCTCTGCGATGACACTCCAAATTGAGCTCCGGTGCATCCAATTTCCTTTGAACATCCTTGATATGTCACAACAACTTGATTGGAGTCCACCTGTGGCCAACTCAGTTGTTTGGACATGATTTACAAAATAAAATAACTCTATATAAAAAGGTCCCACAGTTGACAGTGCATGTCAGAGCAGAAACTATACCATGAAGTCCAAGGAACTGTCCATAGATTGCCGAGATTTGTGATGAGACATATCTGGGGAAGGGTATAACACAATTTCTAGAGTGTTGAAAGTTTCCAAGAGCACAGTGGTCTCCATAATTGCGAAATTTAAAAAAATATGGAACCACCCATACGCCTAGAGGTGGCCGTCTGACCAAACTGAGCAACCAGGCAAGAAGGACCTTGGTCAGGGAGGTGACCAAGAACCCAATGACCACTGACAGAACTACAGAGTTCCTTGTCTTAGATGGGAGAACCTGCCAGAAGGACAACGGTCTCTAGAGCACTTCACCAATCTGGGCTTTATAGGAGAGTGGCCAGACAGAAGCCTGGCGTTTGCAAAAAAGACATGAACGACACAGATCATAAAGTAAAGGATTCTGCGGTCTGTTGAGGCAAAGAATGTACTCTTTGGCCTGAATGCAAAGCACCATGTCTGGAGAAAAGGATAATGGAAATTTGTCAAAGCCTATTGGATGACAACTTGTTTTTAACCAAGAAAGAATAATTTATAACTGACTTTTTCCAACATAACATAGGTACTGCAGATCCCCTTATTGTAAGGGACACTTTTAAAATGTGCCTTTAGAGGCCATGCAGTTCAACACTTATCTTTAAAACAAAAGCAATTTAGGTCAAAAGAGTTCATATTAATAAAGGAAATAGCAGGACTAACTGTACAGATAGATAGCAATAAAAACGGTACCATAGAGGCACAGAATGTTAGGAAAAACAAATAGAGGAACCTATTCAAGAAAGATCAAGTGTAATATATTATAAAGAATAAAGTAACCTGAATAAAATATTGGGGGAGAAAAGGCTCCAAATTATTTACATAGAAATACTACAAAACTATTTACTGAAACTTGTTACAAAATGACAGTCACACATGTTCCACAAAACAATATTTTGAAAGAGGAAGTACTTTAAGCAAATGTTTTCGTTTCAGTCTCCTCTATCTCCACTAACCGAAGTTAACTAAGGATTTTTCTTCTATTAATAATGGAAAATTAACAGCTGTACAGAAAGACTCATGAGAAGGCCAATTTACAGAGGAACTTCTTGATGCAATTAAAGCTTTTAAGTCAGAGAAAACTCAAGGGCTGGATGGCACACGAGTTGAGGTATACCAAACATTTTTTGATGTACTCAGAGAACCGTTATTAGCATGGTTTAACTACTCCTATAAAAATGGTAGATGATCAGATATGAAGGTCTGATTTCATTATTATTTAAACAGGACCCAAGTGGTAAATGTAAAGATCCAATCCATTGAAATAAATTGGAGGTCCCTTACACTTACAAAAATGACAGCAAAATGCATAGAATTAGAAAAGGTATTGTCGGATATTATTCATCTTAAATCAGATCTTAAATTTTTTGTTTACAGTGGGGAAAAAAAGTATTTAGTCAGCCACCAATTGTGCAAGTTCTCTCACTTAAAAAGATGAGAGAGGCCTGTAATTTTCATCATAGGTACACTTCAACTATGACAGACAAAATGAGGAAAAAAAATCCAGAAAATCACATTGTAGGATTTTTAATGAATTTATTTGCAAATTATGGTGGAAAATAAGTATTTGGTCA
>QNTS01000693.1:203118-235693 GCA_003317085.1 Hucho hucho
TGACCAAATACTTATTTTCCACCATAATTTGCAAATAAATTCATAAAAAATCCTACAATGTGATTTTCTGGATTTTTTTTCTTCATTTTGTCTGTCATAGTTGAAGTGTACCTATGATGAAAATTACAGGCCTCTCTCATCTTTTTAAGTGAGAGAACTTGCACAATTGGTGGCTGACTAAATACTTTTTTTCCCCACTGTACATGGATGATACATTGGAGATAATATAACACAAGTACTGGAAACAATAGAACACTATGAAACATCTGGGAAACCAGGCCTGGTATGCATAGCTAGCATGACTATACATTTGTATATAGCTGCCAGGAATATTTCCATTTTGGAGAATCTCTTATACAATGGGTTAAAGTTATTTGGAAAGTATTCAATTTTCTACATTTTGTTAGGTTACAGCTTTACTCTAAAATGTATAATTGTGTTTTTTCCTCATCAATCTACACACAATACCCCATAAAGACAAAGCAATACATAAGTATTAATATCCTTAACTCAGTACTTTGTTGAAGCACCTTTGGCAGTGATTACAGCCTTGGGTCCTCTTGTGTATGATGCTACAAGCTTGGCACACCTATCTTTGGGGAGTTTCACCCATTCTTCTCTGCAGATCTCCTCAGGTTTAAGTCCGGGCTCTGGCTGGGCCAATCAAGGACATTCAGAGACTTGTCCCGAGACCACTCTTGCGATGTCTTAGCTGTGTGCTTAGGGTTGTTCTCCTGTTGGAAGGTGAACCTTCGCCCCAGTCTGAGGTCCTGAGAACTCTGGAGCAGGTTTTCATCAAGGATCTCTCTGTACTTTGTTCCGTTAATCTCGGTCCCTCAATCCTGACTAGTCTCCCAGCCCCTGCCACTGAAAAACATCCAACAGCATAATTCTGCCACTATAACGCTTCACGATAGGGATGGTGCCAGGTTTCCTCCAGACGTGATGCTTTGCATTCAGGCCAAAAGGGTTCAATCTTGGTTTCATCAGACCAGAGAATCTTGTTTCTCGTGGTCTGAGAGTCTTTATGTGCCTTTTGGAAAACTCCAAGCGGGCTGTCATGTGCCTTTTACTGAGGAGAGGCTTCCGTCTGGCCACTCCACCATAAACGCCTGATTGGTGGAGTGCTGCAGAGATGGTTGTCCTTCTGGAAGGTTCTGCCATCTCCACAGAGGAACTCTAGCGCTCTGTCAGTGACCATCGGGTTCTTGGTCACCTCCCTGACCAAGGCCCTTCTCTCCAGATTACTCAGTTTGGCCGGGCGACCAGCGCTAGGAAGATTCTTGATGGTTCCAAACTTCCTCCTATAAGAATGATGGAGGCCAATGTGTTCTTGGGGACCTTCAATGCTGCAGACATTTTTTTGGTACCATTCCCCAGATCTGTGCCGACACAATACTGTTGTTTCGGTGCTCTACGGAGAATTCCTTCAACCTCAAGGCTTGTTTTTTGCTCTGATATGCACTGTCAACTGTGGGACCTTATATAGAGGTGTGTGCCTTTCCAAATCATATCCAATCAATTGAATTTACCACAGGTGGACTCCAATCAAAGTTGTAATAAATACATTTCTAAAAACCTGTTTTCGCTTTGTCATTATGGGGTGTTGTCTGTAGATTGCTGAGGATTTTTCTTTTATTTAAACCATTTTAGAATAAGGCTGTAACTTAACAAATTGTGGAAAAAGTCAAGGGGTCTGAATACTTTCCGAAGGCACTGTATATACACACACAGTACCAGTCAAAAGTTGACACACCTACTCATTCCAGGGTTTTTCTTTATTTTTACTATTTTCTACATTGTAGAATAATAGTGAAGACATCAACACTATGAAATAACACACATTTGGAATCACTTAGTAACCAAAAAAGTGTTTAAAAAATCTCATTAAATATATTTTGATGTTTAAGTACCCACCCTTTGCTTTGACAGCTTTGCACACTCTTGGCATTCTCTCAACCAGCTTCATGAGGTAGTCACCTGGAAAAGGAAGACCGAGGTACCTCTGCTGCAGAGGATAAGTTCATTAGAGTTACCAGCCTCAGAAATTGCTGCCCAAATAAATGCTTCACAGAGTTCAACAGACACATCTCAACATCAACTGGTCAGAGACAGCGTGAATCAGGCCTTCATGGTCAAATCGCTGCAAAGAAACTACTACTAAAAGGACACCAATAATAAGAAGAGACTTGCTTGGGGCAAAAAACACGAGCAATCGACATTAGACCGGTGGAAATCTGTCCTTTGGTCTGATGAGTCCAAATGTGCGATTTTTTGTTCCAACCGCCGTGTCTTTGTGAGACGCAAAGTAGGTGAACGGATGATCTCTGCATGTGTGGTTCCCACCGTGAAGCATGGAGGAAGTGGTATGAGGGTGCTTTGCTGGTGACACGGTCTGTGATTTATTTCGAATTCAAGGCACAACTAACCAGCATGGCTACCACAGCATTCTGCAGCGATACGCCATCCCATCTGGTTTGCGCTTAGTGGGACTATCATTTGTTTTTCAACAGGACAATGACCCAAATCACACCTCCAGTCTATGTAAGGGCTATTTAACCAAGAAGGAGAGTGATGGAGTGCTGCATCAGATGACTTGGCCTCCACAATCACCCGACCTCAACCCAATTGAGATGGGTTGGGATGAGTTGGACCGCAGAGTGAAGGAAAAGCAACCAACAAGTGCTCAGCATATGTGTGAAATCCTTCAATACTGTTGGAAAAGCATTCCAGGTGAAGCTGGTTGAGAGAATGCCAAGAGTGTGCAAAGCTGTCATCAATGCAAAGGGTCGCTACTTTGAAGAATCTCAAATATAAAATATTTTGATTTGTATAATACTTTTTAGGTTACTACATGATTCCATATGTGTTTTTCATAGTTTTGATCTCTTCACTATTATTCTACAATGTAGAAAATAGTAAAAATAAAAACGAGTAGGTGTGAGTAGGTGTGTTGTGAATATTTATGTAAATTACATATTTCTGTATTTCATTTTCAATAAATTCTTAAAACATGTTTTCACTTCGTCATTATTGGGTATTGTGTGTAGATGGGTGAGAAAACAATATATTTAATCTATAATTCAAAATGGAAAGATGTGAATCCACAAGAAAATGTGGAAAAAGTCAAGAGCTGTTTTCAAATACTCATACTAACCTCACTATTTGTGACGTGAATTGAGTATATAGCATGCTTATTGGTCATAGTATGGATATAGTTAGTAAGCCAAAGGTTCCCGGATGTCGTACTAAATTCGCCAAAATACGAAGTATACACGCAGAGGACACTATTTCCTTATTTTTAGGGCCCATAATGCAATTCTTCACAAAATGGGTGTCCGACGAGAGCGAATTCATTGAACTAACTAATGAAATGTTAAGAAAATGTTGAGCAATGTAATAAAGTAATGACTTGTCAAATAAGTTACGTTACACGTTATGTTGGCTGGCAATTAGCTACGCTATCCTTACGAACCGCATAGCATTACAGCAGTATGTACCGATATGTTAGCTAGTTACCGTTAGTTGGATACTAATACATCGAACTTGCCAGGCAAATATATTAACTATCTGGTAACTAACTAACCAACGTTTATAGACTTGATTATTCACATCATTCTTAGCTAAGTGGTATAGTTGTTGTGCGTTTCCATGGACATTTTTAATTCTGGCCATCTACTCCAATTTCAGAGCACTCTCGCACACCGTTGAATATGGCCGGTGTCAGTAAACATTGGCCAAAAAAAAACGTAATAAATGGTTGCCAGCAGCACAGTTACAGTCACCAACGCTCTGGATAACATGAAAACAGCCTAACCAGCTCTGCTATGGTGAAAAAAATGGTCAGAGTGAGGTGTTCTCTAATCTGTGTCTGGAAGTAGCTAGCCAATGTTAGCAAGTTAGCTTGGGTTCTTGACCGCAGTTGAACGCTCGGATCAACCCTACTCCTCGGCCAGAGCCTCCAGAGTGCGCTCTGAACGCTCAGAGCGAAATGCTCCGAATTTACAATCTGACAACGCTCTGGATTTACGAACACCCAGTGAGCACTCTGGCACTGCAGATTGAATTCACGAACACACCCGAAATCGTAAAATGTTTAGCTAGTAATATGTTATCCTAACAAGCTAGCAAGAGGTTGCATAGCAACAGCATCAACTTCCGGTAGACAGGCGAAGCTCTAGTATGCTCAACTGAAAGGATACCGTTTGTTTACAGTGTACTAAAATGAACTAATAGTATATAGTATATACTCATTAAGTATGTAGTATACAGTATGTTAGTATGGGTATTCGAACACAGCTAAGTTGTATGAATATATTCTGACGGCACTGTATAATTTTGACCTCATGGACTCACATCTGTCTATGAATTAGCATTTACATTTCTCCAGCCACATTCCTCTGTTTACCAAAACAAGTGGCGTGGGGTGACTACTTTGTTGTTTTTCTAATCCCAGATTTACCTTTTAATATACACATGACCAAAAGGTTGCTGGATCGAATCCCTGAGCTGACAAGGTACAAATTTGTCGTTCTGCCCCTGAACAAGGCAGTTAACCCACAGTAACCCGGTAGGCCGTCATTTTAAATAAGAATTAGTTCTTAACTGACTTTCCTAGTTAAATAAAGGTTAAATAAAA
This sequence comes from Hucho hucho, assembly GCA_003317085.1. Classification (NCBI taxonomy): domain Eukaryota; kingdom Metazoa; phylum Chordata; class Actinopteri; order Salmoniformes; family Salmonidae; genus Hucho; species Hucho hucho. The sequence goes on from QNTS01000693.1 coordinate 207,758, forward strand.
ATGATTAATTAAATCAGCTAAATCAGCTATTAACAGAACCGCTGACTGGCTGATAGATGCGTCCCCATGGTTACCATATCAGTGAGATAGTGTCTGGTTTCAGGGGAAATGTCCGAGCTGCAATGTTCTAGGAATTAAAATAGTGATCAATGATCATATAATTTTTCAAAATGTTGCTGTCCCCATGCACGAACATAGGCCTACACACACACACACACACACACACACACATTACCCAAAATGCTTATCCACACGGTAGAAGAGAAGGACACCACAAGGAAGCTTGCAATCGCTGTTGCAACGCATACCAACACTCGGAAACTGTGGACAAAAACACAACCTCAAAATTGACATGTGCACTCAAATTGCCAAACCTTTGCAAACTCAAACAAACTGGTAATGCAGGATAATATTGTTCCTGTATTATGTTATGATTAGCAAAAGCTAAGATACGGCCATTGACAACGTCTTATTACAATGTTAATTTACTATTAAAAAAATAAATCAATTCAAAGGCAACTGGGAAAACAGCGTCTGTCCTTCTCTTACCCATAAGGGAGTTTGTGGATGAAGAATGGAGCAGAGAACTTGATTATGAGAGTGGGAAGAATATCAGCCAACAAAACAGCCTTGGAGAGGGGGACAGAGAGGTCACACAAAGGTTAACCAGGCAGGATCAGGCTGGTCACTTTAATAATGTTTACATACTGCTTTACTCATTTCATATGTATATACTGTACTCTATTCTACTGTATCTTAGTCAATGCCACTCCGACATTGCTCATCCTAATATTCATATATTTCTTAACTCCAATTCTTTTACTTTAAATTTATGTGTATTGTTGTGAATCGTTAGATTTTACTGCACTGTTGGAGCTAGAAACACAAGCATTTCACTACATCCGCAATAGTATCTGCTGAATAAAATTAGATTTGATCACACACACACACACACACACACACACACACACACACACACACTTTCACAGTTGCAGTGCATCTCTATTTACCGCGGTAGAAACAGGGCTGCAGTCGTAGCGACTTCCTTTTCCACCTTCAACGTACAAGGCAACTGTGGATGGGGTCTGAAGAAGACGGAAATGGAGAGAGAGAGAATGAGAGAATATTGCCAATATAGTACTTTGACACTAACAATAGATACAAATGTTATGGTGATACTGCATTCTACAACCCATTCTTACAGGTGATGTGGAGTTGTGAGACCCTTGTTGTTTTAAGATGTCATGGGCTGCACTCAGCATCACCACGTACGCAAAGTTATTGCACAACCCCAGCAACCTGAAGACAAGGGTCATGAGGAAGGGGGGGGAGACACAACGTTGAATTTCAAATAATTAATTTCTATTGCCTGCATTTCAGAACATTCAGTGGAGGGAGGGGGGGCATGCAGAGATGATGATGAGTGTCAGTGGGCCAATGAATGATAGCAAGTTCACTGAGGCTACGCAATGATGTTGTAGGGCAATCTGAGGATAAGATGTAGCCAGCCTTTCTATGTAGATTAAGACACCGCGGAGCCAGTGCAAGATATGGCTTAAAAACGTACCTCAAACTAGGGATGACAATTGCGTTGCACTACGAATTGTCCCAACTGCTTCACCGAGTAGATGGAACGACTGCTCGTTTTTAAGTAAACTGCCGTTTTTGTCCTCATGCTAGCTAGCAGAAGCCACAGCAGCCATTTTAGAATTCCATAAAGGCTGTTATGGCTACAAACATACTTATCACTGGGGCCAGACAGAATCTACAAGGAGTGGTTTCTTTACAACATACAGTGCCTTCAGAAAGTATTCAAACCCCTTGATTTTTTCCACATTTTGTTGTGTTACAAAGTGGGATTCAAATGTATTTAATTGTCCTTTTTGTTAACGATCTACACAACGTATTCTGTAATGTCAAAGTGGGAAAAAAACACTAATATAAACTACTTAACCAAAAGTATGTGGACACCTGCTCGTCGAACATCTCATTCCAAAATCATGGGCATTAATATGGAGTTGGTCCCCCTTTTGCTGCTATAACAGCCTCCACTCTTCTAGGAATGCTTTCCTCTAAATGTTGAAACATTGCTGCGGGGACTTGCTTCCATTCATCCACAAGAGCATTAGTGAGGTCGGGCACTGATGTTGGGCGATTAGGCCTGGCTCGCAGTCGGCGTTCCAATTCATCCCAAAGGTATTCGATGGGGTTGAGGTCAGGGCTCTGTGCAGGCCAGACAAGATCTTCTGCAGCAATCGACAAACCATTTCTCTATGGGACCTCGCTTTGCGCACAGGGGCATTGTCATGCTGAAACTGTTGTCACAAAGTTGGAAGCAGAGAATGTATGCTGTAATGTTAAGATTTCCTTCCACTGGAACTAAGGGGCCTAGCCCAAACCATGAAAAATAGCCCCAAACCATTCATCCTCATCCACCAAACTTTACAGTTGGCACTATGCAATGGGGCAGGTAGCTTTCTCCTGACATCCGCCAAACCCAGAGTTGTCCGTCGGACTGCCAGATGGTCAAGTGTGATTCATCACTCCAGAGTCCAATGGCGGCGAGCTTTACACCACTCCAGCTGACGCTTGGCATTGCACATGGTGATCTTTAGGCTGGTGTGAGGCTGCTCGGCCATCGAAATCTATTTCATGAAGCTCCCGACAAATGGTTATTGTGCTGATGTTGCTTCCAGAAGCAGGTTGGAACTTGGTAGTGAGTGTTGCAACCGAGGACATTTTTATGAGCTACGTGTTTCAGCACTCGGTGGTCCCGTTCTGTGAGCTTGTGTGGCCTACCACTTCACAGCTTAGCCGTTGTTGCTCCTAGATGTTTCCAATTCACAATAACAGCACTTACAGATGACCGGGGCAGCTCTAGCAAGACAGAAATTTTACAAACTGACTTGTTGGAAAGGTTGAATCCTATGACGGTCATGTTGAACGTCACTGAGCACTTCAGTAAGGCCATTCTACTGCAAAGGTTTGTCTATGGAGATTGCATGGCTGTGTGCTCTATTTTATACACCGGTCAGCAACGGGTGTGGCTGAAATAGCCAAATCCACTAATTTGAAGGAGTGTCCAAATACTTTATTTCTGGGTAAGTCTCGAAGAGCTTTCCACACCTGGATTGTGCAACATTTGCCCATTATTATTTTCAAAATTCTTCAAGCTCTGTCAAATTGGTTGTTGATCATTGTTAGACAACAATTTTCAGGTCTTACCATAGATTTTCAAGCAGATCTAAGTCAAAACTGTAATTATGCCACTCAGGAACATTCACTGTCGCCTTGGGTAAGCAACTCCAGTGTAGATTTGGCATTATGTTTTAGGTTATTGTATTCTGGACAAAAAGTGAAATGCTTTGCCACATTTTTTGCAGTATTACTTTAGTGCCTTGTTGCAAACAGAATATATGATTTGGAACATTTGTATTCTTTACAGGCTTCCTTATTTTTACTCTGTCAATTAGGTTAGCATTGTGGAGTAACTACAATGTTGTTGATCCATCCTCAGTTGTCTCAAATCACAGCCATTAAACTAACTGTTTTTAAGTTACCATTGGCCTCATGGTGAAACCCCTGAGCGGCAACTGAGTTAGGAAGGATGCCTGTATCTTTGTAATGATGCCTGTATCTTTGAAACATCACCATATTGAATGGATGCTTTTTATTACCCATCTAAGAATAGGTGAACTTCCTTGAAAGGCATTGGAAAACCTCCCTGGTCTTTGTAGTTGAATCTGTGTTTGAAATTCACTGCTCCACTGAGGGACCTTACAATTATCTGTATGTGTGGGGTAAAGAGATGAGGTAGCCACAAAAAAAATCATGTTAAACACTATTATTGCACACAGTGAGTCCATGCAACTTATTATGTGACTTGTTAAGCAACTTTTTACTCCTGAACTTAATTAGGCTTGCCATAACAAAGAGGTTGAATACATATTGACTCAATACATTTTTTATTAATTTGTTTAAAAATGTAAAACATATTTCCACTGACACTTTGGAGGGGCTCACGAGGGGCGCAGAAGTGTCACGACCGACCCTGGTGCGATCCCAGACTGTATCACAACCGGCCGTGATTGGGAGTCCCATAGGGCGGCGCACAATTGGCCCAGCGTCTTCAGGGTTAGGCCGACATTGTAAATAAGAACACCTTACTCTGTTTATCTATATCGGCGTAAGGTCATAATCGATGTAAGCATACGCCGATTAAAACACTGGTTTTATAAGCTCTCTTTCGAATTATTAGGACATATAAACAGCTCAATCGGTGATCCATTGGTGCATTTGATCTGCGCATGTGCCAGCACCGGGTAGCGCGGGTGAAGTGAGTAAGGAAAAACATATCCATCTTATAGTTTTCACAAACAAACTTTATACAGTATGTCCGAACTACGAATCAAATAGTCTAAGCAAAAATAACATGGTCACTGTGGTAGAATGTTTATTTTGATTGGCGATGTTCTGCATTTATCAAAAGTCCCATCAGCAGTCTGGTTTCACGTGTCGATGTACACAGGATTATTAGGGAAATCGTTATTCTTGCAAACGCATGTAAACATTTTAAACGAACTACTGTATTAACCGGACTATTCACAGTAATCGCATGATTGTGTGCATGTAACCGTGTTAACTGTAGCTATCTAACTAGGTTTGATTCAAATAGCGTTACATTGAAATAAATCAAATACAGTGCGCTAGTCTCATTTCTGATTTCACATCACATTCACCATAGTGGAACATAATCTCAAAACTGAACTCACCAAAAACCAGTCCAATTTCTCCAGCGAGAGTTACGACCTACAGACAGTGCAGAGACATGGTGTTAATAAAATAACCAAATGAAATATAAATAGTTAAATAGCCCACTAGCTAGCCAGCCACACAGCAGTGTGGGCTGTCTGGTCGGTGTAACAAATCGTAAGTGTGACACACGATTTACCCTCACTGTCAGATGGCATATTTGGGTCTGCATTGACGCTGACTGCTTGGTCCATGATTAAAAGCGAATAAAATCCGATATTAAACAGCTACATAAACCGCTATCTAACGTTACTCTTACACAGTCCAATTAGCTAGCAATCTAGCTAGCTACTTCCTCAACGTTTATCTTGTGGTGTTCCGCAAATTTCCATACGTCACAGATTTGACATGATGTTTTACAGAACTTCAGGCAGACAGGCGAATGTTACAGCTAACTGACTAGTATAAAACGTTTTTCTTATCGCTTTCATTTTGGTTCATAGGTGTTTACTTCATTGCGTGTAGCAGCGTAATATCCCCCCCTTGAAAATACTACTACACACTGGTTCCACATATTGCGAATAGAATACCACAGTATGAGTCATTCTACTCATAAAACCTAGAGGTCAAACAGGGAAATGGTTCCAATCGTTTTTCCACCATTCATTTTTCCCATAGGGAATTTTAAAAACACTTAAAATAAGGGCTATCAAATAAAATTTGATTAGATTTATTTTGTATAGACTTACCCTGACATGAAGTTTTGATAACCATGCATATCTCTCTAGGACAAGGTTACTTTTTTTGACAAAAACTTCTCAGCTGCAGATGTAATGATGTCCAGCTTCTTGGACACGTGTGCAATACAATTAATAACTGTGGCTATAAATGCTACAGAATCCACCTTCTTCACAATAAGTGTATCAAGATCACTTGATTGACATGTAACATTTGCAACTGGTTGAGGTGCATCCAGCGCCACATCTTCTCCAACACTGTGGCCTCTTGCCCCTTCAACTCTCTTCACAACCTCCACATAGGAGATTTGCCGCACAGCCCTGATCCTTGACACCTCGACCTCTTTCACCCTAACAGGGCACTGAGGGAATTCAGGAGTATGATCCCCACCACAGTTGCAACATTCAATAACGTCTGCAAACACTTGACACGTTGCCAAACGTTTTACACTTCTTGCATTGCATCGGGTTTTTGCACAAACACTTTCTCAAAGTATCTTATACAGTGCATTCAGGAAAGTATTCAGACTCCTTGACTTTTTCCACATTTTATTACGTTGCAGCCTTATTCTAACATGTATAAAATATTTTTTTCCCTCATCAATCTACACACACTGCCCCATAATGACAAAGTGAAAACAGGTTTTTAGAAATTTTAGCAAATTTATTACAAATGAAAACAGAAATACCTTATTTACATAAGTATTCAGACCCTTTGCTATGAGAATCGAAATTGAGCTCAGGTGCATCCTGTTTCCAATGATCATCCTTAAGCTGTCTCTACAACTTGATTGGAGTCCACCTGTGGTAAATTCAATTGAATGGACATGATTTGGAAAGGCACACACCTGTTTTTATAAGGTTACACTGTTGAAATAACATTTTATTGGTCACACATATGTGTTTAGCAGGTGTTAATGCGGGTGTAGCAAAATGCTTGTGCTTTTAGTTCTGACAGTGCAACAATATCTAACAAGTAATATCTAACAATTTCACAACAAATACCTAATACACACAAATCTAAGGAATGGGATTAACAATATATAAATATATGGATGAGCAATGTCAGAGCGGCATAGACTAAGATACAGTATATAGTATAGAATACAGTATATACATATGAGATGAGTAATGCAAGATATGTAAACATTATTAAAGTGACTAGTGTTCCATTTATTAAAGTGGCCAATGATTTCAAGTCTGTATGTAGGAAGCAGCCTCTCTGTGCTACTGATGGCTAACAGTGTGAAGGCCTTGAGATAGAAGTTGTTTTTCAGTCTCTCGGTCCCAGCTTTGATGCACCTGTACTGACCTCGCCTTCTGGATGATATCGGGGTGAACAGGCAGTGGCTTGGGTGGTTGTTGTCCTTGATGATCTTTTTTGCCTTCCTGGGACATCGGGTGCTGTAGGTGTCCTGGAAGGCAGGTAGTTTGCCCCCGCTGAAGCGTTGTGCAGACCGCGGTTGTGGGCAGTGCAGTTGCCGTACCAGGCAGTGATACTGCCCGACAGGATGCTCTCGATTGTGCATCTGTAAATGTTTGTGAGAGATTTAGGTGACAAGCCAAATTTCTTCAGCCTCCTGAGGTTGAAAAAGCGCTGTTGCGCCTTCTTCACTACACTGTCTGTGTGGGTGGACTATTTCAGTTTGTCAGTGATATGTACGCAGAGGAACTTAAAACTTTACACCTTCTCCACTACTGTCCCGCCGATGTGGATAGGGGGGTGCTTCCTCTGCTGTTCTCTGAAGTCCACGATCATCTCCTTTGTTTTGTTGACATTGAGTGAGAGGTTATTTTCCTGACACCACACTCCCAGAGCCCTCACCTCCTCCCTGTAGGCTGTCTTGTCGTTGTTGGTAATCAAGCCTACTACTGTTGTGTCATCTGCAAACTTGATGATTGAGTTGGAGGCATGCATGGCCACACAGTCATGGGTGAACAGGGAGTACAGGAGGGTGCTGAGCACGCACCCCTGTGGGGCCCCAGTGTTGTGGATCAGCGAAGTGGAGATGTTGTTTCCCACCATCACCACCTGGGGCAGCCCGTTAGGAAGTCCAGGACCCAATTGCACAGGGTGGGGTTCAGACCCAGGGCCTCGAGGTTAATGATGAGCTTGGAGGGTACTATGGTGTTGAATGCTGAGCTATAGTCAATGAACATCATTCTTACATAGGTATTCCTATTGTCCAGATAGGATAGGGCAGTGTGCAGTGTGATGGCGATTGCATCGTCTGTGGACCTATTTGGGCGGTAAGCAAATTGGAGTCTAGGGTGACAGGTAAGGTAGAGGTGATATGAACCTTGACTAGTCTCTCAAAGCACTTCATGATGACAGAAGTGAGTGCTACGGGGCAATAGTCATTTAGTTCAGTTACCTTTGCATTCTTACAGGAACAGTGGTGGCCATCTTGAAGCATGTGGGGACAGCAGACTGGGATAGGGAGAGATTGAATATGTCCGTAAACACACCAGCCAGCTGGTCTGCGCTTGCTCTGAGGATGCGGCTAGGGATGCCATCTGGGCCAGCAGCCTAGCGAGGGTTAACACGTTTAAACGTCTAACTCACGTCGGCCACGGAGAAGGAGAGCCCACAGTCCTTGGTAGCTGGCCGCGTCGTTGGCACTGTGTTATCCTAAAAGCGGGCAAAGAATGTGTTTAGCTTGTCCGGAAGCAAGACGTCGGTGTCTGCGATGTGGCTGATTTTCCTTTTGTAGTCCGTGATTGTCTGTAGACCTTGCCACATACGGCTTGTGTCTGAGCCATTGAATTGCGACTCCACTTTGTCTCTATACTGACGTTTTGCCAGTTTAATTGCCTTGCGGAGGGAATGACTAGTCTGTTTGTATTCTGCCATATTCCCAGTCACCTTGTCATGGTTAAATGCGGTGGTTCGCGCTTTCAGTTTTGTGTGAATGCTGCCATCTATCCATGGTTTCTGGTTAGGGTAGGTTTTAATGGTCTCAGTGGGTACAATATCTCCTATACACTTCTTGATTAAATCAGTAACTGTCTCAGTGTACACTTCAATATTATTATCGGAAGCTACCCGGAACATATCCCAGTCCGCATGATCAAAACAATCTTGAAGCTTGGATTCCGATTGGTCAGACCAGTGTTGCACGGGTACATCCTGTTTGAGTTTCTGCCTATGGAAAGGGAGGCTCAAAATGGAGTCGTGGTCAGATTTGCCGAAAGGAGGGCGGGGGAGGGCCTTGTATGAATCCCGGAAGTTGGAATAACAATGGTTGAGTGTTTTTCCAGCACGAGTACTACAGTCGATATGCTGATAGAATTTAGGTAGCCTTTTCCTCAAATTTGCTTTGTTAAAATACCCAACTACAGTAAATGCAGTAAATGTAGCCTCAACATATATGGTTTCCAGTTTGCATAAAGTCCAGTGAAGTTCCTTGAGGTTAGAAAAAATGAAATAGAAAAAATAAAGAAAAACCCTGGAATGAGTAGGTGTGTCCAAACTTTTGACTGGTAATGTACATATTATAATAAGGCAGGTTAAGGGTTCTTTGGCCAGGATTCAGTCCATGGAGCGCTGTGCCATTTAAAGGTAATTTCAGCCTTGCCTGGTTCATCTATATAGTAAACACAAACTCTGGTTGAAAACTAGAAGCATGGACTTCTATAAAGCTGGACATCAGTCAATCAGTGTGTCTATCCATCAAACAGCCGTCTGGTTGGTTGGATACTGACAGGAAAAGCTATGGGTTTTTGGGGACTACTGTCTGTAATTTTGCTGGTCCAAGATGCTGCAGGTGAGGTCAAGAGAAATGTATTTATTAAAAGAGCATCAAATCGTTTTTAGCTTGCTTGGTCCACAGTAACTATTTTATTCATCAGATAGTGATTACATTTTTTTTACTGGTGTTGTTTTAATTTGAGCATCATTAGCCTACATATTTGGGCATGTACATAATTGTTTTATATGCCATCCACTGGAACCAAGAACTTCAAGCTTATCTCTCTGTTTTGGCGTTAGTGATCAATAAGGGCTCGATTCAATCCATATTTATAGCTCAGATTTAAATGTAAATGTAATTTCCAATTGAGACGACATATGTGCATTTACCGTGGCATGAATGCAGTTTCTGCTAATGCAGAACATTGCCTTTACATTTTTTATCGCACTGTTGAGCAGCTCTTCAGCGCTACGAATATCACCACTAAATATCAATACATATCACCACTGTATCTTCTTAAAGAGGAAATCGGCAGTTGCTACATCCATTTAGGACTGATACATTAAGTTGATTCTTGAAGGATATCACTTAGTAAATGCCTCGTGAGTTTAGTTTGTAACCCATCAGAACCCAAAGCTTATTTTACTCCAATGTTTTTGCAAAGTAAATGTAAACAAACATTATATAGCCTCAAAACATGGTTAAAACTGTAATTGTGATATCATGGATGGTCAGTCCTTGCATCCAGAGCTCTGTCTGTGAATTTGAAAGTGGTTACAATCCTCCAGCCCAATCCCTCCACTTTTTACCGAAACAGGGGTGGGGAGGAACGCTTTGTTATTATTTCAACTGCTCAGGTTTTCTGTTGCAGTGGCACTAACTTCAGAGTTCTGACAGGAGCAAGGTATCAAATGCAGACAGTGTTTGTACATGTAACAGGATCACAGTCTGGCATTCTTTCCACCCTCCACCTCCCTCTCTAGAGTCGTTTGTGCCCCAGGGTCAGAGCTCTATCCCCCCGTGCTTAATTGCTTAATTGTAATCTGGCAGTGTGATTTATAAACCTTTATTTACTCAGGGGAACCCAATTTCTCAATTACAATGGTGCCCTGAGGACCCCCCCAAAAATACAATCAATACAACAACAAAAAATAGAAAAACAAGTTATAATAAGCAATTGAAACATTTGCACATTGTTAAAGAAAGATTTCAAAATTAAATCACAATGCCAGATTATAATAAGATCTACTGTATTTTGTGCACTTTACACAATGTATTTTGTTTTCCTCCAGCTTCTATTGTTAGTGAGTATTTCTCCGTTAAATTCTCCCTCTCCCTGCCCTGCCCGTTCACCTCCTCCCCCACCCCTGTTTCTATCCTACATCTTACTCTCTTCTTCTTTTTCCCTCCCTCCAGTAGAATTGTCTGGTAATAGGACCCTCTAGGAGCTGAGGCTGCCCATTGTGAGGCGGTGCACCTGTAAGAAAAAGGTTTCGGGCTTCACTGACAACATGCTGTGTGCTGGCTCCATGGAAGGAAGGAAAGACTCCTGACAGGTGAGTCCTCTTTCCTGGTCGCCTGACTGGTACGTATACATGTTTTATACAAACACAGACCCTCCCTCTCTCTCACACACACACATGGGCACACACACTAGTGATGCGCCAGTCCCCATGGGGCGGGCGGGTTTAGGGTCATGAAATATTGTTAATTGTTCAATAAATGTTCAAGAGGATAAAAAGGAACCGAACACAGCATTTTCTATATTTTGGGGTAAGGGTCGGGTAAGGGCCTTCGATTTTTGCTTTATCACATAATCAGCTGGTTGTGGATGGGTTATTAGAAATTGTGGGTGGGTGCAGGTGAACAAACAGCTGACCCACATCACTGACACACACACACACTCTTTTTCTCTCTCTCTATCCTTCTCTCTCACGCACACACACGTACACACACACTTACTTGAATGCTATAAATGTATGTTTGTGTTGTTTTTCTTTGTTCTACAGAGGGACTCTGGTGGGCCGTTGGTTTGTCGCTCATCTGGTGAGTTTGTCCAGGTGGGAATCGTTAGTTTTGGGGATACCAATGGCTGTGCTTTGGAAGGCTTCCCTGGAGTCTACACCCGTGTGGCCCGCTACATGGACTTCATCCAGGAGACTATAACCTCAGACAGACAGGCTTCTGCTGAGGCCTAGCTCACCATGAAACGTTGTCTGTTTACAGTCCATATCCCCCTCTCGCTTTCTCTTCCCTTTCTCTTCAGTTCCCTATTGAGCCAAAGTCCTTACTTGAGATGCAGTTCGCATTGATTTAAAATATCAAGATATTGGCATTGATTGTGAATTACTTTGGGGTTTTATTCTTTACCAGACCTGGGTTAAAATACTATTTATTTTATTTCAATTATTTTCAAATATATTTCAAAGTAAGTATTTAGACAACTCTTCCTTGAAAATACAAGATGTTGAATATTGGCATGCATTTGAAATATTTAAATACTCCATGCATTTGAACCCAGGTCTGTTTGAACCCAGGGTATTTGAAAGGTATTTGGAAACAAGTATTTGAAAATAGTTTCAAATATAATGTATAGGACATTATTAGAAAATACACAGAAAATACATAAAAACTGCAAGCATCAAACCTTCTGTTCCAGTTTTTTTGTGTGAGTGTCACAAAGTAGAAAGTGACTGGTTCTAGAATCTAGGTTGAGCGGTGTGAAGCAGAGACCAGAGCTAGGGTCCTCTCTTATCATCTGGGCCAGGGGTTCCAATATCAAAGTATACAGCAGGAGAGACAAGGGACATCCTTGTCTGACATCCATGATCACTACATGCCAGGCATGTGCACAGATAGGGCTCCACCAGTGCTCAAGCCTTTTGCCTCTACTATGAGTAAGTGCCCTTTTGCCCTCCTATCAGCTCGTGGATTTTTGTTGTTGAATTACTTTATAGTCTCTTTAAAAATATAGATTTTAAATGTAACGAATTGCACATAAACTATCTAATTTAATTTCTCTTGAATCTTGAAAAAGATCTCCTCCCCCACACTCCCAACTCAAGCTCGCACTTGCCTGACTTCTGCATGTAGTGCGCTGTACAGTAATTGGCTACCGGTGGTGAGTTTGAATACTGGTAGGTTACTTTTGAGTTGGACCTGTCATGTATGTCTCTTACTGTTATGGACAGAGAAGGGGGCAATTCACATGTTTGTTAGTAAGAGGCAGATGCAAACTCAAATCAAGTAAAAAATAGTTTGTTTTGACAGCATAGCTAACTAGCTAGCAGATTTACATCATTCTTCGCTATGATCAGTTGATAGCCTCTTTTCCCACTGTCACTCATTATCCCACTGGGCACACAGTGGTTGAATCAACGTTGTTTCCACGTAATTTGAATGAAATTATTTTGAACCAACGTGGAATAGACGTTGAATTGACGTCTGTGTCCAGTGGGACGTCTCTTGTTAGTACCCTACTAGGAGTCACTGGCATGAGTGTGTTGTTGCATGAAATAAATAAGCCATTGCAACAAAACAAAAACAAATTTGATACAGAAACAGTTTGTAAATTATGAATTTCGAGTTATGAATTTTCTGGGGGAATTTTTCATTTTGAGAACCTGCATCCCCAAAGGTCTGTGTCCGGCCATGCTACATGCAGCAAAGTTTAATGGGATCGTGGTGGAAACTAGTGATGCACCGATATGACATTTTTGGCCGATACCGATATCCAATATTTTCCTTGCCCAAAAAAAACTAGACCGATAACCGATATAAATTTTTTTAGCAGCCTTTTAAGCATTCTAGTACAGTTAAATAGTTACACACACATGGACGCAGCAGTCTAAGGCACTGCATCTCAATGCAAGAGGAGTCACTACAGTCCCTGGTTCAAATCCAGGCTGTATCACATCCGACCGTGATTGGGAGTCCCATAGGGCGGCGCACAATTGGCCCAGCGTCGTCCAGGTTTGGCCAGGTTAGGCCGTCATTGTAAATATAAATTTGTTCTTAACTGACATGCCTAGTTAAATAAAGGTTAAATAAAAATTCTCAAGCCACCCTCTGCCTGCGGTGCCATAGTGTTGTCCAACTTTGCCGTCATTATCATGTTGCCAAATGGATGGCAATGTTGTCAGTAGCTAGCAAAGTTTGTCAAAAATAGCGAGCTAGTAATGCTAACGTTAGCTAGCTAAAATCTGGGGGTGTCACGATCGCTGGAAGGATTGGACCAAAGTGCAGCGCAGGTGTAGTTCCACATGTTTAATTAACGAAGTGAAACTTACGAAAGAAAGACGATCGGCACTAACTGTGTGTAACACACTGGCGCTAACTAAACACATTCAAAAACAATAACCCACAAGGCAGGTGGGGAAGGGAACCAACTTAAATAGGATTCCCAATTAGAGGCAACGACAACCAGCTGCCTCTAATTGGGAACCAACTCAAACTCAAACATAGAGTTCCCTAGATAACCTAGTCACGCTCTGACCCAACACACCATAGATAAACCCAGAGGGCTCTCTATGGCCAGGGCGTGACAGGGGGTCTCCGCTCAATCTTAACTGGCTAGCTAGCTAACATTATACTGCATCTAAAGTCAATCTGGCGACAACAAAATGATGACAAAAGTTTTTCCTACTAATTATTTGCCCCATTTTGCAATATCATTGTATTTCCAAGCCACTCTAATGCACTTTGATGAAATCAGCGCTCAATGACATTGCATTGAATAAAATGCTCGATGAATCAGACATGCTTCTCAGATAGGGGCTTGCTTGTTCTTGAGAATAGCCATAGCTAGCTAACATAGTGATCTCCTCGAGAGTAACTAATTTCAGTGCATCATTCATATAGCTTACTAGCTAAAGTAGTTAGTTGGCTGTACTAGAAATTATATAATCATAATCCTGTTCGCTAATTGTTTCTATGCACCTTCCAAATCTGAAATTACAAGACAAAAAGGACATCTTGTTTCCAGAGACTTACGCCCAAATGCGCACTCCATGGGGCTCAAGAATTTGAAATGAACACCTGACTGTTTGGGTCACAACATATCCCATTTGAATGCATTTAAGATGCATTAGTTTGTATCCATGGAGCTGCCATGTCGCCCAAGTTGATCAAGAAGGTATAAGGAGGTCCGATTGTCTTTAGGGCCTTAGAGAACTCCTAATTCTCCGCAATGCACATAAACTAATGACAACATCATCTATATTTGTCAATGGCACAAACCGAGCAGAAAATTAAAGTTGGTCAACTCAAGCAAACTAGCCATAATGTCAACCTGTACATGAGAGGAAACCAAGCTTGCCGAGTAGCCTATGCTAACGTTTCATCATAATACAGGCTCTTTCTCATAACATGCAACCGGATTATTCCGTAATAACGGCATCTTTCTCGTAATAACGAGATAATGGATTATTTCTTTCTAACGAGTTATTGAATTATTTTGTAATAATGGGATCTTTATGTCATAATAATTATAGAAAATATATATTTTTCTGAGTGGGAGCAATAGGCAACCTTAGTAATGAGTGTAGCCTACAGACGATAAAATCTGCACATGCTTGTGAATTGTTGCGTTATTCAAGAGTGTAATATGGTTTGGTTGTATTATTCAATAGTGTTACGTGTTTTAGAATAATAGTTTCTGCTTGATGGTTAGTGGCTACTGTGATATTTATGGTCAATTTGAGCTGCGGACCAAGAATGTCGAGGTGCCAGCCACAAGGAAAGGTAAGGCAAGGACTTAATGTCAAATCAAAATCAAATCAAATTTATTTATAAAGCCTTTCTTACATCAGCTGATGTCACAGAGTGCTGTACAGAAACCCAGCCTAAAACCCCAAACAGCAAGCATTGCAGGTGTAAAAGCACGGTGGCTAGGATAAACTCCATAGAAAGGCCAAAACCTAGGAATAAACCTAGAGAGGAACCAGGCTGTGAGGGGTGGCCAGTCCTCTTCTGGCTGTGCCGGGTGCAGATTATAACAGAACATGGACAAGATTTTAAAATGTTCATAAAACAGGCAGAACAGTTGAAACTGGAGAAGCAGCACGGCCAGGTGGACTCGGGACATCAAGGAGTCATCAGGCCAGGTAGGCCTTGAGGAATGGTCCTAATGCTCAGGTCCTCCGAGAGAGAGAGAGAGAGAAAAAAAGAAAGAGAGAGAGATAATTAGAGAGAGCATACTTAAATTCACACAGGACACTGGATAAGAGAGGAGAAATACTCCAGATATAACAGACGGACCCTAGCCCCCCGACACATAAACTACTGCAGCATAAATACTGGGGGCTGAGACAGGAGGGGTCGGGAGACACTGTGGCCCCGTCCGACGATACCCACGGACAGGGCCAAACAGGCAGAATATAACCCCACCCACTCTGCCCGAAGCACAGCCCCCACACCACTAGAGGGATATCTTCAACCACCAACTTACCATCCTGAGACAAGGCCGAGTATAGCCCACAAGATCTCCGCCACGGCACAACCCAATGGGGGGAAGGGCTAACCCGGACAGGAAGATCACGTCAGTGACTCAACCCACTCAAGCGACGCACCCCACCCAGGGACGGCATGGAAGAGCACCAGTAAGCCAGTGACTCAGCCCCTGTAATAGGGTTAGAGGCAGAGAATCCCAGTGGAGGGGAACCGGCCAGGCAGAGACAGCAAGGGTGGTTCGTTACTCCAGTGCCTTTCCATTCACCTTCACACTCCTGGGCCAGACTACACTCAATCATAGGACCTACTGAAGAGATGAGTCTTCAATAAAGGCTTAAAGGTTGAGACCGAGTCTGCGTCTCTCACATGGATAGGCAGACCATTCCATAAAAATGGAGCTCTATAGGAAAAAGCCCTGCCTCCAGCTGTTTGCTTAGAAATTCTAGGGACAGTAAGGAGGCCTGCGTCTTGTGACCGTAGCGTACGTGTAGGTATGTACGGCAGGACCAAATCGGAAAGATAGGTAGGAGCAAGCCCATGTAATGCTTTGTAGGTTAGCAGTAAAACCTTGACATCAGCCCTTGCCTTAACAGGAAGCCAGTGTAGAGAGGCTAGCACTGGAGTAATATGATCAAATTTGTTGGTTCTAGTCAAGATTCTAGCAGCCGTGTTTAGCACTAACTGAAGTTTATTTAGTGCTTTATCCGGGTAGCCGGAAAGTAAAGCATTGCAGTAGTCTAACCTAGAAGTGACAAAAGCATGGATTAACTTTTCTGCATCATTTTTGGACAGAAAGTTTCTGATTTCCAGGGAGGGCAATTTTGGGGCTTCACCATGTTTCATCGAAATGTACAATTGTGTGTCACCCGCATAGCAGTGAAAGTTAACATTATGTTTCCGAATGACATCACCAAGTGGTAAAATATATAGTGAAAACAATAGTGGTCCCAAAACAGAGCCTTGAGGAACACCATCCACAGAGACAAACTAATTGAAATTAAAATGGTCAAATAAATGTGAATTGAAAAGTAGAAATCTCTTTCGCCACTCCGCTCCTCAAACTCTCCGTCATATCTCGTAGTGGGAATAGGGCCAATGATAGAGGTTCGGTATAAATTGCAGGCGTAGATGCTCCGATTTAAAAACGATTTGGAGGCACAGTTGAAAAGTTAATGCATTGACTATACAATGGACTAATACTTTTTTTTCATTTGATTTATTTGACCATTTTAATTACAATACAACAACACATCAGTCCCTCCAGGATTTCGCAGGGATTATTTGTGATATTTGCGGGCAAAACATGCATGATTTTGCTGCGTCAATTCTGACATTTTGCATGGCAATAAGCAAAAATTTTGTCAAATTTGTTGCGAAAATGTACTTGTTTTTTTAATCAACCTTTTCTTTATTTTCAAAGGAACACAGACAATAACAAAAAGCACAAGGAATGGTTATTATGCAGTATGTAAATACAATTAGAATAGACCTGTACACACATGTATCGCCCACCCGAGCTGCATCAACCCACCCTCCAACCCCTCCTGTCGAACACCCCAACCCACCCAACCTGACCTCCATGAACAGTTCAATACAAAATCAAGCAATTGTGATAAAATCAGCAGGATACACTTTTGCACATGAGACAGAAAATTATCAAGTAAAGAAAATGATAATGAACAGGAAATAAACAGTGATGGTTTCAGCTGCAGATAACCTGCTGTAAAATGTTGCTTGGCTAGTCCCATGGATACTAGCAGAGGATAGTTCTAAATAAATGATATCTCTAAAAGTGCAGATCCAATGGGGCATAGCCAAAGAACGTGGAGGTTTCCATCTTAGTGCCAACATCAAACCTGACAACATGCTACGTCTTTGCTGACATGATAAGTGGTGAATTATCAAGTAATAACAGTTTGGGGCAACAAGCTATGGCGATATCAAGTTCGTCAGATAAGACAGAGGATACCTCTTACCAAAGTTTCTCCACACCCGGGCACTCCCAGTACATATGCATAAAGGCGCCCAAGGCACCTTGGTTACATAGATCAGATAGTAGAGGTTAAGGATTTTCGTTCAATTAAGTTTTCTAGGTGTAAAGTACACCCTGTGTATGAAATTGTAGTGTATCCGCTGATGATTGGGATTCTTAGATGAACCCACTAAGTTCTCCCATACAGTATCCCAACAACTATCATCATCGACAGTAGATTGATTCCATTGATTCTTAACTAGCACTGATTTGTAAGCTGCAGCTAACATAACAGTATACAGATCAGTAACCAAACCCTTTGAGTTACCATGTCTATGTAATATTCTTTATTTAACCTTTATTTAACTAAGCAAGTCAGTTAAGAACAAATTCACCCCTATCCTCACATTGAGTGAATGAAAAGGGGATACCCCCAGAAAGAATGGAATGATTGTGGAAAATTTATGACTTAGCATGTCACTTCTGTATTGTGATCGATTCCTATTCTACTAAGCGCCATGTTGTGAGTAAGAAGGAAATTAGTGGTCCAACTTAGCACGTTTTAATGGTACTGCTGAATAGACTAGATCCTGGAGTCTGTGTGGTAATGCCAAATTATCTTCAATAGGTCTCCAGGAGACTAATGTCACATCTGCTCCTGCTACGCCCTCTGCTGGTCGTCTGGTGTCTCACTGACCTGCAGTTCTTCCCCTGTACTCTCTCTCTCTCTCTCTCTCTCTATCCCTCTCTGTTTAATTGTGTGGTTGGAGACAGGTGTGCTGGAGTCCTCTCCTTGCAGTACCGCTCTGTCTCTGGCTCCTGTCTCCTGTTCCACATCTCACCACCAACCACCTTGCTCCGGATTTCACTCCCCACCATTACCTTGGATAATGTGGCAGAATAATCAGAATTAGTTGAGTAACATAGATAATTAAGATGTCTTATCTGCATAATATGGTTATGTGATATACTTGTTATTAGAATGTATTCCTTCGGACTCTGGTGTTGGCAGTTGCACTTCTTTCCTCAGCTGGGGCTCAGTCACCTGGGGCCCAGAGAGGGGAGAGGTCAAGCTTGTCTTTCACATGTCCTTGGTGCTATGCAGAATATCAGAAAGGGAAGAGGACAGGAGGGAACATTGTCTTCATATGTGAATGTGTCTTTGCCTATTCTTAAACCATGTGAAGGGATGGCGTGATTAATGGGGAACCAATTACTTGTCTCCACAATGTCTGTGCGCAAGTCACTCCCTCCTTTTACTTTGGGGGATGTGTGTGGTAGTGTCTGGAACTATTGTATGTCATCTCTGATGTTGCACTTATCTTGGGATAGTGTATGACCTAGAGTTTCACTCCCCTCAGTGAGCTTGTCCAGGTGTGTGGTCAAGAAGGGGTTTAACTTGAGATGGGAGTATCTGGAGTTGACAATTTATTTATGCCATTGGATGAGTTGGTGTTTCTGTGCTATGAAATACCAGGAACGAGATCTGAACCTCATCGTAGAGGCCAAACTGAACATAATTTATAGCGAATGCTATCTGGCTGGGGAATGCTCCTTTCTCATTTAAAAAGTCTCACCTTGTGACCTGTTCCAAACAGCTGTGGTTTGATATGTAGACTAGGGGGTGGATCTTTGCTATAAAAGATCTCAGTAGCCTTTGTGTCGCCGCTCTCAACGGACCATCAGAGACGGTGGTGAATTCGTTGACAAGCCATTACTATTGCAAAGCTCTTACTATTAAAGATGTATTTTAAGTATAACTCTGACTTATGTGATAAGTTTGTCTCTCCTCATTTGTTAGTAAAGAAATTAACCACCACAATTCCTCTCAGGACCTGTTTCCCTGTTCGACTCAGCCAACTCCAACCTCACTCTACACTTCTGTTTTTTCAACTCATCTGAGCCAGTTCTGTACTCCATAGTTCTCTATATTCAATAAACATTTTGGTGCATTCATCCTGGCTTCTACTTCTACAAGTACACTCTTGGGTTCCCCCCCTTTGCTCCACATAACAATTAAAGCATTTGGATCAAACCATGTTGAAAGGGGCTGTAGCACAAAAGTAAAACTTAAAGTTAGGCAGAGAGAGCCTGCCCTCCCCCTTGTCATGGTGCATAGTGGATATCCTTAGGTGGAGCTAGTGTAATCGTTGCAGAGAAAAAGTTAATTCGGAGAAGAATATTAATCCTAATTATGAATATTCTATCTTGTTGAGAGTTTGAAGCTGTGACCATTTTGAGAGGTTTGCTTCTACTCACTTATACAGTTGAAGTCGGAAGTTTACATACACTTAGGTTGGAGTCATTAAAACTAATTTTTCAACGACTCCACAAATTTCTTGTTAACAAACTATAGTTTTGGCTAGTCGGTTAGGACATCTACTTTGTGCATGACAAGTAACTTTTCCAACAATTGTTTAGACAGATTATTTCACTTATAATTCACTGTATCACAATTCCAGTGGATCAGAAGTTTACATATACTAAGTTGACTGTGCCTTTTAACAGCTCGGAAAATTCCAGAAAATGATGTCATGGCTTTAGAAGCTTCTGTTAGGTTAATTGACATCATTTGAGTCAATTGGAAGTGTACCTATGGATGTATTTCAAGGCCTACCTTCACACTCAGTGCCTCTTTGCTTGACATCATGGGAAAATCAAAAGAAATCAGCCAAGACCTCAGAAAAAAAACTGGAGACCTCCACAAGTCTGGTTCATCCTTGGGAGCAATTTCCAAACACCTGAAGGTACCACGTTCATCTGTACAAACAATAGTACGCAAGTATAAACACTATGGGACCCCGCAGCCGTCATACCGCTCAGGAAGGAGCGAAAAGTGCAAATCAATCCCAGAACAACAGCAAAGGACCTTGTGAAGATGCTGGAGGAAACAGGTACAAAAGTATCTATATCCACAGTAAAAAAGAGTCCTATATTGATATAACCTGAAAGGCCGCTCAGCAAGGAAGAAGCCACTGCTCCAAAACCACCATAAAAAAGCCAGACTACAGTTTGCAACTGCACATGGGGACAAATATCGTATTTTTTGGAGAAATGTCCTCTGGTCTGATGAAACAAAAATAGAACTGTTTGGCCATAATGACCATTGTTATGTTTAGAGGAAAAAGGGGGAGGCTTGCAAGCTGAAGAACACCATCCCAACCGTGAAGCACCAGGGTGGCAGCATCATGTTGTAGGGGTGCTTTGCTGCAAGAGGGACTGGTGCACTTCACAAAATAGATGGCATCATGAAGAAGAAAAATTATGTGGATATATTGAAGCACCTGTCAGTCAGGAAGTTAAAGCTTGGTCGCAAATGGGTCTTCCAAATGGACAATGACCCCAAGCATACTTCCAAAGTTGTGGCAAAATGGCTTAAGGACAACAAAGTCAAGGTATTGGAGTGGCCATCACAAAGCCCTGACCTCAATCCTATAGAAAATCTGTGGGCAGAACTGAAAAAGCGTGTGCGAGCAAGGAGGCCGAAAAACCTGACTCAGTTACACCAGCTCTGTCAGAAGGAATGGTCCAATATTCACCCAACTTATTGTGGGAAGCTTGTGGGAGGCTACCCTAAACGTTTGACCCAAGTTAAACAATTTAAGGGCAATGCTACCAAATACTAATTGAGTGTATGTAAACTTCTGACCCACTGGGAATGTGATGAAAGAAATAAAATCTGAAATAAATCATTCTCTCTACTGTTATTCTGACATTTTACAGGGACACATTATTCTAGTGTAGTCATCAAGGATTCTAAACGGGCTGAGGGAACTTTAGCAGACAATTTAACCTCAGAGCACAACAACGACAAAGGTCTATACTGGCCAGTTTACATTATGAAAACATTCCTTTTCAACAGAAGTCCGAATCATATTATGTAAACATTGGCCTAATTTATCCCAAAAGGCAAGGTAGCAATCAGGGGGTATCCCATCCAAACCAGAGGATATACCTTTTTTCATCCTTGTTAGTGCCTCTAAGTTCCTCCATTGAAATGGGTTTCCCAAGGGATTGTGATTCTTCATTGGAAATGTAAGGAAGATCTAGGTCTTGAAAAATTGAGCTGAGGCATATTTATCCAAAGTAATATCAGATGTATATAGTATAGAATAAAAATAACCAAACAGCATTTATTTCCAAAGGATTATTTAAAAATCATTTATGTGCTTTAATAGCTGTAATATTAGAGAATTTCTCACTGTTTCTGAGTCTCATTGTGAAAAGATAACTAGGTTAAGCTCCATTAAAATAATAGTTATTGTCTGGTTTGATTAATAATTCTGCCCTGTGTCTGAGCAAAGAACTAAGTTCTAACTTGACTACATCTATCCTTTTCTTTTTGTCATCAGAGTAAGAGTTTTGTTGTTCTCGTTCCTGATTAGCCAAAGATGTTTCTAGTTCGTTAATTGTTCTCATTCTGGTTTTATGAAGGTGAGATGTACATTTATTAATTGTTTTACCTTTATTTTAACTAGGCAAGTCAGTTAAGAACCAATTCTTATTTACAATGACGGCCTATCCTGGCCAAACCCGGACGAAGCTGGGCCAATTGTGCGCCGCCCTATGGGACTCCCAATCACAGCCGGATGTGATTCAGCCTGGATTGAGAAGTCCCTAATAAATTCCTTTATATACAGTGGGGAAAAAAAGTATTTAGTCAGCCACCAATTGTGCAAGTTCTCCAACTTAAAAAGATGAGAGAGGCCTGTAATTTTCATCATAGGTACACTTCAACTATGACAGACGAAATGAGAAAAAGAAATCCAGAAAATCACATTGTAGGATTTTTAATNTTTAACTAGGCAAGTCAGTTAAGAACCAATTCTTATTTACAATGACGGCCTATCCTGGCCAAACCCGGACGAAGCTGGGCCAATTGTGCGCCGCCCTATGGGACTCCCAATCACAGCCGGATGTGATTCAGCCTGGATTGAGAAGTCCCTAATAAATTCCTTTATATAGTTCCAAACATTCTGTGGTAGATAAACATTTAGTTATTTTTCAAATAGAGTACAACATTGTTTGTTCTTTAGTAATGTTATATTGAAACGACACTGTGATGCGTTAGTTTGACTATTACTAAACTATGATCAGAAAGTTGACATGGGCATATCGTTGCATTATGAATTGCTGCATATGCAGTGCCGGAAGCTAGAATATAATCAGTGAGATTGAAATCCTTGACCAGGTTGTTAAATGTCAATGACAGGTGTGGGAGCCAGAGCTGTTCAAAGCTGATAAAACGGCATTGATTTGATCTGTAATATTTCCATTAGATTCTCATAAAATGTAGGATCATACTAGGTTGGCACATATTCTGATATGAAAGCAATTTTATTACCTGAGATTACAGTTTTGATATATGATATCCTAACGTCATCACCACCATTATCACGTTTCAGGGAAGACCCAGATGTAGACAGTGTTGAAGTAACAAAGGTTTATTACAAGAACAGGGGTCAGGCAAAACGACAGGTCAAGGGCAGGCAGAGGTCAGTAATCCAGATCAGAGTCCAAAAGGTACAGAACGGCAGGCAGTCTCAGGGTCAGGGCAGGCAGAGGTCAACAATCCAGTGTGGTGTGACAAGGTACAGAACAGCAGGCAGGCTCAGGGTCAGGGCAGGCAGAATGGTCAAAACCGGGAAAACTAGAAAACAGGAACTAGAAACAGACAGGAGCAAGGGGGGGAAATGCTGGTAGGCTTGATGAACAAAACAAACTGGCAACAGACAAACAGAGAACACAGGTATAAATACACTGAGAATAATGGGGAAGATGGGTGACACCTGGAGGGGGGTGGAGACAAGCACAAAGACAGGTGAAACAGATCACGGTGTGACAGGTAAAGTGTTGGGACTCTATTGTTGGGACAGCTTTATGTAGGCCGTAACAGTTTGTGGGCACAGTTTGTCACCGTTATAGTCCAATTAATGTATTGTTTAGTGTTGTGTAGTGGCTTTGCTGACATGCATCTAAAAAATTTTTTTTTGCCACACCAAGATTTACATGTTAAAACCGCCACTGTGTGAGAATAGCCAATATGTAGGAAAATAATGAGTGCCAGAACGCGCTATCGTTCATCAAGAGATCACTTCTAGAGTGGTTTCCAGAGCTGGCTGGAACCAAAATCGAAGTGATGAGAGCTCAAGGCATAGACCTCGTCTTCTGGATGGTAGCGGGGTGAATAGGCAGTGGCTCGGGGGGTTGTTATCCTTCATGATCTTTTTGGCCTTCCTGTGACATCGTGTGCTGTAGGTGTCCTGGAGGGCAGGTAGTTTGCCCCCGGTGATGCGTTGTGCAGACCGCACCACCCTCTGGAGAACTTTGCGGTTGAGGACGGTGCCAGTTGCCGTACCAGGCGGTGATACAGCCCGACAGGATGCTCTCAATTGTGCATCTGTAAAAGTTTGTCAGGGTTTTAGGTGACAAGCCAAATTTCTTCACCACACTATCTGTGTGGGTGGACCATTTCAGTTTGTCTGTGATGTGTACGCCGAGGAACTTAAAACTTTCCACTACTGTCCCTTCGATGTGGATAGGGGGGTGCTCCCTCTGCTGTTTCCTGATAGAGTCCTTGATCGAGTCTGAGGATTGAAGTATTGAAAGTTAACGGGTTATAATATTGTTCAGGTTATCTCAGAAAGTTGCTCTATAACCTAATCTTGATACAGTGGGATGTGATGGGGGGGAGGGGGGGGGAGGGGGTTTACGCAGCCAGCTTTCCCAGTGTCAGGTTTGTAGGAAAAGAGTTTACCACTGTAGAGCAGGTGTGTGTGTTGTTTTATATCAGCGTTTCTTTTCACAATAAAAAATATTTTGCATCTTCAAAGTGGTAGGCATGTTGTGTAAATCAAATGATACAAACCCCCCCCCAAAATCTATTTTAATTCAAGGTTGTAAGGCAACAAAATAGGAAAAATGCCAAGGGGGTGAATACTTTCGCAAGCCACTGTAACTATTTGTTTAGCACTTTTGAAATGTACAGTGACAGAATTCAGAAAATGGGCCGTTCTTACAGTATTCTCCCTGTACACCAGTTCAGAACTATAGGATAAATAAAGGGGACATATTCAGTGCATTCGGAAAGTATTCAGACCCCTTGACTTCTTCCACATTTTGTTACGTTACAGCCTTTTTCTAAAATGGATAAAAACAAAAACAATTCACACAATACCCCATAATAACAAAGCGAAAACAGGTTTTTATAATTTATTTTTGCTTAATTTCATAAAAATAAAAAACACAAATACCTTATTTACAGACCCTTTGCTATTAGACTCATATTAAGCATCTCCAATCCAAAATTAATAGAACCGGCTTCCTATTTCGCAACAAAGCCTCCTTCACTCACGCTGCCAAACATACCCTCGTAAAACTGACTATCCTACCGATCCTCGACTTCGGCGATGTCATTTACAAAATAGCCTCAGACACTCTACTCAGCAGACTGGATGCAGTCTATCACAGTGCCATCCGTTTTGTCACCAAAGCCACATATACCACCCACCACTGCAACCGGTATGCTCTCGACGGCTGGCCCTCGCTACATATTCATCGCCAGACCCACTGGCTCCAGGTCATCTATAAGTCTTTGCTAGGTAAAGCTCCGCCTTATCTCAGCTCACTGGTCACCATAACAACACCCACCCGTAGCACACGTTCCAGCAGGTTTAACTCACTGGTCATCCCCAAAGCCAACACCTACTTTGGCTGCCTTTCCTTCCAGTTCTCTGCTGCCAATGACTGGAACGAATTGCAAAAATCGCTGAAGCTGGAGACTTATATCTCCCTCACTAACTTTAAGCATCAGCTATCTGAGCAGCTTACCGATCGCTGCAGCTGTACACATCCCATCTGTAAATAGCCCACCCAACTACCTACCTCATCCCCATATTGTTTTAATTTACTTTTTTTTTCTCTTTTGCACAAAGTATTTCTACTTTCACATCATCATCTGCACATCTATCACTCCAGTGTTCATTTGCTAAATTGTAATTACTTCGTTACTATGGCCTATTTATTGCCTTACCTCCTTACTCCATTTGCACACACTGTATATAGACTTTTCTATTGTGTAATTGACTGTACTTTTGTCTATCCCATGTGTAACTCTGTGTTGTTGTTTATTGTCGCACTGCTGTGCTTTATCTTGGCCAGGTGGCAGTTGTAAATGAGAACTTGTTCTCAACTGGCCTACCTGGTTAAATAACAGTGAAATAAAAAATAAAAATAAAAAGACTCGAAATTGATCTCAGGTTCACCCTGCTTACATTGACCAAGCCATGAGGTCGAAGGAATTGTCCGTAGAGCTCCGAGACAGGATTGGGTCGAGGCACAGATCAGAGGAAAGGTCTTGGAGCATTTGATGCCATCAAGGCCAGTTTTCCAAATGTAGTATTTAAGTGGTGATTTTGTGGAGTTTGTCTGTGCATGGTATTGCACTTCAAACCAGAACCTTCTTGTCCCATTGCCAGCCACCCATATTAGCAAACTTATTTCATTTCAAACTTCACATTGTCTAGTATAAGCTACTTATCGTAATGAAGAAGATCAGCAATGCCTGTGATAAGTGGTTGGTGTCGATACATTTTCGGTTTATCATCCCAGCTGTATCACAGATCCTACAGGAGGTGGATGTGCCAGTAGTGGGAAACAGGCAGTGTAACTGTAATTATGGAGTTGGCTCCATCACTGACAACATGATCTGTGCTGGTCTATCAGCAGGAGGAAAGGATTCCTGTCAGGTAAAATCTCTTGGGTAACCTTTTTGTTTATTACAGTGTCACACATTCGGCCGATTCTCCGAAAACAGGTTATGCCTAATATAATTATTTGTCTGAGACTAGGCTTCATCTAGGAAACCGACCCACCATATTTCATAATCCTGTGAAAATTCAATCCCAGTGACACTGTAAATCTGTCTATGCATAGGGGGACTCAGGAGGTCCGATTGTGAGCAAACAGGGTATTTACTGGATCCAGTCTGGCGTTGTGAGTTTTGGCAACCGCTGTGCTCTGGCAAATTTCCCTGGTGTGTACGCCAGAGTTTCCCAGTACCAGACCTGGATCAACAGCCAGATTACCAGTGACCAACCAGGCTTCATCACCTTCTTATCCAGTGGGACTGACTCTGACCTCAATGTCACCTGCCCTGGTTTGCCATCAGTCAGAACCACCACCACCCCTACTACCACACCCGCACGTACGTACCCATAGTATAACTTGTGCATATGGCTAAACCTTGATGTGAATCTCTACCTCTGTAATAAATCTGACTACTGGATTACTCCCTTTTATTTGTCTCTCAAACATGTATCTGTCTCTCCCTCTGCAGCTGTGGTGTGTGGTAGCGCTAGTGCCTCTTTGAACTCCCGTATTGGTGAGGGAAGCTCGTTGGCGACAGCAGGCTCGTGGCCCTGGATAGCCAGCCTACAGAAGAACGGAGCACACGTCTGCGGGGGAACGTTAGTGGCGGTGGACTCTGTCATGAGCGACGCTAGCTGTTTCTCCGCGTAAGTTAACTCTACCTGTATTTCAAAGGAGAGAGCAAGTAGTTAAGTGCCGGATTAAAATGTCAGTCCTGACATGATTCTAAGGAAATCTAGTCATATGACCTACATTTAGATTTTTGAAGGTGCCATTACATTAACATTTAGTGACGCTTTCTTTTTCAACCCTCATGCAAAAGGTTAACCAAGGTTAATTATTCCGACGTAGGACATTCGTACAGTCCTTGTGCTAGTGAAAATCCTTTCATGGATAGCTATTCAAAAACACCACCCATGTTTTATACAACCGGTGCTGCAGAAAGAATGGCCATGGTGTAATCATCATGTCAATCGGTGTCTGGATGGGACTGCATGGGTCCAACTGAGCGACAGACCTCCATTTGCGTCACTCTCTGAGTAGTTCTATGTACTTTCGTGCGGCAGAATTTTTTGAACGGTCTGTACACGACGCCCCACAACGCTCTGTTTGCGTAGAGTGTGTAGAGCCCTTTACTGTAGTATTTACTGTAGTGTTCCAGAGGGGAGAGCCATCAGCCAACATCTCTCCCAAACTACTGTACAATTCTGGTTTCACCATCCTGATCAGCTGGACAGTTTAAAGTTTACCTTCATAGATACATACAGTGGGGCAAAAAAGTATTTAGTCAGCCACCAATTGTGCAAGTTCTCCAACTTAAAAAGATGAGAGAGGCCTGTAATTTTCATCATAGGTACACTTCAACTATGACAGACGAAATTAGAAAAAGAAATCCAGAAAATCACATTGTAGGATTTTTTATTTATTTATTTGCAAATTATGGTGGAAAATAAGTATTTGGTCA